>CAXKVX010001150.1:0-388555 GCA_964058865.1 Eleocharis quinqueflora
GAGACAAACAATTTCCCAAAACCCTAGGATCTTATTATTGATTGATTACAACACTTGTTTACTTGCTTTTCTTTATTGCTTACTGTCTGTTAGTGATAACTGTTTAGCTTAATCAAAACTTTACAAAACACTCAGAATAAATATTGCCGTCCCCGAAAAGGCCTTGCGGGTCGCAAGTGAAGGCTTGCGGCCGCAAGCAATGCGCAGAGAGGTGAACGTCTCAAATCGAAGCTCTGATGAGCCCGTGATGGCTCCAAGTGCTCCATATGCTCCATATACCTGAAATAAGACCAAAGAAGAGCAGTAAACAAGAACAGGTAGAGAACAAGCTAAAATGCAAGTAAAATAGTGATTTAGGGTGAATATGAGTACAAGTCAAGGCAAATATATGCATATGAATGCAACGCATCAAATCCCCCCAAGCTAAACCCTTGCTTGTCCTCAAGCAAAAGTCCAAGCCCTAAGGTGCAAACCGTACTCAAATTCATCCCTAATCCATCAAAACTAAAGTCCTAGGTACAATCGAGAATGTTGCCAACGAAACCCTAGAATGGTCAATCTAACTCCTTGGTTTGGTCTCAACTCGAACTACTAAGGATTGGAAACTATTTGGGTTGTCGATTGAGGTCTTATTCACCACACAGGCACATTTTTGATTTAATTTCAAAGCAAACCTAACTACATGCAATTTGGTTTTCAAATTAAAGAGGTATCGAAGTAAGTAATAGCCTTGTCCTGACGTTGTTGGAATTTGCAAGAGGTCACCCGTTTATTCCCATTAACTTGTGAGTCTCTACTCGAGGAAAAAGTGCAATTTTACCCTACAGAAAGGTATATTGTCCAGTTGCAAGAATTTACTACACCTCAGGCTTATCTTCTGCTTGTACTTGTTATTCTAGCAGAAAGATTTTTTTTTTTTTTTTTTGCAACGTAGTTTCCAAATTTCCAATCTAGGAAGATTTGGACGCTATGATATATCCAGACTTTTCGAGGTAGTACGGTCAGTACACTTACTCATAGCTCGCGCTAGCGGAGTAATGCCCTCGTCGTGTGCTGGAACATAGATGTTGCTTTTTATTAAAATTTTTGTTGTTTTTGATTGATTTGAATTTGTCAAATTCAAGCAGGTGGGAAATCCCTTGGTAAGCGGTCACTTGCAACAAGACTCAACCTAAAAATAGGAACCATTTTCAAGTACTCACTAGTTAATAGGGATAACAGGTTATTCTCGACCAAAACGTCACAAAATCCGATGTGAATCAGATGAACAAGGAAAAATCGGGACAAACCTCTCTAATTTGAAACCTTTATTCAGAAAACAAACAAAATTTTGCAATGCAAGTGTTGAATAAAAACATGAATGCAATACGTGTTTTTGTGTGCCATGTGGTTATACCATCCAAACTCTCCAAATTTGTTCCAATAAGGTCAAAACCAAACCATCAAGTCCAAGTAGGTCGGCAAAACACTCAATTTGTACCATTTATATTACACTACTCCTAAATTACTTTAAATTATTCTACTCCTAAGACTCAGGTTTGTTTCTACTCCCCCCCCCCAAGCTGAATCATGAACTGCCCTCAGTGCACAAAACCATAGATAAAGAAAAAGTAAAAGAAGGGTAAGTAGAACACAACCTGAGGAAATCAAGCAGATGGGTCAGAAGGCCCAGATGGGCCTGCACCAGGGTCGCCACGTCTGTGGTAGGCTCCCCATGAGGCGAACTCCACCTCCAGACTCGCCATCCTGGTGTCGATGCTCTCTACCCGGGTGTCGATGCCAAGCAAGTGCATGCATGATTGCACGAGTCCATGTTGATTGCACGAGTAGCCCAATATGCTTTGTGCTCGATCTCAACTGGAAGATGACAAGGCTTGCCATATACCAGTTTGAAAGGGCTCATGCCAATCGGTGTCTTGAAAGCTGTGCGATATGCCCAAAGTGCGTCATTGAGCTTGAAAGCCCAATCTTTCCTGGTCTTCGCAACAGTCTTTTCCAAGATAGACTTTATTTCCCTGTTTGACACTTCAGCTAAACCGTTAGTTTGGGGATGATAGGAAGTGGCTACCTTATGTGTGACCCCAAGGCTGCTCATGAGCTGCTGAAACTGACGGTTGATGAAGTGTTTGCCTCCGTCGCTGATGACGGCTCGAGGCACCCCAAAACGAGGGAAAATCATGTCCTTGAAGAGGCGCTTGACGGCATTCGAATCCGCCTTTGCACAAGGTAGCGCCTCCACCCATTTTGAAACGTAGTCCACTGCCACCAGAATGTGCTCGTACCCTTTTGAGGAAGGGAACGGTCCCATGAAGTCAATACCCCAGACATCGAAAATCTCCACCTCTAGGATGGGCTGCTGTGGCATCTCACTACGCCTCGTGATGTTCCTCGTTCTTTGGCACTGATCACATGAAAGCACAAAAGAGTGCGCATCCTTGAAGATAGTAGGCCAAAAGAAACCTGCCTGCAAAACCTTGGTAGCAGTTTTAGAGGAGGAGGCATGGCCTCCATAAACAGAAGAATGACAATGAGAGAGAATAGAATGTACTTCCTCATGTGGCACGCAACGCTGAAAGATCCCATCGATGCCTACCTTGAAGAGAAAAGGCTCTTCCCAAAAATAGTACTTGACATCAGCCTTAAACTTCTTCCTCTGCTGGTAAGTCATGCTTGGGGGATATACACCTGCAACAAGAAAGTTAGCAAAATCCGCATACCAAGGTACCGGTGCAGGTTTCAGCGAAGCAATGTGCTCTGCATGGGTCGCTTGCGGGCCGCAAGTAATGGCATCAGCAAGTGTCATGAGGGAATAGAGCTGTTCTCCGGGAATCGAATCGTCAATTGCAATGTCACTTTGGGCCTCTCCTTCCCAGTGCAACCGAGAGAGGTGATCTGCAACATATCCTTGACGTTGGTCGGTGTGTAAAGCTTCTCGATGACTTCAACTTTCGCCTTGTCAACCTCGATGCCCTTGCTTGTCACTCTATGTCCAAGAACAATGCCCTCTTGCACCATGAAGTGACACTTCTCCCAATTGAGAACCAGATTGACCTCTTCACATCTCTGCAAAACCTTACAAAGATTGTCCAAACAAGAGTTGAAAGAGTTACCACAAACAGAAAAGTCATCCATGAAAATTTCGACCTCTTTCTCAATGAAGGGAGAGAAAACTGCCATCATCGCCCTTTGGAATGTAGCAGGCGCATTACACAAGCCGAATGGCATCCTTCGATAAGCAAAGGTGCCATAAGGACATGTGAATGTCGTCTTCTCCATATCCTGGGGGTGGATGGGTACCTGAAAGAAGCCTGAGTACCCGTCAAGGTAGCAGAAGTGAGAGTGTTTCGCAAGGCGCTCCAACATTTGGTCCACAAAAGGGAGAGGGAAATGGTCCTTGCGAGTTGCAGCATTCAGCTTGCGGTAGTCAATGCACATCCTCCACCCCGTTGTGGTGCGCATCTGGACCATTTCGCCTTTTTCATTCTCTACAACTGTTGCTCCACCTTTCTTTGGAACCACATGCACTGGACTCACCCACTTGCTGTCTGAAATAGGAAAAATAATGTTAGATTCAAGCAATTTAAGAATTTCCTTCTTCACTACCTCTTGAAGGATTGGGTTGAGTCGCCTCTGATGCTGCACTGAAGGCTTGTGGTCATCCTCAAGGTGGATGCGGTGTGCACAAATAGCTGGACTAAGCCCCTTGATGTCCTTGATTGAGTACCCGATGGCACCCCTGTGAATCCTAAGTTTCTCCAATAGCCTTGACGTCTCGTCCTGGCTCAAATGAGTGCTAACAATCACTGGAGAAGACCTGTCAGAATCAAGAAACTCATACCTCAAATTGGCGGGGAGAGGCTTGAGTTCGGGCTTACATGCATCTGCAAGAGGTGGTGTGCGCTCATCTGAAATCTCATGTGATTCGCATGGCATGCTTTCAGGTTCATTTGTTGAGACATCGGCTGCACAAACTGCTTCGTTGGTTGTCAGCTCACTGGAAGGCTTGCGGGTCGCAAGTGGACCATCCTGATCAGTCAGCTCATCCTGCAAGCGAGATAGAAAGTCATAATGATACCTGAGTGAGCTGTGATGCTGCTCAAGAAGATCATGCTGCATGTCATCGACCACCTCATCAATAACATCAACCATGTAGCAGTCATCAGGTGAATCAGGGTATTTCACTGCATTGGCAACTTGAAACTGAACTTTTTCACCCCCAATTCTCATGGTGAGAGTGCCCTCATATGTGTCGAATATGGTGCGGGCTGTTCTAAGGAAGGGACGCCCTAGGATCACTGGTACATCCTTGTCCTCATCCATCTCCATCACCACGAAGTCACCTGGAACAAAGAATTTGCCCACCTGAACGGGCACGTCCTCCACTATCCCCAATGGCAAGCGAATAGAAGTATCTGCAAGCTGCAAAGTCATACGAGTGGGCTTGAGCTCACCCACGCCCAATCTCTGAAAGATGGTGTGGGGCATGAGGCTCACACTTGCCCCCAAATCACAAAGAGCTTTCTTTATAACCGCTTTACCAATGGTGCAAGGGATAGTGAACTTACCTGGATCTCCAAGCTTAGGAGGAAGCTCTTTACTCACCACAGCACTGCATTCAAGGTTCAGCTGCACACTCTTGCAATCCTTCAAACTCCTCTTGTTGGAAAGGATATCCTTGAGAAACTTGGAGTAGGAAGGCATCTGCAGAAGAGCATCAGTAAAAGGAATAGAAATGGTGAGTTGTTTCAATACCTCCATGAACTTGGCAAATTGCTCATCCAAACGAGCTTTGGCGAGTCTTTGAGGAAATGGAACAGGAGGTCTGTAAGGTGGCTGTGTCACTGCTGACCTGCCCTTTTCCTTACTCTGATCAGCCGCTGGAACGGGCTGCCTACTCAAATCTGGTTGTTGTTCTGTCTCTGTTTCCTCTGCTTGCGGGTCGCAAGGAACCTCTTGCGGGCGCAAGTCACTGGGTTGGTTGCAGCTGAAGAGCCTGCTAGTGTGCCCTGCTGTTCTGCTTGCGGGTCGCAAGTGTTTGCTTGCGGGCCGCAAGGCTGCTGTCTGACAGACGAATTTCCTGCTGGTTGAACTGTTTCCTCCGGCATAGAAGGTCCAGCATACTGTGTGCCGCTCCTCAAGGTGTGAATGGACTTTACCTCTCCATGGGGGTTGGTTGGTTGGCTTGGTAGTTTGACCTTATCCCCCGAATTTGAGGTTCCACTCGTGTCACCAACACCTAGCCTTGCCAACTTCTCATTCATGGCTTGCAATTGCTCAAACAAAATCTGATTCATCTTCCCTTACTCATGCATAAAGTCATTCATAGGTTGTGGTATGGCATCTTGCTTGGGTTGATAGAATTGGGTTCGGTTGTTGTTGTAGGGTTGAGCATTGCGGTTTTGGCCTTGGTTAGGAAAGTGGGTGTTGTTGTAGAAGTTACGGTTCCCACTTCCTTGCCCTTGCTGCGGGTTTTGGCTTTGGTTTTGGTAACAGGGAGGGTTGTTGCCATTGAAAGACACAAAGGTGTTTGGCCTTTCCCTCCAAGCTTGTCGCTCACTGGGGTCAACTGAGTAGGAGCGGGAGAATGGCGGTTTCGGAAAGAAAGAGGGCTCGGAATTGAGAGAATTGACATGCCCCATTTCTCCTTCGGGTTGTGTCATTGGACATCTTTCATAGTCATGCGTCTCATCCCCACAAAGAGCACAAGTTTGCACTTGCACCATTTTGGAGGATGCTTTTTGCTTGTCCACCTGGTTTTGGAGAGCATCAATCTTGGCTTGCATCAAGGCTAGCTGATCGACTTCGTATTTGCCACCTGTGCCTCGGACCATCTCACGGTTTGACCACTGTTGTTGCTGGGCCGACCGCTCAAAGAGATCGAGAATCTCTTGAGGCTCCAAATCAATGATGGTACCACCTGCACCATTATCAACAAGCACACGATTCTGGGAGGTTAGACCATTATAGAATGCGTCAACAAGCATCCAGTTACTTAGATTGTGGTGTGGACAAGACTGGAGCAAATGGTTGAACCTATCCCAAGCGTCACTAAATGACTCATCATAACCCTGTTTGAAGGCAGTTATTTGTGCTCTAACCTTAGCAGTTCTTCTAACAGGATAATATTTGGAAAGAAAGAGATTAGACATTTCAGCCCAGGTACCAACTGAGCCTTTAGGGAGAGAGTTAAACCAAACTTTCGCTTTGTCTCGAAGAGAGAAGGAAAACAAAGCCAGCCTCACATACTCCATGCTTGCTCTTGCACACTTCACCGTTTGACAGCATTGGAGAAAGTTATTGAGATGCTCGTGCGGGTTCTCAACATCCAAGCCGTTGTAACAGTTCTGTTGGATCAAGTTGACAACACCCGAGCCGAAGCTTGGTGGGTCTCCTACCACCTGTGGAAGGATGATTGGACCTTGTGCATCATCAGCTTGGGGGATGTGGAAATCCCTGAGAGTGCGCGGAACAAATTGCGGAAGGTCGTCTTCCTCTTCATTGTCAACAGGACCATCCCGTGGAGGGGGAGGGTCTTGGCGGAGATGAGCCATGTCAGATGTCCCAGATGGAGAAGGGACAGGGATTGGATCAGGTGTGATGATCGGGTTCTGTCTCTTGGCTCTACTTCTCAGGTTGTAATCACCAACCGGAGGAAGTCTATCCAGTTTGAGTACCTGAAACAATCAAAGAAAGATGAAGATAGAATGTTAGAATCAGAAAAGAAGTAAGAGTTAAATTCAGAATAAATATTGCCGTCCCCGGCAACGGCGCCAAAAAGCTTGATGTCCCAAAAGGGTATAGGCTTTTAAACCTAGACAATGCTCTACTAATCGCAAGCGTACGACTTCGTTGAGTACGTTCAGGTATCGAATCCACAGGGACGGAAATTTACTCTAAACCAGACTCAGTTCAATTCCAATTCTAATGGTATGTCTTTTTGTAATTTGTATAAAAGAGGGGGGGGTTTTGTAAAGTTTTGATTAAGCTAAACAGTTATCACTAACAGACAGTAAGCAATAAAGAAAAGCAAGTAAACAAGTGTTGTAATCAATCAATAATAAGATCCTAGGGTTTTGGGAAATTGTTTGTCTCTGGATGGTCTCTTGCGGCCCGCAAGCTCTCACTTGCGGCCCGCAAGAAACAGTCGCCCCTGGAAGTTACTTGCGACCCGCAAGCTCTCACTTGCGGCCCGCAAGCAACTGTCACAGAGAAGGGTTTTCAGTCGTAATTGGTTCTTAACTATCGGTTCGTGGTTCCATTCACCTCAACTCTCGTTTGTTGGTAATTGTACACTTGCTGACAGTTGTAAACCTTTAGGATAATCTCTTATACCTAACTTTATTTGGATTCTTTCTATAGGTTTGTTTAATCTCTCGATTTAACACGAAATGTCCCTCTCGGGTATTTTCGGATTCTAAATCAACCAAAGCAGTTCCTAATCAGTTGCAAATCATTTGATACTCATGCCACACTGGATTTGGCCTTATCCACGGGCTTACCAAGTAATAAACAAGTTTCAATAGGAAAAGATGAGAATAAAATCAATCCAATATAAAAATCACGACTAAACATCATTTATAATCAACATCCATGACAAACAATCCATTCCCTAACCCTAAGATACAGTTCACTACTCACACATGGCAGCAAACAACAAGAAAAGAAGATAAAAGAATGAGTTCATGGTGAAAAGAACCAAAAACCCAAAATCAGCAGATCTGCCCTTGCAGGTGGTCTTCACGTCGCGATATCTCTCGAAATCTGTGAAGGGAGGCACCGAGCAATGGTCAGGTCTTCTTCTCCTGTGTCAGGTCTAGACGGCGGAACCCCTCAAAACCTAGAAAAGGCTGTTATATATAGCTCAAAACGCGAGGTGAACAGGCCCTGGAGCGGCCGGAATTTCCATATCAGGCCTTGCGGGTCGCAAGTGAAGGCTTGCGGCCCGCAAGCAATGCGCAGAGAGGTGAACGTCTCAAATCGAAGCTCCTGATGAGCCCGTGATGGCTCCAAGTGCTCCATATGCTCCATATACCTGAAATAAGACCAAAGAAGAGCAGTAAACAAGAACAAGGTAGAGAACAAGCTAAAATGCAAGTAAAATAGTGATTTTAGGGTGAATATGAGTACAAGTCAAGGCAAATATATGCATATGAATGCAACGCATCAGTGCCAAATATAGCTTACATTGAGAAAATGACTTTATTGACCTTGTGAAATCAATGGTTGTGATTAGAAATGTACCATAAAATTGGATGTACATTAATTTCGAATTTACACTAGAATCACCCATTTCTTAATTTCTAAATATTCTTCCTTGTATCTATCTAAGCATTGTCTATTAAATGCTAATTGTAGGTTTTGATCTTTAATGATCTTTTCTAAAGTAGCATATTTATTCCTAACTATACTCAAGAGTAATGCAAATCTAGTTTTGATAGGTATGTCTTCACACCATCAACTATGCGAGAATAATACTGAATTTCCTTTACCTACTTGTGTTGTTAAGCTTAAATCTATTAATTGCTCATCTACTAAAACATGTTTCCAAAATAGAGAAATCGAATGTCTATTGACTACTTATGATCAACACTTGATTTAATTATCAATTTTCATTTATTCTGAGTACTTCTGAATTCCATTTAGTCAGTAGAGAGCTCTATCCATTTTCTCTAAATCTAATACACCTAATTATCCATGTTCTTTGAGCTTATAAATTGTTTTCCAATTTACTAAAGCGAACTTCTTCTTAACTGAACTTCCTCCATGCCAAAGAAACATTTTAATTTCTAAGTTTATCAATTCTCATTTTAATAGGAGCATGAATTCTATATACTAATATCCAGTACATAGGTACCGTTGTCATAACAGAATTAAGAAAAACTAGTCTACCTCCTAATAAAATAATAGATCCTTTCCAACCTTTGAATTTCTTTTCTATTTTTTCTATGAGGAAATTTCAGCCTTGGACTTTCAAGGTTTTCCCACTAAGTGGAACTCCTAAATACTGGAAGGATAATTGACTGACCTTACAATCAAATATATTAGCTGGTTCAGATCTTTCTTCATGAGATATATTCAAAGGGATCATTTCACATTTGGAAAATTTTATTTCTAAACCTGAAACATTCTCAAAAGCAATAAAAATCCATTTTAAATTTTCAATATGATCTTCATTAGCTTCTAATAAGAGATGGATATCATCTGCAAAATGTAGATTGAGAATGGGACCTATATCTCCAAAGTTTCATAATCCTTTTAATTTACCATTTATTGTGTTTTCTCTGAGAATTGTATTTCAAACCATTATCACCTAATATGAACAGGAAGGGAGATAAAGGATCTCATTGTCTGCCTCCTCTTTTACAACTAAAATATTCTTCTAATTCTCCATTAAAATTAATACAAGTTTTTCCTCCTTTTAAAGAATTCGTAACTGCATTTGTTCCTTTTTTTTCTCCAAAACCCTTGCCAATTAGTATTGCTTCTAAGTAATCACACAGTTTACTCTATCAAAAGACTTTTCAAAATTTATTTTTAAACAATATCTCTTTGTTTTCTCAATCTTACATGATGTAAAATTTCATGTGCTATACCACATTATTCATAATATTTTTTTTATATAAGCAGATTGATTATGATTTAAAAAGATATTCATCAATGGTGCTAATCTTTCTGTTAAAAAATATAATTATTTTAGAACTACAATTAATTAACTAATGAGTCTAAAGCGCTTTAACAAAATGTAATATGTGATTTCCGAGTGTTTATTCGAACTTAAAATTGCAAGGTAGAACTCATAAGAAAATGAACTACTTTTATAATTATAAATCCATAAAATCTGGATCCAAATGTATATGAAAGAGGCACGTACGTACAGTGGCAGACCTATTTAGAGACAAGCAGTGGCGGATCCAGAGGTTCACTTTAGCCCGGGCACAACTAAGTTCGGGCACTGAGTCTGAGATCAAGCTCGAACACAAATACACTAAAACACACTAAAATATCATTAAAACTCCATTTTTCACTACAAAAATAACAAAAAATACAGTAAATTTTGCGTTTTTTGGAAATCAAGCCTGGGCACTTGCCCAGGCTTGCCCTAAGGTGGATCCGCCATTGGAGACAAGCCCAAACAAGTGCTCGGACTTGATTTAAAAAAAAAACGCAAAATTTAGTGTATTTTAATTATTTTTAGTGAAAAATGAGCTTTTTAATGATATTTTAGTGAGTTTTAGTGGATTTGTGCCCATACTTGATCTCAATCTCGATGCTAAGGTCTAGTTGTGCCCGGTCTTAATTAAATTCTAGATCCGCCCCTGAGTACGTATACCTTTATTTTAGACGATGGTATAAAGAAATTGAACGGCTATTAATTATTAATTAAGACGAGTAAATTCACATTTTGGGTACTCGATTGGTTGGTCATTTTCCTCTTTTCTCTGTAAATCTTGTTGAGAACTTATTTATATTTATGATTATTTGTCATGATTTCTGCCTTATTTGCTTTGTTTTTTTTTCTCCTTTGGTTAATTTGTCAATTTACCAGGTACTTCGTAAAGGCAACATGATCACTCCATGCAACTCAAACTCCATTGAATTACAAGCAACAAAAGTTGGTCCGAATATTTTGGAAACTTTTGTTCAAGCCTTATAGCAACTCACTGCTACAAAATTGAGCTATTATAGCGGATTTATAAGGGCTATTATAGCGGACCAATGGGGTATAATAGAGGGAGGCTGCTATAGATACATGTTGTCCGCTATAATAGATCGGACTATTATAGCGGCCTTTAGCAAAATGCCGCTATAATAGGGGGTCTATTATAGCGGCCTTTTGCTAAAGTCTGCTATAATAGATTTTGAATTTTTTTTGAAAAATGGTGCTATCATCTTTTACATTTATCGCGATATTGACTGATTTGATATGATTTTTGCATAAATATCCATTCATAATTTATAATCAAGAGAAATTTTGTTTGCAAATACGTCCAGTTGCTAATTTTGAACAGCCTAATTTTATTTTTAAACGATCTTATAAAATAACTCAATTTTATTTTTACAGTAATAACTAAGTGAGTTATGAATTTTTTTTACAATAATACTCAGGACTCTTTTATATATATATATATATATATATATATATATATATATATATATAGATAGATAGATAGATAGATAGATAGATAGATAGATAGACTAGGGTGCTTTATAGAGCATCAAACCCCTAATGCTCCACACCGTATCTCCAATTTAAATATCAACAATCGATCCGAACCGTTAAACATGATCTACATATTGAAATCTACTTGGAGATTGAATTTTACATTTTTTGAAATTTTTTTGCTATTTTTTAGAGAGGTAGGAAAATTACAATTTTTGTTGATCCAGAAACCGTTTGATTAGCAACTTTTCTACCTCTTAAAAAAATAGCAAAATGTTTCAAAAAAAATGTAAAATTCAATCTCCAAATAGATTTCAATATGTAGATCATGTTCAACGATTTGGATCGGTCGTTGTAATTTTCAAATTGGATATAACGAATGTGGAGCACGAGCGATTTGGTGCTCTATGAAGCACCCTAGCCTTTCTCTATACACACACACACACACACATATATATATATATATATATATATATACAAACAAACAAAAAACACAATAATATTTGACGAAAATAGAATAATGGAAGATTTATGTTTGAAGAATGACAAATAAGGGCAGATTTATGTGTGAAGAAGAAAGAATGAGGGAAGAGTGAAGGAAGAATGATGGAGAGTTGATATTTATATAGAGAAGGGAAATTTTTGGGAAGAAAATCTGTGTGACTATGTGAAATTTTAGAGCGTTGGATTGACATGAATCAACAGTTGGATTCCTACTACATAATGATCCGTGTGAGATCCTATTATAGCGGCCTTTATCTAAAATCCGCTATTATAGACCTATTATAGCAGACCTTGATGTCATCCGCTATAATAGATCTATTATAGCAGATTATTGGTTCCATCCGCTATAATAGAACTTCTATTATAGCAGATTTTCTCTATGGTTCGCTATAATAGATCTATTATAGCAGATGACATCAAAGTCCGCTATAATAGAAGGATTATAATAGCTCCTTTCTTTACTAGTGACTGCTCAAATAAACATCCATATATATTAGTTTCTTGACACAAATACATATGTTCTTTGAGCAGGTTAATTACACAAAATCTGAGTCCCCAAAAGGGTCTGTGAGCAAGTATCATAGCATCCCAAAACCAAAAAAATATAGCACGATGCGCAACCTCGAAATCGTATCCGGTGGTACAAATCAACAATTAGGAGATGAAGATAGAATATATATATATATATATATATATATATATATATAGATAGATAGATAGATAGATAGATAGATAGATAGATAGATAGATAGATAGATAGATAGACTAGGGTGCTTTATAGAGCATCAAACCCCTAATGCTCCACACCGTATCTCCAATTTAAATATCAACAATCGATCCGAACCGTTAAACATGATCTACATATTGAAATCTACTTGGAGATTGAATTTTACATTTTTTGAAATTTTTTTGCTATTTTTTAGAGAAGTAGGAAAATTACAATTTTTGTTGATCCAGAAACCGTTTGATTAGCAACTTTTCTACCTCTTAAAAAAATAGCAAAATGTTTCAAAAAAAATGTAAAATTCAATCTCCAAATAGATTTCAATATGTAGATCTTGTTCAACGATTTGGATCGGTCGTTGTAATTTTCAAACAAACAAACAAAAAACACAATAATATTTGACGAAAATAGAATAATGGAAGATTTATGTTTGAAGAATGACAAATAAGGGCAGATTTATGTGTGAAGAAGAAAGAATGAGGGAAGAGTGAAGGAAGAATGATGGAGAGTTGATATTTATATAGAGAAGGGAAATTTTTCGGAAGAAAATCTGTGTGACTATGTGAAATTTTAGAGCGTTGGATTGACATGAATCAACAGTTGGATTCCTACTACATAATGATCCGTGTGAGATCCTATTATAGCGGTCTTTATCTAAAATCCGCTATTATAGACCTATTATAGCAGACCTTGATGTCATCCGCTATAATAGATCTATTATAGCAGATTATTGGTTCCATCCGCTATAATAGAACTTCTATTATAGCAGATTTTCTCTATGGTTCGCTATAATAGATCTATTATAGCAGATGACATCAAAGTCCGCTATAATAGAAGGATTATAATAGCTCCTTTCTTTACTAGTGACTGCTCAAATAAACATCCATATATATTAGTTTCTTGACACAAATACATATGTTCTTTGAGCAGGTTAATTACACAAAATCTGAGTCCCCAAAAGGGTCTGTGAGCAAGTATCATAGCATCCCAAAACCAAAAAAATATAGCACGATGCGCAACCTCGAAATCGTATCCGGTGGTACAAATCAACAATTAGGAGATGAAGATAGAATATATATATATATATATATATAGATAGATAGATAGATAGATAGATAGATAGATAGATAGATAGATAGATAGATAGATAGATAGATAGATAGATAGATAGATAGATAGATAGATAGATAGACTAGGGTGCTTTATAGAGCATCAAACCCCTAATGCTCCACACCGTATCTCCAATTTAAATATCAACAATCGATCCGAACCGTTAAACATGATCTACATATTGAAATCTACTTGGAGATTGAATTTTACATTTTTTGAAATTTTTTTGCTATTTTTTAGAGAAGTAGGAAAATTACAATTTTTGTTGATCCAGAAACCGTTTGATTAGCAACTTTTCTACCTATTAAAAAAATAGCAAAATGTTTCAAAAAAAATGTAAAATTCAATCTCCAAATAGATTTCAATATGTAGATCATGTTCAACGATTTGGATCGGTCGTTGTAATTTTCAAATTGGATATAACGAATGTGGAGCACGAGCGATTTGGTGCTCTATGAAGCACCCTAGCCTTTCTCTATACACACACACACACACACAGATATATATATATATATACAAACAAACAAAAAACACAATAATATTTGACGAAAATAGAATAATGGAAGATTTATGTTTGAAGAATGACAAATAAGGGCAGATTTATGTGTGAAGAAGAAAGAATGAGGGAAGAGTGAAGGAAGAATGATGGAGAGTTGATATTTATATAGAGAAGGGAAATTTTTCGGAAGAAAATCTGTGTGACTATGTGAAATTTTAGAGCGTTGGATTGACATGAATCAACAGTTGGATTCCTACTACATAATGATCCGTGTGAGATCCTATTATAGCGGCCTTTATCTAAAATCCGCTATTATAGACCTATTATAGCAGACCTTGATGTCATCCGCTATAATAGATCTATTATAGCAGATTATTGGTTCCATCTGCTATAATAGAACTTCTATTATAGCAGATTTTCTCTATGGTTCGCTATAATAGATCTATTATAGCAGATGACATCAAAGTCCGCTATAATAGAAGGATTATAATAGCTCCTTTCTTTACTAGTGACTGCTCAAATAAACATCCATATATATTAGTTTCTTGACACAAATACATATGTTCTTTGAGCAGGTTAATTACACAAAATCTGAGTCCCCAAAAGGGTCTGTGAGCAAGTATCATAGCATCCCAAAACCAATAAAATATAGCACGATGCGCAACCTCGAAATCGTATCCGGTGGTACAAATCAACAATTAGGAGATGAAGATAGAATATATATATATATATATATATATATATAGATAGATAGATAGATAGATAGATAGATAGATAGATAGATAGATAGATAGATAGATAGATAGATAGATAGATAGACTAGGGTGCTTTATAGAGCATCAAACCCCTAATGCTCCACACCGTATCTCCAATTTAAATATCAACAATCGATCCGAACCGTTAAACATGATCTACATATTGAAATCTACTTGGAGATTGAATTTTACATTTTTTGAAATTTTTTTGCTATTTTTTAGAGAGGTAGGAAAATTACAATTTTTGTTGATCCAGAAACCGTTTGATTAGCAACTTTTCTACCTCTTAAAAAAATAGCAAAATGTTTCAAAAAAAATGTAAAATTCAATCTCCAAATAGATTTCAATATGTAGATCATGTTCAACGATTTGGATCGGTCGTTGTAATTTTCAAATTGGATATAACGAATGTGGAGCACGAGCGATTTGGTGCTCTATGAAGCACCCTAGCCTTTCTCTATACACACACACACACATATATATATATATATATATATATATATATACAAACAAACAAAAAACACAATAATATTTGACGAAAATAGAATAATGGAAGATTTATGTTTGAAGAATGACAAATAAGGGCAGATTTATGTGTGAAGAAGAAAGAATGAGGGAAGAGTGAAGGAAGAATGATGGAGAGTTGATATTTATATAGAGAAGGGAAATTTTTGGGAAGAAAATCTGTGTGACTATGTGAAATTTTAGAGCGTTGGATTGACATGAATCAACAGTTGGATTCCTACTACATAATGATCCGTGTGAGATCCTATTATAGCGGCCTTTATCTAAAATCCGCTATTATAGACCTATTATAGCAGACCTTGATGTCATCCGCTATAATAGATCTATTATAGCAGATTATTGGTTCCATCCGCTATAATAGAACTTCTATTATAGCAGATTTTCTCTATGGTTCGCTATAATAGATCTATTATAGCAGATGACATCAAAGTCCGCTATAATAGAAGGATTATAATAGCTCCTTTCTTTACTAGTGACTGCTCAAATAAACATCCATATATATTAGTTTCTTGACACAAATACATATGTTCTTTGAGCAGGTTAATTACACAAAATCTGAGTCCCCAAAAGGGTCTGTGAGCAAGTATCATAGCATCCCAAAACCAATAAAATATAGCACGATGCGCAACCTCGAAATCGTATCCGGTGGTACAAATCAACAATTAGGAGATGAAGATAGAATATATATATATATATATATATATATATATATATATATATATATATAGATAGATAGATAGATAGATAGATAGATAGATAGATAGATAGATAGATAGATAGATAGATAGATAGACTAGGGTGCTTTATAGAGCATCAAACCCCTAATGCTCCACACCGTATCTCCAATTTAAATATCAACAATCGATCCGAACCGTTAAACATGATCTACATATTGAAATCTACTTGGAGATTGAATTTTACATTTTTTGAAATTTTTTTGCTATTTTTTAGAGAGGTAGGAAAATTACAATTTTTGTTGATCCAGAAACCGTTTGATTAGCAACTTTTCTACCTCTTAAAAAAATAGCAAAATGTTTCAAAAAAAATGTAAAATTCAATCTCCAAATAGATTTCAATATGTAGATCATGTTCAACGATTTGGATCGGTCGTTGTAATTTTCAAATTGGATATAACGAATGTGGAGCACGAGCGATTTGGTGCTCTATGAAGCACCCTAGCCTTTCTCTATACACACACACACACACACACACATATATATATATATATACAAACAAACAAAAAACACAATAATATTTGACGAAAATAGAATAATGGAAGATTTATGTTTGAAGAATGACAAATAAGGGCAGATTTATGTATTAAGAAGAAAGAATGAGGGAAGAGTGAAGGAAGAATGATGGAGAGTTGATATTTATATAGAGAAGGGAAATTTTTGGGAAGAAAATCTGTGTGACTATGTGAAATTTTAGAGCGTTGGATTGACATGAATCAACAGTTGGATTCCTACTACATAATGATCCGTGTGAGATCCTATTATAGCGGCCTTTATCTAAAATCCGCTATTATAGACCTATTATAGCAGACCTTGATGTCATCCGCTATAATAGATCTATTATAGCAGATTATTGGTTCCATCCGCTATAATAGAACTTCTATTATAGCAGATTTTCTCTATGGTTCGCTATAATAGATCTATTATAGCAGATGACATCAAAGTCCGCTATAATAGAAGGATTATAATAGCTCCTTTCTTTACTAGTGACTGCTCAAATAAACATCCATATATATTAGTTTCTTGACACAAATACATATGTTCTTTGAGCAGGTTAATTACACAAAATCTGAGTCCCCAAAAGGGTCTGTGAGCAAGTATCATAGCATCCCAAAACCAATAAAATATAGCACGATGCGCAACCTCGAAATCGTATCCGGTGGTACAAATCAACAATTAGGAGATGAAGATAGAATATATATATATATATATATAGATAGATAGATAGATAGATAGATAGATAGATAGATAGATAGATAGATAGATAGATAGATAGATAGATAGATAGATAGATAGATAGATAGATAGACTAGGGTGCTTTATAGAGCATCAAACCCCTAATGCTCCACACCGTATCTCCAATTTAAATATCAACAATCGATCCGAACCGTTAAACATGATCTACATATTGAAATCTACTTGGAGATTGAATTTTACATTTTTTGAAATTTTTTTGCTATTTTTTAGAGAGGTAGGAAAATTACAATTTTTGTTGATCCAGAAACCGTTTGATTAGCAACTTTTCTACCTCTTAAAAAAATAGCAAAATGTTTCAAAAAAAATGTAAAATTCAATCTCCAAATAGATTTCAATATGTAGATCATGTTCAACGATTTGGATCGGTCGTTGTAATTTTCAAATTGGATATAACGAATGTGGAGCACGAGCGATTTGGTGCTCTATGAAGCACCCTAGCCTTTCTCTATACACACACACACACACACACACATATATATATATATATACAAACAAACAAAAAACACAATAATATTTGACGAAAATAGAATAATGGAAGATTTATGTTTGAAGAATGACAAATAAGGGCAGATTTATGTATTAAGAAGAAAGAATGAGGGAAGAGTGAAGGAAGAATGATGGAGAGTTGATATTTATATAGAGAAGGGAAATTTTTGGGAAGAAAATCTGTGTGACTATGTGAAATTTTAGAGCGTTGGATTGACATGAATCAACAGTTGGATTCCTACTACATAATGATCCGTGTGAGATCCTATTATAGCGGCCTTTATCTAAAATCCGCTATTATAGACCTATTATAGCAGACCTTGATGTCATCCGCTATAATAGATCTATTATAGCAGATTATTGGTTCCATCCGCTATAATAGAGCTTCTATTATAGCAGATTTTCTCTATGGTTCGCTATAATAGATCTATTATAGCAGATGACATCAAAGTCCGCTATAATAGAATGATTATAATAGCTCCTTTCTTTACTAGTGACTGCTCAAATAAACATCCATATATATTAGTTTCTTGACACAAATACATATGTTCTTTGAGCAGGTTAATTACACAAAATCTGAGTCCCCAAAAGGGTCTGTGAGCAAGTATCATAGCATCCCAAAAACCATAAAATATAGCACGATGCGCAACCTCGAAATCGTATCCGATGGTACAAATCAACAATTAGGAGATGAAGATAGAATATATATATATATATATATATATATATATATATATAGATAGATAGATAGATAGATAGATAGATAGATAGATAGATAGATAGATAGATAGATAGATAGATAGATAGACTAGGGTGCTTTATAGAGCATCAAACCCCTAATGCTCCACACCGTATCTCCAATTTAAATATCAACAATCGATCCGAACCGTTAAACATGATCTACATATTGAAATCTACTTGGAGATTGAATTTTACATTTTTTGAAAATTTTTTGCTATTTTTTAGAGAGGTAGGAAAATTACAATTTTTGTTGATCCAGAAACCGTTTGATTAGCAACTTTTCTACCTCTTAAAAAAATAGGAAAATGTTTCAAAAAAATGTAAAATTCAATCTCCAAATAGATTTCAATATGTAGATCATGTTCAACGATTTGGATCGGTCGTTGTAATTTTCAAATTGGATATAACGAATGTGGAGCACGAGCGATTTGGTGCTCTATGAAGCACCCTAGCCTTTCTCTATACACACACACACACATATATATATATATATATATATATACAAACAAACAAAAAACACAATAATATTTGACGAAAATAGAATAATGGAAGATTTATGTTTGAAGAATGACAAATAAGGGCAGATTTATGTGTGAAGAAGAAAGAATGAGGGAAGAGTGAAGGAAGAATGATGGAGAGTTGATATTTATATAGAGAAGGGAAATTTTTGGGAAGAAAATCTGTGTGACTATGTGAAATTTTAGAGCGTTGGATTGACATGAATCAACAGTTGGATTCCTACTACATAATGATCCGTGTGAGATCCTATTATAGCGGCCTTTATCTAAAATCCGCTATTATAGACCTATTATAGCAGACCTTGATGTCATCCGCTATAATAGATCTATTATAGCAGATTATTGGTTCCATCCGCTATAATAGAACTTCTATTATAGCAGATTTTCTCTATGGTTCGCTATAATAGATCTATTATAGCAGATGACATCAAAGTCCGCTATAATAGAATGATTATAATAGCTCCTTTCTTTACTAGTGACTGCTCAAATAAACATCCATATATATTAGTTTCTTGACACAAATACATATGTTCTTTGAGCAGGTTAATTACACAAAATCTGAGTCCCCAAAAGGGTCTGTGAGCAAGTATCATAGCATCCCAAAAACCATAAAATATAGCACGATGCGCAACCTCGAAATCGTATCCGATGGTACAAATCAACAATTAGGAGATGAAGATAGAATATATATATATATATATATATATATATATATATATATATATATATATAGATAGATAGATAGATAGATAGATAGATAGATAGATAGATAGACTAGGGTGCTTTATAGAGCATCAAACCCCTAATGCTCCACACCGTATCTCCAATTTAAATATCAACAATCGATCCGAACCGTTAAACATGATCTACATATTGAAATCTACTTGGAGATTGAATTTTACATTTTTTGAAAATTTTTTGATATTTTTTAGAGAGGTAGGAAAATTACAATTTTTGTTGATCCAGAAACCGTTTGATTAGCAACTTTTCTACCTCTTAAAAAAATAGGAAAATGTTTCAAAAAAAATGTAAAATTCAATCTCCAAATAGATTTCAATATGTAGATCATGTTCAACGATTTGGATCGGTCGTTGTAATTTTCAAATTGGATATAACGAATGTGGAGCACGAGCGATTTGGTGCTCTATGAAGCACCCTAGCCTTTCTCTATACACACACACACACACATATATATATATATATATATATACAAACAAACAAAAAACACAATAATATTTGACGAAAATAGAATAATGGAAGATTTATGTTTGAAGAATGACAAATAAGGGCAGATTTATGTGTGAAGAAGAAAGAATGAGGGAAGAGTGAAGGAAGAATGATGGAGAGTTGATATTTATATAGAGAAGGGAAATTTTTGGGAAGAAAATCTGTGTGACTATGTGAAATTTTAGAGCGTTGGATTGACATGAATCAACAGTTGGATTCCTACTACATAATGATCCGTGTGAGATCCTATTATAGCGGCTTTTATCTAAAATCCGCTATTATAGACCTATTATAGCAGACCTTGATGTCATCCGCTATAATAGATCTATTATAGCAGATTATTGGTTCCATCCGCTATAATAGAACTTCTATTATAGCAGATTTTCTCTATGGTTCGCTATAATAGATCTATTATAGCAGATGACATCAAAGTCCGCTATAATAGAATGATTATAATAGCTCCTTTCTTTACTAGTGACTGCTCAAATAAACATCCATATATATTAGTTTCTTGACACAAATACATATGTTCTTTGAGCAGGTTAATTACACAAAATCTGAGTCCCCAAAAGGGTCTGTGAGCAAGTATCATAGCATCCCAAAACCAATAAAATATAGCACGATGCGCAACCTCGAAATCGTATCCGGTGGTACAAATCAACAATTAGGAGATGAAGATAGACACCATCATTTGTCAAAGTACTTCTCTATCAAGTCTGTGGCGGTGCTAATCGCCATTACCATTTCATTACTGACACTTCCACTTGTCCTGCCCCCGTTGGCCCCGCCTCCGGCATTATACCTCCTTTTGCCGATCGGTATACTCACCATGCTACTTATCTTGGCTCTCAAGTATTCCAGCTCACCACAAGCAGCAGCATTACACATGTAGGTAGACTATGCAAGGTTTTAATTTCCCCTCCCCCCCCCCTTGCATTTCGGAATTGGATGCTCATTTCTTTTCCCCTAATTGAACAGAAGGAAGAATCAATTATTCTGCTTTAGTTTTGTTGCCTGTTTTGTGAATTTCACTGTATAAAGTTTAGGAAAATGTATATATACATATTTGTGATTTTTTCTTCTCTATGTGTGTGTGTGTGTGTAGTTGTGTTTTGAAATTAATGGCAAGGAGAAGAGCAATCAATAGTGCTTTCCGGTTGGATTTTGGTTTTGTGGTAAGGAGAAGAACCAAGAGTCAAATTACAGTTGAAATTAATGTTTTTTTTTGTCCTATTAAATGTATTTTTGGGTATTCCTTGTACTTGTGATTGTTGGTGTTTTCCTCAATGAAAAGTGAAAACTGTTTATTTCATCTCATCATTTACTATCCATCTTCTAAATACAGGACAAATTAATTGTCATCCATATTTTATAGAGAATAATAAGTTTCAAGCATTTTCTTTCAAACTATGGTACATTTATCAATGCTCACAAATCTAATTTTATTTCCTCTTCATTGTTGTTATATATGATAAAAATGTTCATTTATAATTTTATATTATTGATGTTATCTCTCTTCATATAATTTTTTTCATGCAATTAGTTGTGTGCTTTTGTTAATATACGTTTTTACAATTTTATTTGTTTATCTTCAAATTTTATTTTTTTATGATTGTTTTGTAAAATTAATTGTGAAGATTTAATTATTTAATATTTTTTTTTGGAATGTGGTAAAATTCGAGTTTTCATAATTTATAATCAGCTTCTTTCTGTAGATAATTTCTCAGCTGGCAGTACTTTGCTCCAAAAATAAAATAAGTGGTCATTGAAGGCTTGAATAAAATGTCAAACTGCCAACACAAAGATGGAAATAAAAACATGTTATCCGACAAATAAGATATGTTAAATAATATCTTTGGGTTTGAAATTTCAATTTTTTATCAATATTTTCTTTAATTTCAACAGAAAAATAGTTAGCATTTTAATTAACTAATTCATTTATTTTTGGATCGACTATGCCATGGTATTGTAAAATCTTCGTAGAGAATGCTATTCAGCTTTATAGAAAAACATTGTAATATTTTATTTAGTGTAAAGTAATAGTAAAAATGTAATGTAAAATAGTTGTATTAAAATGATTTATAGACCTTCATTCATTGAACGCCTGAAATTGTATTAAACGAATTAAAAAAATGATAAATTTGTGAGCAGTTCTTTTATGAGGACCGAACACTCTTAAAATTCTCTTTGGAATAGATAGAAACAAAAATGGAACTCTACATAATAAAAGATAAATAATAATAATAATAATAATAAATTGCAATATTTTTAATGGCCTCATACTTCTCTGCATTTCCATTAATCCGATATTGCTTCATGAGATAATTTTACACCACTGACAAAACCACAATACAAAAAAAAAAATTGATGACCAGATATACACCAAAGGACAGCAAAAATAAATTTTTTTATGAATAAATATTAGTGAATGTCATTCACTCATTTGCAACTCAATATCATTAAGAATTCTTAAATAGCAAATCGAACAATACAAGAGATTCAAAGTTGGTATAGGCACGTAGGAGTGGTACAGAACCATGCTCAGCTCCTTCAATCCTTCATAGTTATTCAAGTGTGAAGGAATTTCGTATGCTATACGGTATGCACTGGTTGGATTTGTTGCCTTTATACGGTACGTATAGGCATATAGGCGTATAGATATACATCACGTATATATCCTGCATTACATGCAAGAACTTTGTTATTAATTGCAACCATGCGTACAATGTACTTCAGAAGACATGCTATTTCATAATTCAGGGGTCAATATCATTTTAAACTTCTTGCTGGAGATATCAAAATCATGAAGATATGTACCTAAAACACTATCAGACCCATTACAAGTTGCAACTATAAGTTGGCTCATTGTCTTGTCAACTAAACAGGAAATATACCCCAATAAGTCTCTGTAAACATAGAAAGCATGGTGATTTGGTGAAACACAAATACAGGTAAAGCTATTGTTTACCAACCAACAAAGAAACATAATAATATATAAAAGAAAACTAGAGACAACAGAGAAAATAATTTCTTCATCTTTGGTGCTTCTTTGACCATAATCTGCAGTGAAAAACAAACTCCAAATGCTTATATAATAATAATGCACAACAGGGGCATTCTCATACAGGTGCCTCTCATATTTCATAAAACTCAACAACCCCTCTTTATGGCTGAAAGCCTGAAAACCCTTAAAGAAGTTGAAAGAAAGCATAGAAAAACTGAACCAAGCAACTATATGTATTCATCACTCTACTCCTCATATCAAGAAATGCGGTAAATAACAGGACAAAAATGCCATCAGCTCTCCCTTTGTCCACGGATCTACTTCCACGTTTCCAAGTTTTCTCACAGCAGATACGAGATGCCCCCGGATCTTTTGCGGCAACAGCTCACCTCCCTCCTGTACACACTCTCTGTACAATGGCAAGTACCCGATTGCAACCACAAGCTCAGGAGGAAGATCTCTGAGTAAAATCTCTGATTCACCTCTGGCATAAACCCTAACCAAGTTCAGAAAATGCTCTTCACCTGACCTAAGAGACTCATTAAATGCAGCCTCTGACCAGTTCTTCCTTAAGAATTCTCTAAGAGCAGGGACCACTGACTTGTCATCAGAGCATGCGATGGTGTTTGCCACAGCATAGGTTGCGGCTCGGTCCCGCAGAAAGTCCGACTTCAATAAGAACTCTACACCCTCAAAAGAAGTGCTACCATTGGTTCTCTCGCCAGCTGACTTCAGAATTTCAACAGCTAGTGTTGTAAGCACGCTTTGTGGGACATGTGGCAGGAGATATGAAACAACCTCGAGCTTCCCAGCTGATGCTGCTCCGGTCAATGCCAGACAGAGCTCCATATCCCTGGTTTAAGAAACACAAATGAAATAATGAACAGTTAATAATGGAATTCTATGAAGGGAATTTTCTGTTCCCTTCTCTTCCTGGTTTCTGTAAAAATAGCTGTAACACAGCATTAAAAAAATAATACTTAAAAAACCACCTGCAGCCACGAGCAACAAACCAGCGAACAACAGTCATGCAACCATGCTCTGCTGCTCGCATCAGCGGGCCCAGGAATGAGGTGGCACTCCCCTCTTCTACTAGACATTCCATTGTACCAATTCTACAATAGTGTGAAGCAAAACCAAGTGCCAGGTCAACATCCACATCCAGAATGTTATCCCTAGCAATCTGTTTAAAAAGAAGAAGAATTAAGTTCACATGCTATTTAGCATACAAAAAGCTTGAAAAGTACGATGCAGGTGACTGATTTCATCTATATGCATATATGCATGAAGTTATCCTATCTATGGTCTTATGCAAGAATAATGGTACGAGTTAATTGAAATGGCACAATACATATATAGTTGGAAGAAAAAAAAGATACTCTGCCAGGAAAACCAGTAAAGAAATCCATATAGGGGACACACACAAAAATGTTGTAGCACTTCCACTTCATAGTTTCTACGATAGTTGTGCTAGCTGTTATTGGTGCCTAACAACATCAGTTTTATTAAATAAATAAGTAAATGATTTCCTTTTTGCTATCACTATGAAAACTATAATAAATAGAGTAATAAAATAATGTTGACTAGATTGCTGGCAATATAAACTATAA
This sequence comes from Eleocharis quinqueflora, assembly GCA_964058865.1. Lineage (NCBI taxonomy): Eukaryota > Viridiplantae > Streptophyta > Magnoliopsida > Poales > Cyperaceae > Eleocharis > Eleocharis quinqueflora. The sequence goes on from CAXKVX010001150.1 coordinate 24,856, forward strand.
AAACGGTGTGTTTCATAATAATAAGTCAAACCAAGACATTCACTGGAATTTTATTATGTTTAATTATTTACTTTAAGTGAGGCAGAGAGAGAGGATAAAAACGTGCAAGTACTAACCATTGATTTTCCTCAAAAAAAAACCATTGATGCCCAAGATTTTCAACAGAAAAAATGAATTTTGAAGCAAAAGCAAGTACAACTGGATTGTACTTGAGGTAGGGTTCTCAGTATTTTAATAAGTAATCTACAGAATTGTGATACAATGCACTTTGGCTCTTAAAAGCCTAGAGGGCCAAACCATATCTATTATAAAATGCTAACAAATATAATATGAAAATTTATTTGACAAGAGAATCAATAAACAAAAAAAGAAGCTTATTGAAAAGATGTACACAAGAGAAGTACACGTCAAGCACCTAGTATCTCATGTGTAATCAACACTTCAATAGAAATAAATAAAATAATAATAAGCAAATTGTATAAGAATTTATTATTATTTTAAAAGAAGACTACAACTCAGTGTCTTTTAAAAATCCACATTTTCTCTTGCTAGACCTTTAAAAATCAGAGTTCATAAAAAACAAAGGCACCAAGTTGAAAAGGTCCAAAGCAAACAAAGTTGTATTATACTAGTAGAGAACTGAGGACCTGAAAAATACAGACTAATACAAAAGAAGTAAAAAATATAAAGGAGGACGGAAGTATAACGGCCACCAATTTTTGGCACAGTATGAAGCTACTCTGGTCAAATCCAATATTACTTTTAAACTTTTCGATCTTAAATAATAACCAATAAGAGCAAATAATTTATACAAAAGCCCCTTGAAAGGTAAATTACCTGCAACAAGATCCTCACTAGCTCAGTACTTCCAAACCTCGAGGCCTCTAAAAAACACTGGTTCACATTGTCGGCCCCCCACTCGACCAACAGCCCCAAAATGCCTTTTATCATTGCCGCAGGGGCCCCACTCGACCAGCCTGGGTCGAACAAACTTGAAAATAAGGTCAAAGGGAAACAAGCCGCATCAAATGCCTCAGTGAAATCCTTTCCAGACAGGCTATCACCAGCAAGGTCCAAAAAGAATTTGAATGCCGAGAGCCTCAGCTGGACCTCACAAGCCCCACCAGGTGCCAGCTTGGAACCAGCCTGGCTGATGGGAGCGGGCCTGGTGTTGGATCGGCGGTAGTGGAAGGAAATGCATGCTAAAGCCCACTCCATGAATTTTTGCACCTTTTGGCTTGCTTCAGCTTTTAAGAAGTCGTCACCATGGTACTCTTTCAGGCGATCTTTCAACCTGGGAGATATTGAAAAAAAAAATAGATTTTATTGTGAGATAATCATCATGCAAATACAGGGAGGATTAGATCGATTCTGTCACACTAGTACTGGATGTGATATTTGAGCAATATTATTTGTTCTAAATACTACACAAGCTTGTATAATACCAGTTTGTATTGGTACAGTCGGATACTACAGTGTGAAGCATGCGTAGTGTCAGTTAATTAAAAACTAACATGAAACACATTAAAGTAACCTGGCTCACAACTACAAAGATATGCTGGTGCAAGGGTATTATAAAGGTATATCTGGTACTAAAAACCTGATAGAAAAAATAATAATAATCAAATAAAGAGGACATGCAACTAGAACATGCAATCAATTTGTGTGAAATCAAATTAAATGGTACGAGATTTTACTTCTGAGACAAGACATTGCCACCCTCCCCTGAGCCGATCAAATTGCTCTGATAAGCTGACACACATGACGCGAGGAACGCCGTTCGAAGCATAGCCCGCATAAAATCGCTCGCACCCCCTTTAACAATCCCCTTTATCAAGCCAGTTATTCTGCAAAGATCCTGCCTAGTGTTCAAAAACCACACAAAATCAAGCGTCATGCACAGCATGTGATTTAGGGTTTGCACATCTGCCATGGCCACAAGGCTCTCAGCCATGTCCCAGTTGTGAGAAATGATAGCAAGATGGTATGATCGACCCAATTGATTTCGACCATATCGGTATATTTTCTTCTCTGGAGATTCTGACAGAGTATATGAGGATTGGGGCTGGATCAAATCAGCTGCTTCTTTTGAGATTAGAGGGTTTTCTCGCGAGAATATAACATTACTTGTCTTGCTCCCATCTCCTTTGTCTGACGAGTCGGGCCCAGTTTTATCCTCAAATTCATCAATTTCCATGTTTGAGCAGGATGGGTTCTCGACCACAAATTGCATTTCCGATGCAAAATTCGTCATCAAATTCACCTCAATAAGTTTCAATTTAAGAGACCCAAATTGGAAATCTCTTTAAAAGGTGGCTTTAGGGGATTTCTGAGCTTGGTTTTTGGGGTTTCTGAGTTAATCACCTGATGAAATTCTACAAATGGGGCGTAAAATTGGAGCTTATTCGGTGCCTCTCCGATAAAAAAAAAATCCTACCAAACGATTTGAGCCCTAGGAACAAACTCACAAAATTACCTGTTGTCTAGAAAATTATGAGAAGAAGATAAGAGATGAAGCGAATAAGCCCAACACCGATCTTTGGAGTAATTTTTGTTGGTTTTTTCTCCTTTTTCCGGGGGAAATCTCAGAGTTGAAGTCTCTCCATGATTTTGATGATTTTTTTAGACGCAAGAATTGGAGAAAAGAGAGGTGCGAACCACAGAGAAGGGACAGGCCGGAGAGGTGAGGGAATCTAGGCGAGAAAATTATAAAATAAAATAAAATAAAATGTTATATGAAACAAAGGGTAAGGGACCTAGAAAGAGAAAGAGAGGAGAGAGATCTCTCAACTCTCTAGTCTCTTGTGGAAACCCTCTCAAGTTTCAATTTTTTTTCTCTCGTGGAAAATTTAATGAAACGATTTAAAAGTTCTCTTATATTGTGGAAATCTCTTAGATTCATGTGCTGGAATAACAAATTTCGAGTTAAATTTAGAAAAAAATAAAAAGAATTAGTTAACTATTTTGGTGGTAAAATATTGACTCCTATCCTATTATCTTTATTCAATAATATAACATTGATAATTACATAAATCACACATTGGCTCTTTGGAAACGTAATTTAATTTATTTGTGGACAAAAAATATATCTCTATTTTTCTATTAACAACATCTTCGTAAGGAATATCGTAATTATCAACAACAATTTCAATTATCAGAGCAATTAAATCAAATTATTATAATTATTAGTCTAGATTATAAAACGCTAGTAATCATACCCGTGCACATCAAAGAAAAAAAATAATGTACACAAAAACAAATTTTATTAAAGTATTTTGGCCAAAAAGTAGAAAAATAAATATCGCTGAACGTAAATCTAAGATAGTAATTTATTTAGTTTGCCTTGTTTAGCAAATCAAATTTAGTACAATTTTAATATTCTGAAAGCATGGAGTGTTGAGAGGGGAGCAGGCAGTGTGGTGCGTGGAGCGGGGAGCGGGCAATGGTCATCAGATGCAAGATCCATGATGCATGATGCAAGCCGCATGATCCAAGTATGACGCAAACACTGCGGCACATGACGCATTACGCAAGACGCAAGACGCAAGACGCTAGACGTATGACGCATGACGCATGACGCATGACGACGCATGACGCATGACGCATGACGCAAGACGTGTGATGCGCGACACATTGTTCAAGACGCTTGACGCATGACGCATGATGCAAGACGCAAGACGCATGACGCATGATGCAATCGGCATGACGCAAGACGCATGATGCAAGACACATGATGCAATCGGCATGACGCAAGACACATTTTTTGAGATGCATGATGCATGACGCAAGACGCAGGCCGCAAGACGCAAGACGCAAGCCACATGACGCAAGACGCAAGACGCATGACGCATGACGCAAGCCCCATGACGCATGATGCAAGCCCCGTGACGCATAACCCAAGACGCATGACACAGGACACATTGTTTAAGATGCATGATGCAAGCCCCATGATGCATGATGCAAGCCCTATGACGTATGACCCAAGACGCATGACGCAAGACACATTATTTAAGACGCATGACACAAGCCCCATGACGCATGAAGCAAGCCCCATGACGCATGAAGCAAGCCCCATGACGCATGACCCAAGACGCATGACGCAAGCCCCATGACGCATGACCCAAGATGCATGACGCAAGACACACTGTTCAAGACGCATGACGCAAGCCCCATGACGCATGACGCAAGACGCATGACGCAAGACACACTATTCAAGACGCATGACGCAAGCCCCATGACGCATGACGCAAGACGCATGACGCAAGACACACTATTCAAGAGGCATGACGCATGACGCAAGACGCATGACGCAAGCCCCATGCCGCATGACGCAAGACACACTATTCAAGACGCATGACGCAAGCCCCATAACACATGACGCAAGACGCATGACGCAGGACACACTATTCAAGACGCATGACGCAAGCCCCATGCCGCATCACGCAAGACGCATCACGCAAGACGCATTGTTCAAGACGCAATACGCATCACGCAAGATGCATTGTTCAAGATGCAAGACGTATGACGCAAGATGCGAATTTCATTTTTCCAATTTAGTTATGAAGTTGCAGTTTTATTTGTTATTATATACTGCAGATGTAGTTGCAGTTTTATGAACTCTTATCAAATTAAAATATAAAATATATTAAATGATGAAGTTACTATTATTTGTCAATTCCAACAAGGGATTAAATTGAATAAAAAATAAATACTTATTATTTTATCGTTGGAAATTGTTGAATAATTAAATTTTCTTCATTTTTATATATTTCTCCCTTAATAAATATTATTTTTATAGAGTAGGGCATGGTCTCTCTAACGAGCCCTTAGGTCTGTTGTGCATCGCAACTGTTTAGCCCGGGGAAACACACAAATGTAGCTAATTGAGACACGATTCATGGTACTTGGCCAAATTTGAGAACATAATCTTTTTAAAACATCAAGTTAATTGCATTCATTTTTTTGTTTTAAATGTGTTTTGCATTTACTTTTCATATAATTCTAAGGCCTGGAGAGAAAGTAACATCAAGACCAGTCATGCCTTCATCTTATTGTTGGGATTATTTCATTGATTTGGTGCAATTCAATTAGGGTATTAACCGTTTAAACCATTCTCTAATCTAAACAATTGCAATTCAATTCAATTAACAAAATCGTTGCGACATAAATGAGATAAAAGAGTTGCGGAAGCTTTTACTTACTTTCCATCTCCTTTTCGTTGTGTCTGATCTCTAATCCAGTCAACGTCGGAGATGTCTTGAGACTTGCGAAAGCGCCTTGTCACGTGTGTTTCCTGACGGATCCTTCCAAACGTCTCGGGGGTGCTATCCTTTCATTGACGGTCACGAAATTTTGACAAAGTAAACACTCTTAATGGAGAAGAATGTGGTAGATACACACAGCACATATGCCCTAATCACAAAAAAATCTGATCTCTCGTTACCCCTAACGTTTGGAGACCCGAGACCTTTTATATGGGTCATAGTGTATCTTGGAAAGATGCCGAATTAATTATCAAATATTTGTAATTATATTCTTTCCAATTCTTTTCTAAATCCTAGTATTTACTGATGCAAATACATCTACGAATTTGGTACAAAATACATTTTACTCAATCAGAAAGATAACGGGTGATTTAGGCATTGAAATTATGCCTTACAGAAGGTCCCTTGCGGCAACAATTAATCTCATATCAATCGCAATAGACTAGGCAACTTTCTGCCAAGTGTCTTGCGGCCGCAATGAGATCTATTTCGACCGTAATAAATCATGCCAAAATGGCAGATTTGTTGCCTTATCTTCCGCTACTGTATTGCGACCGCAATGAATCTTATTGTGGCTGCAATAGATCATGTTTTGTGTTGTTTTGCTTGGGCTTTGATCCAAAACAAGTTGGGTTTGGTCCAATTGATATTTCTGACTTTACACTAAGACCCATGTATACATTAATTGATCATAATTAGTCCATCAATAATTATAATCAATTTAGATAAGTTCTATATACATTCGTGCCCAAAATCTTGTTGAAATACGTATAATGCCTTGTATATCAATTAATCACATTTAGTGGCATTTCCAACTGTTACTCCTCGTAACATTAGCGATAGTACGTGACATGTTTGAAATCATATAACACGTAGTCCAACTTAATTTATTGGAATTAACGTCTTAATTCCAACACTTATGTGTTGTAAAGCTGATTCTTCAAATTGAACTTAATCTCTTTACAATTGTAAAGAACGCCTGATATGATGACAAAATTTTATATGAATATGTATACTAAATTTATTGCGTGATGCGTCTTGCGTCATGTGACATGCGGCTTGCGTCATGCGATATGCAACAGCTTGCGTCATGCGTCATGCACCGTCTTGTGTGGTGTGTAATGCGTCATGTGGCTTGCAGCAGTGTCAAGTGTCATGCGTCGTGCGTCTTGAACAATGCGTGCCCTTGCACAATGTTTCTTGCTTCTTGAACAATGTGTCTTGCGTCTTGCGTCATGCATCAAGCGTCTTGAACACTGCGTCTTGCGTCATGCAGATTTCATCATGCGTCATGCGTCATGCGTCGAGCGTCTTGAACACTGCGTCTTGCATCTTGCGTAATGCGGCGAGCGTCTTGAACAATGCGTTACGCGTCTTGCGTCATGCGTCATGCGTCTTGCGTCATGCATCAAGCGTCTTGCGTCATGCGTTTTGCGTCATACTTGTGTCATGCGTCATGCGTTTTGCGTCATACTTGTGTCATGCGTCATGCAGCTTGGGTCATGCGTCATGTGTCTTGCGTCATGCAGTTGGCAGCGGCTTGCATCATGCGTCAGGCACCGTCATGCATCATGCGGCTTGCAGCGTCGTGCGTCATGCTTCATGCGGCTTGCAGCATCGTGCGTCGTGCGTCATGCGTCTTGTGTCATGCATCATCCAATAATGTAGTGCTTAATTTGTAGTGACGCAATAATGTAGCAATTGGCGGGGCTGTACATTTGTGCAAACTCAATTTGTAAATTTTTCTTTCTTTATTTTCTATGCGTCCGGTGCACCTAGGAAATGAGTAAACATGAACCCGTTAATGCAAATGGTCCTTGTACACTGCATCTGTCCAAAACGAAGGAGGGATCACCTGCTCTTTGTTTAATATTTCCAGCGACATTTCCTTAGTAAATTCTTGAATGATCTTTGTTCAAGTGGTCCATTGGTCCGTAATTTGTTGCGAGGTCTATGTTTTATGTGAATTGTGTCTATACAAGATTAGATTGCTAAAAAATAGTCTCTCTGGCACGTAGATGATTAGAGGGTATTTTTTATAATATGAAAATATTCAGACGAAATGGAGACCTCCAGTTGTTAGAAGCTTTTTAATATAGTATATAGATTAGCATAAAAGAATATAAAAATTAAAAATAAAAACTGATTAGAGATTTCTACTTTTCTACCGGTTGAGCAAAAATACAAAAGTACAAAAGTACTTCGTTCATATCGGCACGTGATCTAGTATTCTAGTGACAGTTAATTATGATGATCTTCAAAAAATTATGTATTCAAATCTTCGTAAGCACAACATTTTTATTTTGTTAATAGACCTTTAATAATAGAGGCTTCGGTACCTTTATATATCAAAAGCAAATTGTTCACATCCCTTGAATAACAATCACGGGGATTTCTTTTGTAGCTTTGAATGCAGAACAAAAGCGGTCAAATAGTAAGATCGATTCACGCATATCCGCTACATGCTGTCTTTCAGTTTAGAACTTTAAATCAGCGAATCCAAAAGGAACAGTAAAAAGATATGGCGTCGCCCGGACTCGAACCGGAGACCTTCAGTGTGTTAGACTGACGTGATAACCAACTACACCACGACACCTTTCCGTTTTAAATGTGTGTTAACGACTCACGACTGCCGAAAACTTTGCCCCCAATCGTCCATTTTGATCAAACAGCCTCCAAATTTTGCAATCGAGACAAAAACTCTCGTACAACATATGTAAGCTATAAAATTATATTTTTTAAAGTGTAAAATGATCAAAATATTTTTATTTTTAAAAAATTGAAAGTTCAAAATACATAATTATTTTAAGGGATTCACTAATTGTACGTCAACTCCTGTATTCCGTCGGAGTACTCCAACAAACTTTCTAAAAATGAAAAGTCAAATAGTCAAACACTTTCTAAAAATGCAAAGTCAAACAATCAAAGCGGATAAAAATGGAAAGTTGGACTGTGCGCGTGCATTATTCTGAACGTTTTCGCCCTACACACTATTAAGAATGCTTTCCATAAAATACATGAGTGCAGACTAAATAAAATTGGTGTTCAGACTAAATAAAAAAGATGTTCAGACTAGTTTTTGAAGTCTGTTTTTGCACTTCTTAAAGTCATTTCTGCACAAAAAAAAATGAGGCACAAACTAAATAAAACAGATGTTCAGACTAAATAAAAACTTGTTGAGACTAAATAAATAGGTATTCATATTATTTGTTTCAAGTCAGTTTTGCACAAAATGAGGCACAAACTAAATAAAATAGGTGTTCAGACTAAATAAAACAGGTGTTCAAACTAATTAAAAGAGGTGTTCATACTAGTTGTTTCAAGTCTTTTTTTACACTGTTTCATGTATGTTTTGCACAGAATTCACGGGTTGCAGACTAAATAAAACAAGTGTTCATAGTAAATATAATATGTTTTCATACTAGCTGTTTCAAAAGTTACCCGTTCGAAAATCAAACGTTATTTTGTGCTCATACTAACTATGATATGATCATACTAGTTAAGACTAAATACAATAAGTGTTCAGACTAAATACAACAGATGTTCAGAGTAAATACAGTAGGTGTTCAAACAAAATAAAACATGTGTTCAGACTAAATAAAACATGTGTTCAAACTAGTTATTTCATACTAGCGTACGCCAGAATTTGTTCTTGTATATTGAGTTACTTTTTGGTTTTGGTTTGTTTTGTTTCAATTCGACCTTAAGAAATACAAAAATTTTGTTTCTATTCCATCACCCCTATATACTATATAGTAGATTCTAAAAATCACATCCGCCATAGTTTTGATGTCATAACATATTATGGCACATTTTATATTAATCGTTCATCAAACATTCAAATAAAAAAAAAGCTTCTAAAAATTATATTGTTTCAATTTTTTAAAATGGAAAATTTTATTAGCAGCTTATGTCTGAATAATTTGGAACGAAGAAAATAATATATATTTTTTAATAATGATAGCAATCAACAGTCAATTACTCTATTTAGATAAGTTTAATTATGCATTGATGGATGCCTCATGTAATGTGACACATTTATTTCAATCAGAAAATTTGAACATTTATACAGATGATGCCCCTGCTATATCTTCAACTGATTTAGTTGAAAGATAAGCAACGGTTGATGATGAAGACTTGTGTGGAAGTGTATAAGATGGAGAAGGCATATCCATTTGCAAGGGATGCAATTAGAGGTAGCAGAACTCGATCCGACTCGACAAACTCGTCTGATTTGAAATAGCTCGATATGATTCGAAATTTGAAAATGGCCCAACATTAGATGATCCGATACCCGATCCAACCTGACTTGATATGACATGAAGTTCGAAATGATCCGACATCAGATGACCCGATATTCGATCCAACCTGGTCCGACATGACCCGAGACCCAAAATGATCCGACAATAGATGATCTGATATCCGACCCCACATGTTTCGACATGACCTGAAACCCGCAATGGCCCAGCATCACATGACCCGATATCCGATCCGACCCGATCCAACATGACCCAAATCTGAAATTACCGATCATCAGATGACCCAATACTCTACCCGACCTGACCTGAAATTCGAAATAACCCGACCTGACCTGACATGCTCCGAAACTCTAAGTGACTCGACACTAGATTTATTATCTTCATGTCATATATAATCGGATATATATAATTTTGTAATTATATTTTTGTAAGGACAAAGTTACTTTCGAGCTAATGACAATCTCTCTTTTGTAAACCTGAAAAATGTATTGGAATATTTTGTTAATTATTCTGATAAGTTCTATTTTGTGCACGAGATAAAACTAGTATCATGCTCGTGCTTTTGCAATGAGACATTATATAAAAATAATCAAATTATTCGTATATATGACATAGTTTTCTTTAAAAAAAATAAAAAACTTATGGAAAAATGTAATTATTCAACTGTATTCAGAAACAAAATTAAATAGTTCAGTTTAAATTTAATTATAGAACAAGATTATATTGTATGTAATGATAAGTTCAATCGAAATAATTTTAACTCTAATTGATATATGCGTCTTGAAATGAGAAAATAAATTGTAGTCAAATATTGTAATAGAAAAAAGAACCTTACTCAAGTTGTTGGGTTACGAACAGTTCAAAACCTGTCAATTGGCCTAAGCAGCGGAAAGATCGTAAAACAAAAATTTTACGTCTAACTTAATCCAAGAATTAAACAGGATATGTCAGATAAACCACGGAGGGTGTCCACCTCCCGTTTATCTCTAACATCGAAATCCTACTTAATCCCTAAACAGATCTACTCCTTAACTGAATTCTAAAACTTTAATCTACTTACAAATTAAATAGATTAATATAACATTAATACCTTGATTCAAATTCGAATTGGACCGTAGAAGACTCGGAAGGCCGAATCATAGATGCTCTTCTCCTCGGAGTATCAGACATCTGATACATCTATCGAATGTCCACCACGACGACCAGAGAGCGGCTTGCTTCTTCTGCCAAAAATATCGAAAGCCGCGATATCCCGCAAAAACACTATTCACCGAGATACGAACTAAATAAAATATCTTCGTGACTCGCAGTTATCCAAACGAGGATTACCGTTCTTTCACAAAAATACTATTTTTTGAATCCCGTAAACAACCGTATACGAGAAAAAGAGAAAGTATATTTATCGATACGATCCTGATTTAACAAATACAAAAAACCCTTGGAAAAAGTGAATTTCCAAAAATACCCCTAAGGATAAGCATGATGACATGGAAAAAAATTTCACAAAAATATCTCCCAACTCCTTGTCGACCTCATTTTTTATTATTTATTATTTTTATTTATTTATTTTTAATTAAGATTTTAATTATTTTTTAATTAAGGTTTTAATTTGATAATGACTTTCATCCCAAATTCAAAACCATAATCAATATTTAAAATCTAAATCAAATATATATAAATATACATAAACATATAATTGTTCTCAACAATTATATTACTCAGGGTTTGGTATTTGTTTGATTGTAGTATGATTTTATACAACGTATCGTACATGTCTATAAATCGTTGTTTTTGCTTGTCATCTTATATGACATATATAATTTAATCATATCATATATAATTAATTATAACCATCAGAGGCACAATTCAAAATATTCAAATCTGAAAATTCTGGAAAAACATCACAATTTGCATGTCTTACGGCCCGAAAACGGGCCTTGCGGTCGCAACATACTATCCTATCAGGTCAATTAATTTTGTGCCATTCTTACGAAAAACAAGTGTCTTGCGGACACAAGATGTGGTCTTTACGGCCACAAACTCTTCATGTCTATTCAGTTGTGTTTGCAGCTAGTAAAACCTAATCAATAATTATAATCGGTCCATTAATAATTATAATTAATTCACATTAAGTTCTATATGTATCCGTACTCAGAACCTTAGCGAAATATATATTATGCTCTTGAATAAATTAATCACATTTATGACATATCTAATATTACTCTTCGTAATATTGGTGACAATATAAGATATATTAATCATATAACACGTAGTTCAAACTTTATTTATTTAATTTGACGTCTTAATTCAAACATGACAACCTACTCCCAAACAATCCCACTCAATTCCTGTCTACCCTAAATATTATGCTTCACCCATAACTACCTTTCAACATCATATAATAACTGTGCGACCCTTTCTCGCAAATAAAAAAAAAAAAATGGAACTGTTTCACGGAAACAAGGACATGAGTCTAACTTGGTGCATTTGGCACATAAAAGTTTATTATTTGTGTATGAGTTCATTATGTGTTCATTGTAAGTATTGTATGAACGATGTTTTCTTAGAAGCTAACTTAATAGTGTAACAAAATTACAGTGCAATTGCCTGAAGCATTGTAGTTTATTAATAAAATAAATAGATCTTAAAAATTTGTGTTTGTAGTTGGTAATTGTTACTTGTACATTTTACTGAAGAATGCAGATATGATATTTAGTCTGATTACGAGTATGAAAGGGATATATTGTAGTTGCATATTAAGTTTTTACATAAGTTGTTGCATGCACTAACAAATATTATCATCAAATATTATCTCGCCCTTCCTTTCTTTCCGATACCGGTTTCTGCATGAATTAATGCATGTGAATATGTGATCTTATGAGGCCCATGATTGTTGCCCCTGGAGTTCACATGATCTGCAAACTTTTCAAAGCTTTTGTGGGACTTGTAAGGTAAACTCATGCATAAATCTAAAATTCAATATCAATAGCTAGCATCCCCAATTTAATTCAAAATGAGTACAATCTCAAAGGTTGCAAAACATGTACTGAAATCTTACCTGATCTCTCTCAGATGTTCATGTTGAGCTCATCTCAATTCAACATTTCGACATTCGTTTAACTGAGCCCCAGAACTGAACTGAGCCCCATAACTGAACAGAGCTCAATGAAAGGCAGATTGACTCAAAATTAAACTTAAATACACTCAATGCAAGCTCTAATTTAAGACCAAAATTCACAAAACTTATAAAGCGAATGCATTGTTAGTTAGAACTAAATCCTTGTCTCTGAAAGAGAACTTGCATAGAAATGTGCACAAGGTTAGTGTGGTGGACACAGAGGAGGAGGAGACCTTGGAATAAACTTGGAAGTTCCTTCTTCTACAGAGGATTCTCTGGGCACATTCGACATTTGAATCGCTCCACCAAGAGACGAACTGGCATCTACAGTTGCAGCACCTTTGCCCTTGCGTCGTTTCGCCCCTTCGGCCCAACCCAAAATGCCCGCTTGCACATGCTCTTCAAATATTGCTCTCTTAAATGAGCTCCCCATCTAGAGATATATAATAATAATAATAATAATAATAATAATAGTGGCATAGTAATTGATCAATCAATGAACTGCCTAATTGATTAGAGATATAATCAATTAATTCGAACTTACATGAGAAACAATAGCATACAGAGGTAGCGTACTGTAGCTGCAAAGGAGTTGTATTATTACACTGGAACATAACAGAAAAAAAGACTAATTAGTTGTCAATTCAGTCAATGAAGTGCTTTAGCTTTTTTATAATTGTGTTAAATTATATTTTTTGTACTTGCAAATCCAGAAAAGATGAAACTATAATGATAGAAATAGAAATTGCATTGTACCAGACAACAAGTCTAGGGATGAGAAATCGTGACTGCCCCATAATGCACGAGTTATATCCATATGTTGTCTGTATGAAGTAAAAGTATCATCAATGCTAACTCATATGATCAATTTTCTAGTTTTGTGCAATGGGACAATGAATTACACATGCTGGTACTTATCCATTGCCATTAGGAGCACGTTTCTATTACAGTAACCAACAGGGTTTTGTTTAAAATAAATCCCAATTGTACCAGTTTGAAATGACATATTTGATCAGAAAGTCTTGACTGAGTGATCAGTGAAGGATACAAGATATAACACTTACTAAAATCCAGAAGAAGTAGGCGATCTCAAATGCATTCTGAAAGAGGATGAAATGAATCAAGACGAGTACGATTTTGGGCTGTTGAAACCAAAATAGTTCGTCAGATGGAGTCACCAATAAATCTCCTTCGACAACACTATGCTTCTCCGCCACTTCATGTGCCAACTCAATGATTATGTGCTCCAACTTTGCACCTACTATTAGTAGCATCTACATTTTCATTGCGATATGAATTATTTATTTATCTTTTTCAATTGTGGTAATCGGTACCAAGTTCATACTGGTAGCAGATTCCACTAAGACATGTTTGTATTGAGATGAATGCCAAGTAAATGGCATTTGACCAACAATCTTTTACTTACAATTAGAGGAATCCATGATATCCAAAAGTACACGTGCCATCCTGCATTGTAAAGCAAAGCGTAATAATAACAAGAAAAAATTGAAAATGAGTAAGAAATATAATAACTAAGGTCTGGTTTAGAGCTTCAATTTCAGGTTTTATATTGTCAGGAAAAGAAAAATATAAAGACATTATAGATCATCAATTTTGACCTTTCTTTTTCGAAATTTTGAAGGAAGCTAAAGGAGACAGAAAGAATTAGTATAACAAAAAGAATATCATTAGTTTTATCATTCAATGGAAGACATACCATTTACATTGAGCAATAAAAATAGCATCACAAAAGCCCAAAGGTACCAGCTACATTGAGACAATTGTGAGGATAGTTAATTTATCTTGGGATTAACTGATGATTGCGCTGAATTGACAGTCATTAATTTGTAAGTCAAGTTTATTATTTAAATGCCAAATCGTGGTGTCATGAGTGCATGTTTTTTGAACGTTTGGAAATTTAAATAATCTGAATTTAGTACAAAAGTTGCAAAACCTTTAATAGTGAACTAGTAAAAAATGCCAACAAATGTTTCGTCAAATTTTAACTTTATTTGAAAAGCACTGCTGATATATACAAGTTATCCAAATGCCAAGTGTTCCCTAAGCCACTTATTTTCCTTTCTGTTCATTAATTCATGAAAAAAAAGCTATAGGAAATTAATGCTTTAACAATTGAGGAATTCATTCCTTGAATTAACAATAAAGTTATACCTTATGCCGACAACTTTCTTAAAATCTGCTTCGAGGGCTCGCAACATATACTTGTAGAAGTTGAACTTTGGATTCGTTTGGCAATGTTTCTAAAAGAACATTAAAATATAATTAAAATACTGATAATCAATTCAGTTATCCAAAAGCTGATTTTAAATTTAATACAAACACACAATATATAATATACCAGAATTCCAGAGCTTTATTAGTAAAAACATTCTAGAAATTTGAACATCAACTGGAGACAATTAGTTGCATATTCTCTGTTTCTTTTAATGTAAACTTGTGGTGCAAAAATCTACTCATGAACAGCAGGGAAGTATTGCTTACATTTATGAAGCCAAGCCTCATTGTAGCATAATCTTCTTCTGTAATTGATCCATAAAATTGCTTGAATAAAGAATGCTGCAATAAGTACAAAATAGATAATATGATCAGAAACTAATAAGATTTTAAAATAAAAAGATAAATGCTCCTTCACTACAGTCTTTATGGTGACACAAATTGCTGCAACTTCATTTCCTAAGTTTCAAAGTTCAAAAATCCAAATAACAATTTGAATCCCTAACTTCGGTTTATGTCACCAGCAATGCATCCCTTACTACAATTTCCAAATTTTGCAACCTTGTTTTGGTAAACTATATATGTACCAAATTTAATTTTCCATTTTAGCTAAGTTATTTTACTAGTTGACCTTGTGATATTTCAATAAAAAAGGGCCAACAACTAACAAAACTTAACCAGATACATATTTACTGCTGAAGACATAAAACAAAATCTGTAGTTAAGATTAGTTGTATACTAAATTTCTGTCAGGATGAGAAATTATGCCAACTGGTAGTTGCAATAGTAAAAACCTAAGTGAATTCAGTATGCCTAAAAAGAAATTTAGAAGATGCAATTTGGGCTACAAGATTTTATTTTGGTTGGTATATATAAAAAAAAAAATTCTGTCAGGAAGAGAAATTATGTCAACAGGTAGTTGCAATAGTAAAAACCTAAGTGAATTCAGTATGCCTAAAAAGAAATTTAGAAGATGCAATTCATTAGTACGCAATTTTGTAATAAAATACACCTACCAACCAACCATATAAACCTCCTGCTTTACCAAACCCTTTGAAACGGTCCTGAATGAACCTGAAGTGCTTCACGTGTCGAATCATCTGAGGAGCTGGAAATTATTAGATTAAAATATTTTTTTAGAATGCCAAGTAGCTGCTTCTATTTTTCAATGTATATGCTAAACCATACCATCGAAATCACCATTAGCTGACATCATCTCTTGTTGAATTTTCTTCTCCCAATGCAACCAGTTGTTTATCTAAATATATTGAGAGTGTATCACATCCAGCAACTTTTATGACAACATTAGAATATATGGAACTTAATCTCAATATTAGATAGTGTTTTCATAAGAAGGAACAAGGTATTTGCAATTACCTGTGTAAGACCTAAGACAGCAGTTATTGCACTTAGAGCCACATGTGTGACAGCCAATGCAAAGATAAAGATATGTAGTTGATGCGCTGCTTCTACAGAAAGTAATGGAACTTTGCCCTTCAAAACAAGATTGATCAGAATTTTATCAAAAGAGAATCAAATTCATGAAAAAACGAATAGTTTACACCTAATAATGTGTGCTGCTACACTATTACTACCATATGTACCTGGCTCAGGTCAAATTTGGCTAGCTTGTGTTGGACTCAGGTAATTTGAGATTTGGATCATTCAGCTTTTTTTTTCTTTTATATTAGGTATTGTGTCATCTTGAGCTCAGGTTGTTAGGTTAGTACAGATCAGTTCTATATTTCAAATTTATTGAGTCAGGTTGGATTCAGGTCCAAACTACAACTGAGAGGTCTGTCAGAAAGGATCAAGTTGTGATATGCCTTGTGGCTTGTACACCAAAGTTCATGGAGAATAAGCCTCTCTGGTAATTTTTTTCAATCAATTTCGTTAATTACTCTCAAATTTAGATGTGAAAACTAGAGTTTTGACAACAAGCCTTTACAAATGGGTGTCAGATAGATCAAGAGTACCTTCTTTTCGCAATAATCAGAACCGCCACCGCTTGCCAGAAGTCGTCTGGCGCCTCCAAAAACTCCTGTAACGAAATCAACAGCAAAGTGCTTGGTTGATGAGGAACCCTTCTCTTTCTTGCATGGTAACCAATGATGCATGATACTTTCTTTCACACAAATTTTTTGTGTTGTTCCTTGGAACACCGTCAGTAACAGAGAAATGAAACCCAAAAGCATCAACTCTGGCATAAGTCATGAAAAAGTAAATGTCATTCTGTAGTACTTATATTAGTTTATAAATAGAGGGTGGATCCATAGGCAATAGTAAAACTTGGCAATCTTCCCAAAGGGTTTCAAATAAATTCAAGATAATTCTTAAACTTATAGATTTGTTGTGTTTCAAAGTTCATGTAATTTAGTTACTATATTCCATTAAAGGCCGTCAAGATTGCATGAAATTTGCAACGGTCTAAATTTTCATATCAAGACAAATTGCATACTTGTCTAGTGTTGTGCTGAGACCCGCGGGGTATACCCGCCTGTGGATCCGACCCGAACCGTGCCGTGCCCGACCCGCCCCGTGGCCCAGATCCGTTCCGCCCCGTGGTTGGCGGATCCACGGATCTATGGCGGGTCGAGTAGGCCAAAAATGCAGAGACCCGCCCGAACCTATGCCCGACCCGTGGAACCGACCCTGGATCCGACCCGTGGACCCGTGACAGAAAAATTCACCTTTATGTCACATTTTGTCACATCAAATTAAAAAAAATATATATATTAAAATAATGTACAGAATTTTTTTAAAAATTAAAAAATTCGAAAAAAATTCAAAAAAATCGAAAAATTCAAAAAAATCGACGGATCCTAACCCGACCCGCTTGGACCTAACCCACCCGAGTTTATCACGGGTCAGATTGGGGGTTTTGGGTTTGGACCCGTGGACCCGTTGAATCCGTGGATACGTGGATTCGTGGATCCGCACGGGTCGGATCCACGGGTACTCAACCCGCCCCGTTTGTTATTCACTATACTTGTCCCAACAAATTTCCAAAATTATGTATTTCCCCCCAAAACTTCATAACATCATATTTGACCTTTCAAAATACAAAAGCTCTCATATTTACTCAATTTATTATTTATTTCATTAGAACCAACGCTACACAAATTAATTTGCATTTTACCCTCAGTAAATGGACCGGATCTTAATGCACCCATTGATTCTTTACAACCATTGGAGCAATTTTCATGGCATACATTGCTTTAAATTTCTTGATTGTAAAAGACGGATCAACATATTTGTCCCAGTTACTCTATTAGATATACCACTTTTTGGCTCCTCCTTGTTTGAATTTTGTTTTGTGTACATGGGAATTTCAGAATTGGTTTGGTCTCAGCTAACAACAATTGCACATGTAAATGGTAATAACTAATTTGAAATGGGTATGGAATAAAGACCAAGCTAAATTGTGTGTACAATATAAAATTATGAACCTTTGATAGGCTTAAATTGTACATCTTAATTACATGACTGATCCACAACTTAGCTCTTAAGGGGCTAATCAAAGAAAAGAAAACAAGGAGAATATAATCTGGTGCCAGTACGCATAATATTGCACGACAACAAACTATCGAAAAAGAGAATAGTTTAAAAATTAGTGGACATTACTTCTTTGATTAATTACTAAATATATGATGTGATCGAGTAGATAATTATCTATAAGTATGAAAATTGTAGCAGTAAAGGGGTATAGATGTATAAATTGTCGTGCAGACGGAAATGTAAAGATTTGTTGAGAACTACGATTTTTTTTACCAGTATTAATTTTCCTCTTTTTAATTTTACTAATCAGTGTATGGTAATAGCTAAGATTGAATTTGTATGTTTTTGTAACAAGAGCCTTACACTAACTATACGAACCAATGTTTTATATGAATCACCAAGACAAACAAATGATGCATAAAAGATACTTCCTAAATGTTTGAGTGGGTGTGCCACTTAATGAGATCATAAGCACACAAGTTGTTGCTAAGTTGAAAAAATTAACAAAATTGAGAAGCCTTTTAAGTTTGGTATGGGGCACGAAAAAAGATGAAACCAACCTATTTACAGACAAGCAAATTAAACAAGCACATGATCTTAAACTGTTTGATGAAATGCATGACTGTAAAAATCCAATAACTTAACTAGATTCTATAAGGGCTTAAGGGCTTATGGAATATGAATGCACAAAATTATGTCTAATTTTCTCATAAAACACGAAATTTTGTTTAACAAACAAATTTCAGGAACTACCTCAATTATCGGTGATTTAACCATGTTCTCCATCTAGGTCTTGAGGAGTCACCTAGAGTAAACTCTAACATATTGTAAATCTCTGATATCATGCTTTAATTAGCTTTACAGGAAAGTTTATCTTTTTTGGATAGCATGTGATAAATGGAAAGAGGTGCGCAGAAATAGAAGAGGCGGGAGCGTCAAAATTGCAGCTTGCGCGCAATGAGTTATTTGGGTGAGAACTGAGAAGGATATAATGGAACCTTAATTTATTAATTAATATTCGATTAAAATTTTAAAAGTCTTAATTAGGATTAAGTTGACTATTTGGGTAAATTTGATATATTTAAAGTTAACATTGGACAAATATGAGAATTTTGTAGTTTAAAAGGTTCATATGATATTATGAAACTTGGAGGAAAGTTATGTAATTTGGAAAATTTAGAAAGATACATATGAAATTGTGTCTATTATTAATATCAAATAATATATAGTTGAGTTCCATGAATCTAGAAAATCAATGAATCATTACAAGTTCAAAATGGTTGTCAATTTGGACACAAGTACTTAAGGAATCGTATCCGTTGCTCTTATTTAGCAAGAGCAGGATCCTGCTCTTTTGATCTGGATCGTTAAATTTTCAGATCTAAAACTTATAAAATATACAGCCTCCTTGATTTTCATTTGTGAGTGATCCGATCAAAATTAGACGGTCGAGATGGAAGAAAGCAGAGTCCTGCTCTTATCAAAAAGAGCAGCAGATACGGATCCAGTACTTAAAATGGGTGTTATCTAGAAACTGCATAGATCTCTTTGCAATGCTTGGAATAAGATAATTCGATTACAATAGCAATTGGAATTCTGTTTGTATATAGTCTATATTCAAACAGGGAAGACCAACAAGAGAAAGAGAGCTAACCTTCTTTTATTTTTTGCAAAGCATCAAAGAGAGGCTTCTGGTTTCTTCTTTTCAACACCTGCAACAAATTTCCAAGAGCACAATTTCATGTAAGTCAACTTAATTACATGGAAGTGAAATTGCACCAATGTCAAATAGATTAGATCTTGATCAGAAGGGTACAACAAAGGATATATTAATAGGATCGCAAAGAGAATAGTGTTGTTCAAATTTCAAATTGTGTGTGCGTTAGAATAACTAATTCAGAAATAACACTATTCTTGATAACCCAAACCTATCCCCATGTGTTAATTTGCAACACTATAATAGAACAAATTGTAAGTAGGAATCTTGACACTATACCTTGCCACCATGATGAAGAAGTCGCTCGAAGAAGAGAGAAATTATGACAATGACAGAGCACACCGCGGCGACAATCCACGTAGGCGTGTATTTGAGCGAAATTTCGGTGCTTGAGGATTCCCCTCCTCCAGCCATTATCTCCTCTTTGAGCTAATCAAAATCTTATATATTACACTCTCTGCTTCAATTTGTCTCGATCAATGGTTTAATTTCTCTGTTCAGTCTTTTCTTTGGGGCTATTTTTGAGGAAGGAGAAGATTTAGCTGGGGAAAGAGATCAATGGGGTAGATGAAGATGAAGAAGGTAATATATATTTGATGACAATAGACATGCTACAGTTGAACTGTAACACAAAGTCCCCACGCCTTTGTTTATAGTTTATAGTGAACTACAACGTGTTAGTTATTTTATCTTCATTCCAACTTTGAAATTTTGTTGTGAAGTTTTCAAATTTCTTATTGTCCAAGTCCTTTCTGACTCTGTACTCAAATTATCGCCGTCTGAAATAAATAAAAAAATCAATTGTAAGATAGAATTAAGTATGATAAAATTTCAATTAATGGATCTGAAATTATTTTATTGGTTAGTCTTAGTCAATATTGTTGGAATTGAGACATCAAATACAATAAATAAAATTTGGACTACATGTTATATGATTAATATATTAAGTATTGTCGCTAATATTACATTGAGTAATATAAAATGTGTCGTATAAATGTGATTAGTTAAGGAATGACATAATATGTATTTCACTAAAGTTTTGGATACGAATACATATAGAATTAAAGTAAATTAATTATAATTATTGATGAATAATTGTAATTGATTTAACTAATGTTATTGTTAAGGTGAATTTCAGAAATATTATTTGGGCTAATTTAATTAATTTTGGATCAATAATTCAAACAAAACAGACCAACAAACAGATCCTTGCGGGTTGCAAGAATCCATTCCGAGAGGCAGAAATGTTGTCTTGTTTGGTTGATTCCTTCCTGACCTGTTGTGGAAAGCATACCATATTTGTGTACATGTTTTGAGCAGCTATACACATACTTAAGAAAGGATTTGGGAGAGAATATTAGCATCAAATATTTTCTAGAATACTTGTTAAATTACGGGATCTCTCCAAGATACGTTAACACTAGTATTTAAGCGTTGGATCTCCAAGAAATACTGGTGTGTTAGGTGTTCATGTGATGCACGTTATCTCTCTCTCTTGCTCTCTCAATTAAAGACAAGTATCGGAACTTCATTTGTGAATTTACGGGAAAATAATAGAGCAGCTTTTTCTCTTGGAAGGACCCGTCAGCGAACAATTCAAGGAACAAGGAAAGGATTGCAGTAATGTACACACTTCTTTCATCTACAATGACTTCAACAAGATGGAAAGTAAGTTCACGCTTCTGCTATTTACTTTACTACCTTAGATCTTTCATAAAGAGACTTGCAATTGTGTAATTAGAGTTTTGTTTATTTTGGCTATACCTAATTGAATTGTACCAACAAGTTGTATCATAGTCAACTCTGTGTGAGATTTAAGGTATAATAAAAACCTATGATTTAAAATTCAATTGTTTTCTTGTGTTTGAATCGAATTTTAATTGTTGTAAAATAATTTATTTAATTTTTATTGGCTTTAATTATTTTGGATATTTTTGGATTAGAATCTTGAGTTTTATCAAATTTCTCGTCTTTTATGAGATTTTAAAAAGAATATTACTCATGATCTTTGTCTATTAATGTTTCTAAATAATTAAATTTAAATATTAAGTGAAAATTTGAAAATTATGTAGCAATTAAGGTTCAAAATTCGAATCTGCAAATTTTTATGTATTGTTTGCGGTCCGCAAAGAAAAGCATACGACCTGCAAACTTCTTCATTTGAACAGACATATGATTCTTGCAACTCGCACGAATATTTTGCAGCCCACCAACTTTTAAATTTGAATTATCAGGTGATTCTTGTGTCTCGTAAGAATTTCATTGCAGCAGCAAACAACTGTGCAAAATTACACAAAGAAAACTAAACTGACAAAAAAATGTTTGCGGCACGTAAGGATTTTATTGCAGCTCGCAAACTGTTGTGCAAAACTGTGCAGAAACAATTGAATTGATAGGGAATTGTTGCGGCACACAAAGAACTTTTGCGGCCCACAAAGATATGATTTTTCTGACAAAATTTCCAAATTTGATTATTTGCATTTTACCGTAATTAGTTAACCCTAGATTATTACGAGTTATGAAACTAAGGAGTAACTATAATTAATTATAATTTAGACAATATATAATTATAATTATGACGATTACTTGTAAAGATAAAAGATACTATAATTAACTTAATTAGATATAAAACTTAGCTATTATCTATAATTAGTATTTAGTGCTAATAAAGAAAGATAAACATGATAAATTTAAAAAAATCTAATTAAGTTTAAATTTAGTATATATGTATATAGTAAATTTCTAAATGACATTTAGTAAATACTAAATAAGGATTATGTAAAAAATTACAAAAAGTTCTATAAAGTCAATAATGTTATCCAAATATATATAGTTGATCATTGAAAATTAGTTTCTTCTAACTAAAGTTGCTATTGGTTATTATTATTATTATTATTATTATTATTATTATTATTATTATTATTATTATTATTTATATATATAGAATCTAGCTATGGTGATATGCATAGTTAGTGAGCATTCGTGCTATGCATTTTTTTTCATCAGATTGCTTTAATCAACACTAATTTCAGTTGTCCAATAAATTATTCATATTGAAATCTAGTAGGAAATAAAATTTTATAATTTTTAGAGGTATCTAGCTATTTTTAATTTTTTTAAAAACAACCCTGAAGAGGTCCTTTTTTAATATTAAACAGGGTTGTTTTTAAAAAAATATTTATAAAATAGCTAGAAACATCTAAAAATCACAAAATTTGATTTCTTACTAGATTTCAATATGATGAATTTATGGGGCAACTTAAATTGGTGTTAATTAAAGCAATCAAGTGAAGAAAAAAATGTATAGCACAAATGCTCACTAACTATGCATATCACCATAGCCAGATTATATATATATATAGAGAGAGAGAGAGAGAGAGTTATACTATTGTGAAAACGTTTGCACTTTGATCGAGGTGCAAAAGTTACATATTTTATAACTTTATGATTTTTAAAAATTGAAATTTTAGTTGCTCAATAAATTCTTCATCTCCAAATCTTGTAGTAAATCAAATTTCATGATTTTTGAAGCTTTCTAGTTATTTTTTAAATATATATTTTTTAAAATAGCTGAAAATGTCATGTTTTTTTAATATTTGGATGGAATATTTTTAAAAATATTTAAAAAGTAGCTAGAAAGCTCCAAAATTAAAAAAAAATTGATTTCTTATACGATTTTGAGAAGAAGGATTTATTGAGCAACTTAAATTAAATTTCGATCTCTAAAATTTATAAAATGTGTAACTTTTGCACTTCGGTCGAAGTGCAAACGTTTTCACAATAGCATATCCCTATATATACATGACAAGTAGATTTTTTAAGCTACGTTCTAGCATATACTTTAGAAATAATTTTAAATCTATTTAAAGACAATTAGGATTATATACTTCATTTTGCTAAATAATTAATGTTCGCGAACAAATATTTTTTTGTAAAGCATGTGCAAAATGACCACATGAATGTTTCAAATTGACATACCAACAATTAAACTTGTTTACTTCTCCAAAGGAGGATCAACTTTTACAAAAATTGTTGTGTACATAAATAAGGTGTATAAAGAAAAGCAATAACACACTATGTGATAATGATGTCTTAGAAAAGTGTTTGGGACTTGGCGTACTAGGTCCGTCTGTGACCCACCTCCCCCACTTGACTGACCTGGTCATTAGCTCATAGATTTGTCAATCTAACCCAAAGGTAGAAACACAAAAGGGTTCATTTGAGAATACTTTATACACAATACCAAGATATCTAAGAGGATTGATTTCATCCAAAGATGCTTCATGTTAGCTAGTATTTTTTTATTATAAAATTAATGGAGAAGTTAGAGCTTTTAAGACCTTTAAATAGACCTTAAAATGGACATTTAAATAAAGATGTAACGCATAATCTAATAATTTTTTTGTTCTAAAAATTTTCAGACGTAGTGGCAAATCAAAGTCAAATTTCAGCTCTAACTGTGACAAATTTTAAGCAATGAGAACAAAAATTTAGATTGTTTTTGTGGATGATGGAATATGATCGTGCATTTTGTTATGATTGGCCTAAGCCAGCTAATAAAGATGGGACAAAAACAACATAATAGAAGGCTGACAAGGAGAAATGGGATGATTGTGACAGAATGTGCGTCATGATCGTGAAGTTGACAACTCATGAAACACCCCAATGTTGTATACCTGATAAAGAGCTGCGTTAAAGAATACCTGAAAGCCTTGAATAAAAAATATTACGATGAGTAAAAAGGCAAATATTCGTACACTCATGATCAAACTTACCACAATAAAGTACAAAGGTAAAACTAGAGTCAAGGAGCATATCGCTAAAATGGTTAAGCTCCAACGTGAACTTAAGGCGCACAGTTTCAACATCTCTGATAATCTTCTCATTTGAGTACATCTGCATGTCTCTTCCATCCTCTTTTGATCAATTCAACATGACCTACAACCGCATGAAAGAAACTAGAGCAGTGACTGAGCTTGAAGCTCAGTTAGTGCAAGAGGAGGAGAGACTATAAATATGAAAGAGGAAGCTCATATAACACACCCAATCCAAACAGAATGAAAAGTAAGCGCAAGACTAGAAAAGGAAAAGGGCCGAACAAAAAAGATGCATACAACAATGCAAAGAAGCAAAAGAAAGACAATACTTCTGAGAAATTGGAAGATATGATCATTTGTCACTTTTGCAAGAAACAGTGACACATTAAGAAATACTACACCAACTACAAAATGTGGTTGAAGAAGAAAGGTATGTGTCTTGGCTTAGTTTGTTCTGAAGTAAATTTAAGTACTGTATCTAAATATTCTTGGTGGATAGATTCAGGTGCAACATCTAACATCAATATATCTATGCAGGACTGTCTAAACCTGCGCAAGCCAAGTGATATTGAGTGCTATATTTATGTAGGAGACGAGAGGAAGGTTGAAGTTGAAGGAATATGAAAATTTAGATTATTATGTTGGACTGTTTTTGTTTATATTTTGATGCATTAGAGGTCCATTCTTTAGAAGGACCTATTCTTATCTCTTATTTGGAAAAGAAATGCTATGTATGTTTATTCAGTAATGGGGATTTCAATTTGTTTTCAAATTCAAAACAAGTCGGTTCTGGTTCTTTTTCTTCTTATGATAATCTTTATTTTTTGTATAGATACTTCACATTCAGTAGCACTACACACTGATACTAGAAAATGTAAATTAACTAAAGAGAATTCAGTCACATTATTGCATGAGCGTTTATGACATATTTCTATGAAAAGAATTGTACGAATTGTGTCAAATGATATCCTCCAATTTTTAGATTTCACAAACTTAAATGAATGTGTAAATTTGATTTGAATTGGAAAAACCACTCTAGTCAGGCCAGTATTTTCTTTGGGGTGTTCTCAGCACGAACTCGAACCGAGATACGCTGGGTACTGCTAACCTTTCCTCATTCAATTTCCTCTCAAAGTCTATGCTTCTTTGATAAGCTTGGTGAAAAGATCATTATTCTTGGAAAGCAGTTGATAGAGATTTTGGTAAATGTCTTAACTTGAATAAAATTTCTATGTATAGTTGTATGAAGATTGTGCGGGTAAGGCCAAGGTCTTGAAAGAGGTTGAGTATTTTATTTCTTTGTGGTTCTCCTCATGTGAACATAATTGAGCATACACCTCTTCGGATTGACAATAAGGCATATTGCTTGTAGAGCTTCAATTAAACTTACAACCCCATCCCATTCTAGTTTCCTTGAGAACATTCTAGGATATTGCCTAAAAATATTCATCAGTGATGTTAGAACCTACTTCAATAAATTCAATTCTCAAAGAGACAAATCTAAAATAAACATTTCCAAAAGACTCATTTTTCTCAAATTTCATGTTCTCTAGTTTTGTGGCTAATCCCACTTTACGAGTCTTATTTGTGTGTTCATTACCCTCGTATCTAGCTACCAAGGCATTCAAAATTTTCTTAGCATTTGTAGAATGAGTAAGAGCTAAAGTAATAGTTTCATGAATTGAGTTAAGTATGGTGTTCAAGGCATCATTTGAGTATTTGAGGTCTTTGGACTCTTTGGTCAAGGTAACACCATCGATTTCATACTTAGGTGTCTAACCAACCTCAACAACTTCCCATAATTCAAGTAGACTAAGGTAGTTAAACATACATCTCTTTCAAAAGGAGAAATCTTACATCCTATCTCAAAGATTGGTGATTCTTTCACAAAAATCAATTGTATATTTTTTCATAAGATAAGATCAAGAACTATCAAGAATTGATCTAATTAGCTAGGTATGGATCTTTTTCTATAATACCAATTGTTATTTTGAACAAGAGTCTAAAAAGGCCTAAAACGATTGCAAAAGCGTTTAACAATTTTTTGTATATTTTTTGGATCTTAATCACCTAGCTAAGTCAACCAAGCAAGTAATAGAGCAATTTCAACAATTCAAGCAAGTATGCAAAAATAGAGCAAAAGAGAGAGTAAGAGCAAGAGAACAAGAATATGCTATGTAACGTGATTTGGCATATCAACCAAGCCAGCATCCACGGGACCCCTGGATCCAAAATACCTTCTTGACCGATTCCACTAAAACTAATGTTTTACAATAAGAAAGCCTATCCTAAAGGCGCCAATCCTTTGTAAGGGGCTATACCGCTCTACAAAGGCCTAATGGTCTTGATTGACAGCACAATCCAAGAAACCGATAAACTACATAACAACACAACATAGTTCACCAAACTAAAATAATGCTAAAGATTACTCGAATAGATGATTAGAGAATAGCTATCCTAAACACTCTCTCAGCTGTGGATGTTGTAAGAAAGTGCTTTTGTGCTCTTGTTGGTGCTCAATTGAGTGCTTATAATTTTGAGAGGGATTTATTGATGCTACTGGTACGTATGTCCCAAGTATATATAGGCATAGCACTTCTTGGAGTCTTGAAATTTTGATCAGGGCTGCTTTCGTTACCAAATTGGGCAACATGTTATGGAACCTGTTATGACGAGCTGGCATCTATCCATAAATGCCCTTGTTTGCGTCTTTGACTGACTTTTGGGCCTATTTTCACAGAAATATGTTGTGACAGGTGAGGAACCAGTTATGATAGGTTGGCAACCTATTGTGACGAGTTTGCCTTGCATTACAAAAATACAAGTATCTGCCCAATCCTTCATTTGCACAGTCTTTTGACTCTTCACATTGGAAACATGTTGTAATTGTTGGAACCTAAAAATTTATCAATTATTAGCCTACCAAAATGGTGAAAAATCAAGCAAGCATTAACCACATGATGCAAACATACAAGGGGATAAAAAAAAGGGCTGGTTTAATTTTAGAAAATCCAAGTTCCTATGTGAAAATTACCCAACACCTGTTCAACAAGCCAATCAAGTGCAATAGAGGCTCGAGAATATTTTTCAAGGATTTTATGAGGTGTTTATGTGATTGAAAGAATTATTTTGGGTTAATATGTGTAATTTCTATATTTGCCATATTATTAAATAATTATATATATTATTTATAAATAAATCATGGTCTAAGCTTAAGAAAAGTCAGTCATATCATACACCAATAAATTTTACAGAAAATTTGTGAATTTTATTTCACTCAAAAGTTTGACCAATTGAGCCTCCAAACAATTCAAAACTGATTTGCACTAATTAAATTCGAATTTTCAAATATTAAACACCAATTGGGTACATTTTGGGCCTCTATAATAATTTCTAAACGATTTTGGCCTTTGAATGAGCTTGGATCACACAGGTGCAATATAAATTAGAGAGGTTGTCAGCATATTGACTCACAAGAACTAAGTCTTGCAAGTTTGAGACAAAGAGGTCGTTGGGACGGTGTCTCAGTAAACCTAACATATGAGTTCCATGTTGTCGGCATCCTAATGAGAGGCTGGAGTGCTCTAAACCTGACCTTGTCATTGACACATTATGGCTTAAACTCCTTCTGCCCAAGATCTAAACTCCTGACCAAATTATATTAACAAAAGAGGAGAGAATAAGAACACGACTGTCAGATTGAAGACGTGTGTCGATCCAAGGATCCTCCTCTTTCTTCTAGCAGGTTCAAATGGTGTAAAACAATTCATGGTCACTATTATTTAAATTGACTCACTTTTTAATACAACCTTAACAGCTTCTATCAAGTTTTCAAAAACAAAAAAAATACAAACAATTTCAACAGTTAATGGTCACCTTTCTGTGCTTAAATGACCCCAGGAAAAGATGAATTATTAAATTAATATTGATTATAGTACATGCTCAAACAAAATCTCAGCTTAATTACTGCGTAGAGTAGTGAGAATTAGTCTAGCTGTTTCAAATGGTAACGGTGTGATCAAACAAATTGTTCAAGAATACGACTTTTCTTTTTACTTAAAATAATCTGTCAAAAGTTAATTGCTAAGCAGGGAAGGTGCATCTAAGTTAGTTGGAATGCACTAATCGGCTTCCATGGCACGTTCAAATTCAAAACACACAAGTTTGAGGTGTAAAACATTAAATAATAGTTATTGGTTAACCATGAAGTGAACAAATGGCTCCAAACATCTCGCTTCAACCGTCAGACGACATTCAAGATTTTTGGCTAACCAACATAGAGATTGGGACCTCAAATCAGCAAGATACATTTGATTCCACGGTGCTAGCAATTTTATGGTGTATATGAAAAGAAGAAATCGACAAATTTTCACTTCCAAAACAAGATCAATACCTCTCATTTCCTTGGGAATATCGCATGAAACGAACAACTGGATCAGTACTTTAGAAGAAAATCACTCATGTAATAGAACATATTAGACAGAACAATAATAACTCTCTGTTCTTAAATGTAAATAAATAATGTAATTTTTACTTCTTTTAATGAAAATTTCCAAGCACCCACTTTTCTCCAAAAAAAATAATAGTTATTGGTTAAAATCGACCCCTGGAGCTGATCAACCAAAACCCTCAAGACTACATTTCTTTATTTTCTCTTTCTTTATTTCTGTTGCCTTATGATTGACTAATTCGAATTTGCTGACCATGTATTTATTTTATTTTGAAACGATTACAGAGCAATGAGCTTCAATTTGTTAGGACCTTTTGCATATGGCTGATTCATGGTTTTAGGTCGTTCATTTTTTTTTTAGATAAAGACGAAGTCAATCATTTCAATTGAATATTCACTCTCGAATATTTCATTAAAAAAAACAATCTTATTTAGAACTATGTTTTGAACAATATTTTTATGTATGCATCATTAAAAGTTCGCTATATTACCTTTTCATTATCAATTAATTAGCAAAAGAACTCAGCTTTTATACATTTGATGTTTGTGTGAATTAACAAAGCAATCACACTAGACATCAAGATTTAACGGAGTTCGACTCTTAACGAGCCAACTCTTCGGAACTCCCGACCCTCCGAAGTTGTAACGAGATCGAGCTGATGCACTAAACACAAAGGTCTTGTACAAAATTGAACTTTGTCCTCTAACACACAAAAGGATGAGAGACAAGACCGCATATGCGATAATACAAAGACTAAATAGAAGAAATCATAGAATTGATCTCTCAAGAATATTTCTCACAAGGATTTGAATTTATTTAGAACAAGTAACTTTCAGATTTGAAGCAAGAATGATTTAGCTAATTAGTTTTCTTTTATTTGCTATCAATGGTGGCTGCACATATCTGTAGGCTTGAGAGAACCAAGGCTTAATTGGATAGGAGAAGAGCAGTCTCATAGCAAACAATATCTAATATGCTGTAGGATAGTGTTATAATGCTACATCTAGCGTTACAATGCTATGACACAAAACGACAATTAATTCAAACGTTGGGACCTCTTTTTCTGGATTTTCGAGTGTTAACTAACTCTTATATAATGCTATAATTTGTGAAAAACTTCAGCTGAGAATTTGGCTAAGTATTGAATTATTTGCACATAGTGTTAACTAACTCTACATAGTGTTATGTAACTCTATGCTATGCATTTTCTGGACTTAGCCAATTTGGATAAGTATTGGATTCTTTGCACGTGGCATTAGCTAACTCTACATAGCTTTGTCTAACTCAATGCTTTGTATTTTCTGGATTTAGCTAATTTGGCTAAGTATTGGATTTTTTGTACATAACGTTACCTAACTCTACATAGCGTTTCATAACTCTATGCTCTGTATTTTCTGGATTTACCCAAATTTTTAGCTCGCTTTTCTTCAGAAATAGCATTATAATTCTATGTAGCGTTAGGTAATGCTACTGGCTGTTTTTGCAAATTTTTGCTTCTTTCAAATCTCAAATTTAATTACTCTAAATTTATAAATAGTAACCTACCTAATTTAAAGTCTCGAGCTTCATATAATCAGCTTGTTCTCCATATCTCATATGCTCTATACATTTTGTATTTAGCTTTACTTAAACATTCCTACAAAAATACTCAAACACAAAAGCAATGCAAAATTCAAATTTATTTTGCAAATTGATAAATATGAAAAAAATGTTTGATACAACACAGTCAAGCCAAAAAATAAAGAGTTTCCTTCTACACAACTCATCACACATTTCTCCGTCATTTTCCTCTTGTTATGCATGCCAACAAAAATAAAAAAATAAAAGAAGTAAATATATTAAGTAAAAGAAGCGTGTCCCTTCCCAAGACGGCGCTGGAGGAGACGAGCCTGAGTCAAACCAACTTAATTTGCTTGTGTCTTCACTTATTGTGAATATATTTAGGGAACTAACAAAGCTAGTTGTTCCTTTCATTTTATTTAAAAGATTTTATTTCATTTGAGAAACTTTTTTGAGAAAAATCATTTGAGAACTTAATTGGTCATTTTGTTTGTATTTTTGTTGTTGTTATCCCTCAGGAATATTGAGAACCAAATAGTTCATCTTAAATGATTATGGAAAACAACAATTTTTTTCTAAGGTAACTCAATTTTGTGAAAGTTTGAACACAAATTTGCACTCGGTCTTTGCCCGTTGCACGAAGGTGCCAACAGACGATCTAGAAAGATTAATTGGAAGGATCTCAAAAAAAATAAATGTTGATTATACGAAAAAAAGAAAGACTTGAAAGACGTGTTCATATTTTTTTTCCCACCCTTTAATATCGAGCATCAAATAAAAATCGATACTAAAAGACACATTTAATACTGATTGTCAAATAAGAATCGGTATAAAAAGCTGCACATTTAATATCGATTGTCAAATAAGAATCGATATAAAAGTGCACATTTAATACTCGTTGCTTCAAACTTTTGTATCCATGTTCTTCAATCTTGATTCCATAATCGGTATGAAAACGTTTTTTAATCGATATTAAAGCCGTTTATTATTGCTGTGACAATACATTATATTTATTTAGAAAATATATGTATGCGTACAGCGTACCCGTCCTACTCATTGAACCTTCTTAAATTAATGGCTTAATTAATCAACCACTAATGAGATTTGATTAAGCCTCCATAAGGAGATTTTAATAGAAGTGGAAGAACTCGATCCGACTCGACAAATCCATCTGACCTGAAGTAATCTGATATGACTCGAAATTCGAAAATGACCTGATATTAGATGATTTGATACCTGATCCGACCTGATTTGATATGACTCGAAACTCAAAAAGACCCGACATCAGATGACCCGATACTCGACCCGACATCAAATCATTCGATATCCGACCCGATCTGGAACAACATGATCCGAAGCTTGAAAAGACCCGACATCAGATGACCCGATAACCCGATCCGACCTGGACCCGATAACCCGATCCGACATAATGAAAACCTGCCTCAAACTCAGAAGGCTCGAAACCCAAGAAAGACCTGACAAATGCCAACACAGGATGACTCGATACTCTTTTTAAGTCGATTTGAATCCGAAAGACCCGAAACCCGAAATAATCCGAAATTAGATAGTTGAAACCGACCCGATATGAACATGAAATACCCGAAATCTGAGAAATACTTAAAATTAGATAATTGAAACCCGACCCGATCCGAACCTGAAAGACCCGAAACCCGAGAAATACCTGAAACTAGATAATTGAAACCTGATCTGACTCGAATTCGAAAGATCCGAAACCCAACAAATACTAATGTATGTTGACCTGAAATTCGACTCGGTCCGATCTAATTAGACCCGTGATCCGATAATTTTTTGAAGTCAAACTGATCCGAATCCAACCCAAATCCGTCCGATTTGCCACCTCTAGATTTTATGCACAACGATTAGGTTATAGAGAATGTCGTGATGGTAGTTATGAACGGCTTGCGTTAGTTAGAGTAGGATTTCATTCAATCTATTCGAAATGTTCTCATGCAATCGAATAACATCAAATCACAAAAGGGGTGCTGGTGCAGTTGGCCTGTGCGCTGTGCGCATGCAGCGCATGTCTCATATTGCTACTTTGAGTCTTTGATTGACCCTGAGGTGGAGAGTCCGAACCTCTCTGACAAACTCCATACAAGCTGCCTCTAAAACAAAATCAGCTCTATCTTGTCAAATCATAATAATCATTCCTTTCTCAAACAAGGAAGTAATGAGACAAATGTTCATAAAAAAAATGCCCAACAAAGATGGACATTTATTTCTAGACGAAAGAAGACAAAAAATCAGAAACCTGTAAAAAATGAAGGAAGAGTACATCTGATTCTTAACCAAAAGATTCAAACTTTGGCTAAAGAGCGGCGATGTTTCAGATAAAAGATCATGTAGAGATCCAAAGGATTGCTTTAAATGTGGGAGGATAGATCATCAATTTGCCGCCTGTTCATGACGTCTCTCTGAAAATGACTCTTCAAATTCTAACAACTTAGCTATGAAGAAATCTTTCGGATGCACCGCTTGTGATGGTTATAAAAGAACATATGCTCAAGCAGTGGCGAAATCATGCATGAGCAAGCCCGGGCAATTGTCGGGCTTGATTTTCAAAAAATGTAAATTTTAGTGTATTTTTAGTTATTTTTGTAGTGAAAAATGAGCTTTTAATAATATTTTAGTGAGTTTTAATGAGTTTGTGTTCGAACTTGATCTAACCTCAGTATCCGAACTTAGTTGTACCAGAGCTTAAAAAACCTCTGAATCTGCTCCTGTGCTCAAATTATCTCAAATCACTACAAACAAAGTTCTCATCTTTCAAACCCTCATCACTACCAGAATTTTCTTTATTACTGTGGTTAGCTATTGTTTTTTCCGTGGCAACTCTGGCTCCGACGCAAATAAGTAAACTTAGGATTTGGCGCTGATTATTTCCGTGCAAAAGTTCACGGAGCAAATATGCATGGAATAAAATGTTCCCATTCCAGGAAAATACAGTCCACGCTTGCAAGGAAATAACTTCAGAGAATAAATTTGCACGGAACTAAGTTTTAAGTTACACAGAAAAACTATACAAGGCTACTCAGAACTATTTCCGTGGGAGGTTACACTTTTTCTGTGGATAGGTACACGGAAATGTTTCTATCCTGTTCAATACTTTTCTTTTCTGAATATAATTTCTTCCTACCAGAGTTTATTATATATATATATATATATATATATATATATATATATAACTGATATATGATATATCTTAAGAGCTAATAATTAACTGAAAGTTCAACAAAATAATAATTCCATACATCATCTTGAAATTACAATGAAAATGAGATTTTACTGAGAGTGAAAAGAAAAAAAAATTCGAAATAAAATGATTGGTTGGTGAAATATTGAAATGGAGGAATATCTTTAATTGGACTATCAAAATTGATTCGTAAGTGATCGATGCCACCTGAAACAAAAACAAAAACTTGAATCATTTAATTATAGTCAATAGTGCATTATATTATTGAACATGAAAATGAATTAATTGAAAAAAAAAATCTAATTGATCTGATTATCCAACACTGTTGAACACACATATTATAATTGATTGAAAAAACTCTAATTGACTTAAGCCAACATTGTTGAATAAAGTTTGATTATTATAAAAATCTTATTTGGAGAAACTAGACACTAATTGGAGAGAAACCCTAATTGGAGAAACCCTAATTGGAGAAACTCAACAACACTGTATCAAATTTGTAATGAATTAAACAAATCATAAATATGATGATATATAACCTACCTTCATCCAATTACATGTCATGAGCATATGGATCGTCATCTTCATCATCTTGCTCGATGTAGAACTCATTGATCATGAAGCCATCATTGTTGGTGTCACTTTCCATTTCTTGTGGCTCATCAGTTGACATTGATGACAAAAGGTCCACCGGATTGATGGATTGATTGTTAAAGTCATCTGTTTGTTCTTCTTGAAAAACTTCTGGATTTTCTCCAACACCTAACTTTCCTTTCTTTTGTGTTTTCATTGCCACCCACCATTTTTTTCTATCTCCCTTGGTAGAGGCATATGGTAGGTAATACACTTGAATGGCTTGCAACGCCAATACAAACGGCTCGTAGTGACGCAGGCGAGAAGCATGCTTAACCTCAACAATGCCACGTTGTTTGTCAACCCTAACACCATTTGTTATATTGAACCAATAACATTTGAAAAGAAGAACTTTGTTACCTCCTTCATATTGTAGCTCAACTACTTCTTGGAGAACTCCATAGTAGTCATATTGTGTGTCACTATCATCTGATTGTCCTTTGATGCAAACGCCATTGTTTACATATGATTTGTTCTAGCTATACGTCTCAGTGTGGAACTTAAAACCATTTATTTCATATCCATTATAGCATATTGCTTGTTTATCCGGTTTGAGTCCAAGATTGCGAATGTTGACATCAATGTTGCCATCATGATCAACTATTACCCTCTTACGCAGCCAATCAGCAAATTCATTATCACGAATCTTTTCTAAAGAGTTGATGGATGTAACTTGTCCAGAGTCGATCTTGAATGCATTGAACTCCCTTCATAAACAATAACAATAAGTTATTTCTCAGATATGTTAACCTAAATAGTAAACCTAAATTATGAAACATTAAGTTAACAGTAACTTTAGTATAACATTAGCAGCAGCACTATATATGAAACAATAATGTAAGTTATAAAAAATTGAAGAATTAGTTCATAAAGAACATACTCAACATATGGTTGAATCTCTGGATAATTAAAAAGGACGTAGTTGTGTGCGGCCTTATATTCAGAAGGATCAAGAGTCCTTCGAATTTTCCGACCTATCGAACTGCCAAGTGTCTCAAATATAGATAGCTTTTTTTTGTGAATGATTCTTTTTCTCTCTGCATCCTCCATTGTTTGATTGCTCGGCAAAGTAAGATGAACAATATGTAGATATTTCTTGAATTAGAGTTGCTTCGACAATTGAAGCCTCGACTCGTGCTTTGTTCTTCACCTTCATTTTTGTATATTTGTTCATTCTGGAAGGAAGTAAACATTTTTACTTGAAATTGCACTTACATGATCAAGCTATAATAAATACCTATAAATTCATAACAAAGAATAATATACCTTTCACATGCATACATCCATCGGGGACCCACTGGCCCGCCTATCTTTGCCTCATGTGCTACATGTATGACTAAATGTTCCATGGAGTCGAAGAAACTTGGTGGAAAATGTTTTTCGAGATTGCAAATCGTTTCCACAATCTCCTTTTCTAGTTGTTCCATACGGTGTGGGTCGAGCTCCTTTGCACATATTTCTCTAAAAAACTTTGAAATGTAACATAAAAGATCCCATATTTCATCGGGAACGAAGTCTCGAAATGCAACCGGAAGGAGACGCTCCATGAAAACATGAAAATCATGACTTTTAAGTCCACTTAATGTGCAATTTGTTAGATTGACGCATCTCGACCAATTGGATGCATATACGTCGGGAAACCTAACGATCTCCTTAAGCCACTTCAAAACTTGACGCTTTTCGGAGAGGTCAAGGCATAAGGAGCCTTGGGCTTTCGCTTGTCCACTGTTAGATGCAATGAGGGTCGGTTGCAGTAAAGTTTCAAATCTTCACGAGCCTTCGCATTATCCTTGGTTTTGTTAGATATGTCGAAAAGCATGTAAATCAAATTTTCCGCAAAGTTTTTCTCCAAATGCATCATGTCAATATTATGGCGCAACAAATTATGTGACCAATAAGACAACTTAAAGAATATGCTTTTCTTTTGCCAATGGTGAATTCTTCCGTATCCAACAATTTGATCTAATTTTGCTGTTTTTCCCCAAGTAATCGCATCTAGTTTGTTCAATTCCTCCAACACTTGTTCGCCCGTCAACATTGGTGGTCTAGGATCATTATCGACCTTACCCTTAATAAAATTGATCACATCTTGACGAAATTCATGATTTTCCTCTAGAAAACACCTATGACAACCAAACCATGTTGGTTTACCTCCATTCTCTAGGCGAAAGGATTTTGTTGCACCCATGCAATAAGGGCATCCCAATCGTCCATGTGTGCCCCAGCCACTTAGCATCTCATAGGCGGGAAAATCGCTTATAGTCCAAAGAAGCGATGCCTTCATGATGAAATGTTGCTTTCTTGACACATCATACGTCTCAATTCCATCCACCCACAAGCTTTTCAATTCATCAATTAAAGGTTTTAAAAGTACATCGATGTCTCGGCCGGGATGTGTTGGTCCAGGAAGTAGGAGTGCAAGGAAGATGGTATCTTCTTTCATTAGAAGACTAGGTGGAAGATTGTAGGGAAAAACAAAAACCGGCCAACAAGAGTAAGAAGCCGCATTCGAGCTATATGGCATGAATCCATCCGTTGAAAGTCCGAGCCTAACATTGCGTACCTACAGTAAATCCATCATCATTAAATTACATCACAAAAATGAAATATTATCTGAAAATTTACAATCTGTCATGTACTCTTGCAGATCAAACTCATTGTATTGTAAAGCAAATTTACCTCTTTGGCAAAATCACCATTTAACTCATCAAATTTAAGCCAAGCCTCACTATCAGCTGGATGCACCATCATATTCGGTTTTTCTCTATGACCTTCCTCGTGCCACCTCATATGGTTTGCAGTGGCCTCTGTCATGTACAATCTTTGCAACCTCTCTGTAATAGGTAGATAGCGAAGCACCTTCCTTGCTCTTGGCTTTCCTTTCATGTTGGCAACTGATTATTCATATCTCGATTCGTGACAAACATCACACTCAATCTTATTAATGTGTTGCTTATAATACAACATGCAGAATTTGGGACAAACATCTATTGTCTCGTATGCCATACCCAGTGCCTTTACCATTCTCTTCGATTGATAGAAATTTTCTGGTAATTTATCATTTTCAGGAAGCATGTCTTTTATGAGACTCATCATTCCATCGAAGCAACTTTGACTCGTGTTTTGACTTTAAATCTAAGCATTTTGTAACAGCCGATAATACGTTGTATCTTTCACATTTAATTATGTTTGCACCTAACTCAATTTCCCATAAAGGCTGCTCTGATGCAGTTAGCATGTCGAAGAAATCTTTAGCTTTTCCTCTAGGTACCTCTTCCTCGTACCGGACATCCCAACGAAAATCAGGACCTGCAGCATTTATGAGCATCTCATCCATCCGATCAACATCCTGGTTTAATGTTGCTGGAGAGGGTGAATGAATTGTAACATTGGAATATGGCTCTCTGTGTTGAGTCCATTGTTCGTAATTGTTACAAAAACCATCTTTGTAAAGATGCAGCCTAACTGTTGTTGCAGGATGGTTGTAAAAGTTCTGACATTTTTTGCACGGGCATGAAATATAATTTTCTCCATTACTCATGGTAACAAGAGAAGGATTAGAAAGTGCTAGCTGAACAAAGGACTTAACTCCATCAACAAAAGTTGGATCCACTTTTCCATTAGATAAGCAACGCTTATACATCCATCCACGATCTGTGGCCATAAATCATTAACCTGTGGTGTATGTGAAAAGAGGGGAATGCTATTGTTTAAATCCAGAGTCCAAAATAGATATCGTAAATTTTGAGGTCTAATTAAAACACTAAAGAGAACCTGATAGCTCAAAGTGAGAAGAGAAGCACCAGACTTGAGGTCAAGGTCAGTGGCGAGGTCGAGTTTAGTTTGAGGTCGGGTAAGAAAGAAAGTATCGATGGATCTAGTTTAGTTTGAGCTCGAGGTCAGTGGCGAGGCGATAAGGTTGTGTCTAGAACTGCATTGTGTCTTTGTTGAGTTTGAGGCGATAATGGTCTTTTTTTCGTATACTGGTTTTACGCACAAATGTAATGGTCTTACCGATGGAAATAATGGTTTTACTCATGGAAATAATGCAGTACCCTTTTAATTTTCAAATTGAGCTTCTAACGTACCCAATTTGTACGCTATTAACATTTTTTTGCTGCTATAAATTCATCTCATCCCAGCAACAATTTTTGCCCCAGCAACAATTCTTGCTGCTAACCAACCCCGACTACACTAGTTTCAAATACTACAAAGGAGAACTTCAAATACTACAAATATGCTATCAGTAGCATCTCCTTGCATCAGCTATCAATATTTCAAATACTACAACTATGACAAGTATGTTAATAAAATACCACAAGTTCAAATACTACAAGTTTAAATACTACAAAGTTCTTGCAAGCAATTTAAAATATCCATAACATGGACAATGTTTCACATCCCAATAGCATCTCCTTGCTTCCCAGTACCATCACCTTGCTTCCCAATAGCATCTCCTAATGGACCCTTCTACAAAGAAGATGAAACACATACAAAAAAGTTATATTATTCAATATATAAAAATAAGAATGGATTGATTTAAACAGATTAGCCACATTACATTGAAAGGGGGAGGATTTGTCCCCGTAGCTTCGAGTAGCCTCTGGATGCATTCCTTATTGTAGTCATACATTTTTTTAAGGTCCTCCATCTGAGATTTGTAACGCATCTCTTGGTCAGCCAGTTTCTGAGCTACAATGTTGTCTACCTCGTCCCGAGAGTACAAAGACTTCAAACTTGCTGCCGTGGTGGCAGTGCTTGTGGTAGTAGATGGCATTGATTGTGTGTTTCCTTCTCAGTCGGTGGCGCCTCAGTCTCCTCAGTCGGTGGTGCTGATGTGCATTGTGCTGCATTGGATGGTATC
Source organism: Eleocharis quinqueflora (assembly GCA_964058865.1). Lineage (NCBI taxonomy): Eukaryota > Viridiplantae > Streptophyta > Magnoliopsida > Poales > Cyperaceae > Eleocharis > Eleocharis quinqueflora. The sequence goes on from CAXKVX010001150.1 coordinate 64,486, forward strand.
TTTGTTGCCTCAGGTGTTAGCTTCCGCTTCCTGGTATACTGATTGGAATACAGCTTGGGGGGAGTTCCAGCCTCCTTGAGGGAGTGATGCGCCTCAATTGATGGTTCTGTCAATGGTTTATACTCAAGCTTTGCTTGTGAGAATTGTACTACTTTGAGTGGTTCAGATTCATGTCGCGCTTTGTCATTCTCGGCAGCCTCGGCTGCATTCTCCTCTTGGTCATGGCTAAGGCTGAGATTTAGTCGTTTTGATCTTCGGACAGCAGTGGATGTCATCCCCTATGACAAAAAATATTTAGAGAGAAGAAATTGAGTTGTATTATTCTTAAATATCCAAGCATGTCAATCAGATGTATTATTCTTAACTATCAAGGATAAATAATGGAGCAAAGCACAAAGAATCATTAATCAAGGATAAATAGTAGTTGTACCTCTGGGCAATTTGGCTTCCCATTAGGTGTTTTCCTCTTGTGAATCGAATCGAACATATCCTTAAGAAAATCATCGAGGCCTTTGCAGTCTTTTGATTGTTCGGAAACTGGTATGTGGCTTACCTTATCTGGGACCACTATACAGTCTTTTAATTGTTCTTTCAAAGCAATGTGTCGCGCTTTGGCATTCTCAGCAACCTTTGCAGCAGCCTCCTCTTCGGTCAGGTTAAGGCTCGGGTTTAGACGTCCTGATCTTCGGAAAGTAGTGGCCATCTGTTTCTACGACAAAAAAAAATGGCAATTAATACATGTGCTGCACCATGCCGCTGTCTTAGGTTTTTACTATACAGAAACAAGTTCATTTGGAATTGAAATGTGAATAAGGATTGTATGCTCTTTTTTATACTCTGGGACTGTGATAAATAAATAGGCCTAAGTATTACAAATCAGCATGTCCTTGGTTTAGAGACTAAACATGTATTTGATAATAGCATGCTTCTCCCTTTTAATTACCAGTACAAATCAGCATGGGCAAAATATATCTTATTAAACATGTTCTCATTGTTAATTAATTCCACGCATCACGCATCAAGAGTACATTGAACTTCAAAAAATATATCTTATTAAACACATACTAACAAGGATTCAATGTGCATGGCAGAATCACACAATGCAGCCTATTTTTTTCCTAAACCCTTATTGTTTGGTATTTACAGCAGTCAGGGGCAATCTTTGAATTAACATTTTTTATCAATGTAGACGATTAAGTCTGATACAAGTTTCGGCAATTTTACAAAAAAAATTAACCTAAAGTAAAGAGGTACTTGAGGGAAAGAGATCAAACCGCGAGTCAAGTAGAGAGAGGAGTTTGAGGTGATGGGGAGATCGATCTTGCTGCTGGTGCGAGAGAGGAGAGATCGGTCTCGGTTGGGTTTGGTGCGAGAGAGGAGAGATCGATCTTGCTATTGGTGCCAGAGAGGAGAGATCGATCTCGGCTGGGTTTGGTGCGAGAGAGGAGAGATCGATCCCGGCTGGGTGGTCTCCTCGATCTTGCTTGCTGCTGGTGCGAGAGATCTAGGGAGAGAGGAAGAAGAGAGAACCCAAAATGAACGGGAGAGAGGAGAGATCGATATCGGCTGGGTGTTTTTCTAAGTCTCATCATAGAAAGAAACTATATGTATTATAGAGTTTACTGTGTGACAAGAACTACGAGTGGTATGGTGGTTTGAGTGGTATGGTGGTCTGTTGGAGGTCTAGAGTTCGATTCTAGGCAACACTTTCTCTTTTTTTTAGCTTTTTCTTTAACTGTTTTAATGGTACAATTACTCTTTCAAAGGGTTAATTTTTATTAACCTTTTCTTTTAATGTTTTAATTGTTTTTCTTATTTTTATTTTTCCTTTTAATGTTTTTATCAAATTTATTATCTTTTTCAATTTAATGTTATAATTGTTTTCCTACAAAATTATTATTTTTAAATTTTTTCTTTTAATGTTAAAATTCTTTTTTCTCAAATTTATTACATTTTTTTTAATGTTTTAATTTGTTGGAATCTTAAGTTTGTCTTTTAATTGTTTTATTGGTAAAATTGCTTTTTCTCAAATTTATTTTTGTCTCCCTTTTCTTTTAATGTTTTAATTGTTTTTCAATTGAAACCGCAAGTCAAGTCAAGTACGTACATATCAAATTAACTTCATATGGGATCAAACCGAGTAGGCGTGCATAAATCAATGAACAAGTAGGGTTTGGTCAAAATGCTCGTGTTGTTGGATGTTGCACACCACCTTCCAGTCACGTCTCTCATGTTAACGTGTCTTAATTAGGAACGTTAAGTTTATACAAATTGAAACCGCAAGTCAAGCAGTACGTACATATCAAATTAACTTCATAATGGATCAAACCGAGTAGGCGTGCATAAATCAATGAACAAGTAGGGTTTGGTCAAAATGCTCGTGTTGTTGGATGTTGCATACCACCTTCCAGTCACGTCTCTCATGTTAACGTGTCTTAATTAGGAACGTTAAGTTTATACAAATTGAAACCGCAAGTCAAGCAGTACGTACATATCAAATTAACTTCATATGGGATCAAACCGAGTAGGCGTGCATAAATCAATGAACAAGTAGGGTTTGGTCAAAATGCTTGTGTTGTTGGATGTTGCACACCACCTTCCAGTCACGTCTCTCATGTTAACGTGTCTTAATTAGGAACGTTAAGTTTATACAAATTGAAACCGCAAGTCAAGCAGTACGTACATATCAAATTAACTTCATATGGGATCAAACCGAGTAGGCGTGCATAAATCAATGAACAAGTAGGGTTTGGTCAAAATGCTCGTGTTGTTGGATGTTGCACACCACCTTCCAGTCACGTCTCTCATGTTAACGTGTCTTAATTAGGAACGTTAAGTTTATACAAATTGAAACCGCAAGTCAAGCAGTACGTACATATCAAATTAACTTCATAAGGGATCAAACCGAGTAGGCATGCATAAATCAATGAACAAGTAGGGTTTGGTCAAAATGCTCGTGTTGTTGGATGTTGCACACCACCTTCCAGTCACGTCTCTCATGTTAACGTGTATTAATTAGGAGCGTTAAGTTTATACAAATTGAAACCGCAAGTCAAGCAGTACTAATAACACAAAGGTGTTCTATTATTGAATATAATTACTTATTGAATATAATTAATAATTATTTTACGAAAATATATTCTATTATTTTATAATGTGTTCTACTAATAATACAAAGGTGTTTTATTATTGAATATAATTACTTATTGAATATAATTAATAATTATTTTCTGAAAATATATTCTATTATTTTATAATGTGTTCTACTAATAATACAAAGGTGTTCTATTATTGAATATAATTGCTTATTGAATATAATTAATAATTATTGTATGAATATATAATTAATAATTGCTTATTGAACGTGTTATGAAATTTTCCCTCCTGAATTTCAGGCGATCAGCCCAGTACCACATTTCAGGCGAAGCAGCACAAATCAAATTCATAGAATGTTCATCCGACGGGTTGTATCCAATTCGATTGTTGTGAGATTTTTATCTGATAGCACAATGGAATTCAGTTTTCCCTCCTAAATTTCACTTCCAGCATTAGGTTTAGCTAGTTCATCCCTCTCCCTCGCTCATTTCATTTCCCCTAATTTTTTCCCAAATCATTTCCTCCCAGTTATTATTCCCTCCAATTTTTCAGCAGCCAGTTCATTAATTCCCTCCATTTTTTCAGCAGCTTGTGCTATATAACCTAATTAACAGCCTCCATGCTTCCATTTTCCTCAACCTCTTCTATTTCTCTCATTCTCGTACATTCTTTTCCTCGACACAAAAGAAAGCATAAAAAGAAATTTACTCGGAAAAGAGGTAAGCCCCAAATTTGACATTTGCACTTTCATTAGCTGATGAAAACTAGCTACGACAATAGAACGTCCAAAGAAATTTAATTTGCTTCTCTCTTTCTCTATTGGTGTCATTTATATATGAACTTGGTAATGGATATAGTGTAAATTACCACAGAATATTGTACTTTACCAATGGAAATAATCTATGTCTGAGTACCAATGAAATAGTATAACATTACCAATAGAAATAGTGCTGCAATAATATTGCTTCTCTCTTTCTCTGTTGGTGTCATTTATATATGAATTTAGTAATGCATGGATATAGTCTAAATTACCACAGAATACTGTACTTTACCAGTGGAATCGTTCAAATTTACAATGGTTTAATAGCGTGTTAGATTATGGTTTGTTTTGTTACTGACATATTCTCTTTACTGTCGTGTATTATGCAGATACTCTCATATGGCTACTGACAGATCCTTGTTACGGAGAGCAAAAAGGGTAAGGTACACCCAGCTAGGGGCCGTCCCCTGCGATTCTCCACCTGGACCGGAGCACAATTCCACACAATTTGATGTGAATGAGTCACAACCCGTAACGCGGAAGCGCAAGGGGAGAGGTCCTGGTAAAGTACTCGAAGCAAAACCTACAAATGCCCGACCTGAGATTTGGCCGGTGGGAAAAGAAGAATTCACCACTGAAAAGAAACCGAGGCAAATCACTGCACTCATAACTAGGCTAGCCCTGCAACTCATGCCAGGACCCTGCATAAGCTTCCTCATGTTTGATCAGCACACAAGGAACATTCTGGAGATCCAATTTTTGGTGAAGAATATTTCTACTTAATTTATCCTTATATGGGGCTTAATTAATATTCTGCAACTTCATGATTTACTAATGTCATGTTTGTTGTGTTGTGTAATTCATGAAGGAACGATTCAAATATAGGGATGGAGAAGATGTCAATCATTGTAAAGAGGTACTTGAGGCTATTGCTGCCAAAAGGTATGGTGAGGAGCTACGTGAAGCTCGAAAAAAATGCAGAGCAAAATTTGGTTGGAATACAGGAGCATGGAAGGGTATGGTTCCACATTGGTGCAAGACCTCCGAATATTGGGAAGGACTTTGTGACATATATGGAACAGTGGAATACCAAGCCCTTTCCAAACGAAACCAAACTAACCGATGTGCATCAGGACTTATTGTTTCTCACTATGCCGGGTCGATAAGCGCATACCAGCATAGCCAAAATTTGGTAACTTCTCTTATATACAATTTACATGAGGCTAGTACAAATTTATATTTAATTATAACCAACTTCTTATTGCATCTGTAGAAAAAAATACTAGGTAGAGAGTCAACGGCTGAGGAACTTTTTCTACATCTGCATGTTGGTCGAGCAGATGGGATATCACCCATTGTGGCCCAAGCAGCAGCAACAGCAACAGCCAGGGTTCTAGAGATGCAAGCAGTACATGATGAAAACAATGAGGGTAATGAAATCCAATTGTCAGAGGAAATCATAGTGGAGGTTCCAACCTATGAAACTAGTATAATGCAATTTGCCAACACTAAAACCAAAGAAGTATATGTAAGTTATGATTCTTACATAGTTTTCTTATTGGCAGTTAATATATCAAATATCATATATTATTACTTGTGAATATCAATTCAATTTCAATATCACATGTATATTGGAAATTTACATTTATGTTTTTCAATAGGAAAAGGCAAAGGGGATGCAACTTGATCCTGACTATGCAGGGAGAGAAGATATTGAACTCTTCCGTCTAGCTGCTATCAAGAAAAGCCACGGAAGAGATTGGGGCTTTGGGAGCAAATTTGAAGATAGTATGCCAACAACATCAACGTCGAGAGCAAGGGCCACTTCTACTTCATCTGTGCTGACAACAGAAATGGTAGAACAGCGCAACCTAGAGTTCAATAAAATCCTAGAAGAACGGGATGCTCGTTTTAGCGAGGAGACTGACAAGAGGGATAAAATAATAGAAGATTTTCAGGCTCGTTTCACTGAAATGGCAAACAATCATGCAACTGAACAGGCAGAATTGCACTTTGTTATTAATCATCTTTATGCGATGAACGGAGTGCAAAAGCCAACTTATCAGGTAACAAAAGACTGATGCAATTATTGATTGATAATCCTTTGTTGATAGCATTTCTATGGTTGCTTAACCCTATCCCTAATACTACTTTATGTTATTAATTGCACTCATAGGGTCATGGTTCTATTTCCCAACCGTTTCACAGTGCTATCAGCCAACCGTTTCAAACTGCTCTAGGGATGCGTCTACCTTTATCTCATGTAAGTTCTCTTCGACCATCATCAGTACCTATATATGCTGATACAAAAACATTTTATTCATTGTATATTTCACTTGTAGGGTCATGGTTCCGTTTCTCCGACTACTCAAGGAGCCGTAGGAATTAATATGCCTTTATTCCAAGTAAGTATGCAAATAACTTAGTTCTAGTTTGTGTTTTTGGAATTCTTGCTGAAATTGTAAAAGAGGTATAAAACAATGTATTCAGAAAGACTACTTGTTCATAACTTCAAATCAAAATTTAGGAATAATACAAAGAGTGTTTATGTGTGTTGTTGACAATTTAATTTTTGTACTTAGGATAATGCTGCCCTTAATTATAGTGCACTATTGGGAATGCAAGTGTCTGGCTCCCAGATGCAATTACCTAACTCCCAGGTAAGAACAAATCAAATAGAATTCATAGTTGATGTGTGTGTTGGGAATTAAAATGTCCCAAATTATTGTACTCGTGCAATATTAAATTATATTGATGCTTTGACAATAAAACCCTAATTCTCTTTTTCTGGTGTTATATACTAGGGAGTAGGGATACAAGCATTTGCAGCTCAAGCCTCAAATGGCGAGGCAGCCATGAGTCAATGATGCACGGGATCAAATCGGGACAATCCATTATAGTTTTTTTTATTTTTGGAAAAATGAAAAGCTCTACATTTTGTTAATTACCAGTAGTATGTGATACATGCGATATATGAGATACAGTGGCATGGGATACAACATTTTGTTATTTAGCAGTAACATGGGATACAGGTGATTCAGGTTCATATTTTGTGCAGTTCAGACTTGTAAATTTTGGTAAAACTTGCAATTGGAAAATTTTGCTAATACTTGCAGTTGGTACTTTCATATGATGTATAATTTAAAGTCATTATCAATGTATATTTGTTTATTAAATGTGATAATTTTACATTTCAAAAAATTTGCTACTGTGATAAATAATAGATTTTACTGTAAAAAATGAATTTCTAAAACAATATTTACTGATGAAAGTAATGTAACACTAGCGGCAGAAATGATGTTCCAGAAAATGGATTTCAAATTAATACTGATGGAAGTAATACAAACTACCGACAGAAATAATATTGTTCAAGAAAAATGGATTTCAAAATTAATTATTTCCTGATGGAAATGATGGACCTACTGACAGAAATAATAATAAATCTGCACAATTATATAATTATTATATATGTTATTTCCGTGGATTGCTTTAAATTTTTTCTGTAGAAGTATAACCAGGGAAATAATATGACTATTTGCCTGGATAACTCAATGGGGCCACGTCTGACGAAAAATGATTATGTATGATTTGTTCTGTGCACAATCCAGGGAAATATTGAATGCTACCCACGAAACTAAGAAGAGAGGAACTCAGACGCTAACTCATTTCCGTTGAATCACTTCCGTGGTTAACTCCACGGAAATATAGTTTTTCCCTGGTATTCTATGGAAAAGGTAGCTTTTGTGTCGAGAGCAGTTCCCTGAGAGCTTTTCCCTGATTAATTCAGGGAAATGATGCTTTTTCCCTCCTTACGACCAGGGAAATGACATTTTTCCTCCCAGAGTGACAACGACAATTCTAGTAGTGCATACAACACCCAAAGATACCTTCAATTCACCAAAAAAAGTTTCAAATCCTCAAAAGCTCCAGAAATTTCTGAATATGGCGGTGCCTCATAACTAGTAGAACATTGGTCTTTCAAACAATGATCTCTTGTTTGCTGAAAGAAGAGGTTTCATAAGAATGTATCGTCCGACTGCTCACATGTTCATGGAAGAAATATGTCGAGTGACTGAAACACTACAGGAGGGTGTCGCATTTGCATCCGGAAGAGGTCAATTGCATCTGCACTTTTTTATTAGCATCAACAATTTTTTTTTCGTACCTAGAAATTGTGATTTTAACTTGTTGCATAAGAATGACTGATGCAGATGCCGATGTACATCAGCACTGCAGATGTGAATAAACGTAGTTATTTTTATTTCTGAAAATAAACGAGTAGAGATGTTCTAAAATGCTGATATGCATCAACACGACAGATGTAAATAAATATAATAATTTTTATTCTAACGCACTTCTGCTTTGCAGATGCAAATCAGAAAAAACTTGTGAGGATAAATTTCACATTTTTTTTACAATTTAAATTTTCTCTTATTCCCAACTATTTAAAAAAAAACTTATATTCAATTAAAAATTAAATTTTCATCTTTCATGATACAATACAAATTTTTTTTAATGAATAATAATAATGACAACATTAATAATTATAAGACAGATGTAAAATAAAGTTATACGAATGAATAGCTCAGTACCACTCAACATGGACAAATCACTATGATAATAATTAAGATTATACAACAATATGCTTCAGTAAAAGGTAAAGAACCAAAAGATACATGGTATTAAATTTGCAAAAGAATATGAATATAAATATTGAAAGAATATTACAAAAGAATGAATGCGTGTGTGAAGCGAAAGACTTCAATAGAATATGGAGCTCGTCAGAACTCAGAAACAAAAAGAAACCCTAGTTACTTATCCCGCCGCTCCCTCCTTCTCACTTCTCACCCAGTCGAAAGTCGTCCCTCATTCTCTCTAATTCCCTACACAAAAAGAAAACCCTAGTACCTACCCCGCCGCGACGCCGCTCTCTCCTTCTCAGTCTCTCGATGACTCGATCTTGACTGATCGACTCTCTCTACCTCGTTGGCCCGCTCCCCGCCGCTCTCTCCTTCTCAATCTCTCGACTGTCTGTCTCGCATTCTCGCTAAACAAAATGGAAAGCCCTAAACTCAGTCTCTTGACAGTCAACAAGTAGATCACCTTCCTCTCGGGCACTCGATCGTCGTCGTCCCTCTGTATTTTATTGAAAGAGTGACAGGCGACACCTGAAGGATTTTGCGGTGAGTTTAAAAAAAAATTACTGTTTCAAGTTTCACCTCTCACTTTATTACTGTTTTCTGACAAATTATCAAGTCAGTAGTTTCAAGTTTCAACCTCTCAGTAACCAGTTCTGATTTATTTGCATATTGTCTGTCAAGGTCACTGTTTTGCATCTAATTTGTTTGCCTATTATCATCTAGTTTAAATATTCAGGTATTTAATTTATTTTCATCTGTGTTCATTTGTGAAGGTACATAGGTTATATTCTGGAATGATTGATTAAGCAGCAAGGCGACAAGGCCTTATTTTGTGTTTTACAAACTTTAACTGAAACTCAAATATTTATTATTATGTGTACTGAGTGAGTTACTGGATTGTTGTTTTCTTTGTTACAAATTCCGAACTAGTTGTTTGTTTGAATTAAGACTAGTAGTTTGTTTTCTTTTTAGCATTTTGGTGTATGATTTTGAACTGCAACTGAAACTATGATTGTTTTATTTGGTCATCTCAGTATATATTTACTTTATCATTGCTGATCTTTGACAGTTATTACCTGTGCTTTCCAAGTTGCTGATAATACTGCAAGTTGCCTAAAATGAAGGTATGTGTATTCTTTGGTTTCTAGCCCAAAAATTTAATAGATGTAAACAAGCAAATCAATATAGTGAATCTGCAGATGTAAACAAGCAAATATGAAGGTATGTGGATTCTTTGGTTTTTTTGCCTACAAGTTGTTTTCAGGATTTCATATCTGAAACTAGTTTTCTTACACATAATTGTGTTTGGTGAACCAGACTAGAAGAAATTAATATTGGAAAGAATATATGTTATTCTGTTCTAAAAATGAAGTTAGCATGTGTGGCTTTCTGTTTCTTAGTTTTGCAAGCTTGAATACCAAGACTGGACTCTCATCTTTCTCTCTTAGCTTACATGGCTAGAAAAAGGTACCAAAAAAATTGGCCGAAAAGTCTCAAGTGTGCTGAGACTTGTGCTTTGCGTCTGTATCCTTCAAAATCTCTGTATGTAAGCAGGGATTTAGATACAGGTTGTGGATGTTGCAGAAACGTATTATATATCACATCTGAGTTTAGAAGTTAGTTGAATACATGGTTGTTGTATATGTCTATTGTTGTACTTTAAGTTGCTCTATAGTTGATGTGAGTATATGCATTAGTAGATTAATTTAGTTGTTTGGGTTTATTTTGGGGGATTTTGGTCACAAAGTGTAATATTTTGGGATGAATATTTGTTATGAATTTTGCGATGAATGTTGTGATGAACGACACTAGAAATAATGCTTTGAATGTTATGATTTTGAGCAATTGTTAACAGTAGAATTTGTTACATCATCACATTAACAGATGCAATAGAAACAAATTTAACAAATGCAAATAAAAGATATCATCACTTTGATAGATGCAAATAAAAGTATATCATTACATTGACAGATGCAATAAGAGAAGATATCATCATATTGATAGATGCTAATATGAACAATTATATCAGGAAATCTCATGCTAGTGTAGACAGTTGCATCAGTGACTTTCTTGCAAACAAATAATATTTGCTTCAGGGAGCTCATGAAAATGACACTAGATTTTGCATCTGTCTTATCTGATGTAAATAAAACGCCGATGCAAATAAAAAATCGGATGCAATTGATTATCACCATCAAGCGTATTTACATCTGCGCTTTGCATCAGCTTTCTGATGCGAAAGGTTTTTAGCATAAGCTTGCTGATGTAAATAGCATTTATTGCATCTGCTCTATCAGATGTAAATGCGACACCCTCCTGTAGTGAAACTCGGTTATGATTTATGAGAAAAATTATTTTCAAACTCGGAATTTGATGTAAAGTGCATACTTTTCTTCTGAATCTTCGTAATGATTAATCTTCAAATATAGTTATCATGTAGACATCACTTTAGTTTTTCTTTAAATTATTTTATGTAAAAAACAATGAGGGAGAGATTAAATGAGGAAATATATCAAAGTCTAGTGTTCATAACATATTTGATAAAAAAATAGGGGAGCTGCTAACAGCCCCCACTTAGACGCCTCCCTTAGACACCTCCTAACTAATTTCTGCTATTAATGATGCTAACATCTCCTATCAATGGCCCTCCGCACCATTTTTCTGCCCCGCTAATTAATAGCTCTGCTAATTCTACTTTGCTAATTTGATATTATCATTAATTAATTTTGTCAATTTAATCATGTCATTAATTTGCATTTTTGCTGCAATTTTATTGCATTTATAGTGCATTTTTGGTGGGATTTTATTGAAATTTTGCTGCATATATATTACAATTTTAGCATGAATTATTATAAAGACTTGAGAGTTATAATATAAAGACTTTGAACAGTAATATAAAGACTTGAGACTTGTAATATAGACAAGTTGATTCCTTACAAACAAGTTCAAGTTTATCGTCAGACTGTTGTTAGTAGTTTGCTTGTCATATTATAAAGACTTGGAATTTCTAATATAAAGACATCGGCGTTGTAATATAAAGAGTGGGGATTTGTAATATAGACAAGTTGATTCATAACAGACAAGTTCAAGTTGATCCTTAGACAAGTCTGATTAATTCAAATATAAACTACAAACAACAGAAAAAGTTGATTTGTAATAAAGACTTGTGACTTGTAATATAAAGAGTTGGAATTTGCAATATAGACAAGTTGATTTCTAACATACAAGTTCAAGTTGATCCTCAGACATGTCTGATTAATTCAAATATAAAGTACTAAGAACAGAAAAGTTTCCTTGTCGTAGTGTAAAGACTTGAGAGTTGCAATATAAAGACTTTGGTGTTGTAATATAAAGACTTGAGGATTTGCAATATAGACAAATTGATTCCTAACTGACAAATTCAAGTTTATCATCAGACAAGTCTTTATAATCCAAATATAAACTACTAACAACAGAAAAGTTTGTTTGTCGTATTATAAAGACTTAGGATATGTAATGTAAAGTCTTGGAAGTTGTAATTTAAAGACTTGAAATTCTTAATATAAAGACTTGGGAGTTGTAAGATAGACAAGTTGATTCCTAACAAATAAGTTCAAGTCGATTCTCATACAAGTCTGATTAATATAAATATAAACTACTAACAACATAAAAGTTGATTTGTAATAAAGACTTGAGGCTTGTAATATAAAGAGTTGAGATTTGTAATATATAGACTCGTATGTTCCTGTATATGTAAACATCACTGAAGCAAATGAAGCAAACATATTCATGCAATCTCTGAAAAGAAATAAAGCAAAACACGATTCACTGAAAATAAATTCGATTCACAAAAATGTCTTAATATCTAGTTTGTCTCCCAATAATAACACAAAAGTTGATTTCTAGCAAACAAATTCAAGTTGATTCATAGTCAAACTACGTAAACAACTAACAACATACAAGTTCAAGTTGATTGACAAACAAGTTTGAGCAATCCAAATACATCAGTGCAGAAAAAAACATCAGAGAAATACATCACTACCAACAACAACATACAAGTTCATCAGTTCATCACTGCAGATAAAAATAGACAAGTTCATCATTGCAGAACATAGCTTTATCGCTGCAGAACATAAGTTTCATCATTGCTTCCAAAACGAGAAGTCTAATTTGGTAGTGAAGTTGATCCATGGCGATTCTCCCTGCTTCAGAATAGAATAAATCGATAGAGAAATAAGGCAAGAATAGAGAAAGTATTGATCGCAAGAAATCGATGAGGTAGTTTTTATCAAATCATTTGATTCGCTGGTTCTAGTGTAAGTGGATGAGTAGGGTTGAAGAAATGAAAAAATGGAGGTTGTTTCGATAGTTATGAAAAGAATCAGAGAATTTTTTTTGTCACATAGAAGAAAATGCGAGAGGAAAACAAGAAAGAATGAAACAATAGATTTACTCAAAATTTGGTGACCTACAAGAACATTTAACCAAAAAAGTTTTCACTACACTGATCTTGCACAAATTTTAGATATGTTGTTGGTACGTAGTAGGGTGCTTGTAACTCGTTGTGTAAATACATTTTAACCAAAAAAGGTTACGGTTGTTTTCATTTTTGTAATATAAGTTCTTTTTTTTATATAATTACAATACGCGGTGGTGGCATTGTTTTTCTTTAGCAGGATTCGCCAATGTTGACACAATCAAATATTATCGTATAAAATGTTGGGAATCAACAAATGAGGTGGTGGCGCAGTTGGCTAGCGCGTAGGTCTCATAGCTAATTGAGTGATCCTGAGGTCGAGAGTTCGAGCCTCTCTCACCCCAACAAAAATTTATCCACAACACAATGATGAGAATGCAATAGCGATTACTTTGGGGTCAATCGCAGCCGTCTGATTTATCAGAAGATACCTGCTCCTCTGAGTTCTGTGTAAATTTTTTTGACTTTTGCTTCGCATAATCCAAATAAATCTATGAAAATACTTGCAATAGAAATAATTTATGTTAGCGACATAAACTGAAAATATTTCATTGTGAATTTGGCAGTGATGGTCCATGGCACATTTCATTTCCCTCGCCTTCAGTTCTGAAATGAAGTGAGATGGTAGTAGTCTATTAAAATGATGAAAAGAAAACATTGATTGATTTGATTGTCAGATCAGATCCCTCTGAGAACTGAAGTAAGATGAAGACCATTGATGAAGCTGCTCGCTCTCTCCTCCTTTGCATGAAGCGCGGCCAATTTGTCCCGTTGGCTGCCGTCTATCGCATCTTCACCCATCTGATTCATTCTCAGGTTCTCACCCTCGCCGAACTGTTTCGCTCTTCTACCATCAACTTCTCACTGCTGGGTTTCCTCCTCACCTCAGGCCTTTAAATCTTCTCAGGTAGTGCTACTGTCGTCGCGGAGACATCACTTATTCCCACCACATGTTCGTTTTTCAGATTTTCATGTGGAGCTTGACGCCTACCGTCGTCATTTTCAATACCTTGATTGGTGCTATTGTAAACTTGGAGATTTGCCTAATGCATTGCGCTTGAAGCTGACAGTAATGCTCAACCATGCAATCCAGCCGGATGTGTTCACTTTTACTATTTGTATCCGTAGTTTTTGAAGATTAGGGACCTTAGCACATGCACGCCATTGTTCGCTGAAATGCTTGTTTGAGAGTTAGTTCCTAGTAACGTCACTCTGACTGCACACATTGATGGCCCCCCGGTTATAAGTTTTGATGAGTCACGCGCTGCTCGATTCTGGGGAGGGCATAGACAAAAGTAAGGTATCTTATCAATCCCAGGAGAGCGTCTGTTTGCATCCTTAAAGACAGAGGTGAATTGAAAGGAGAACAAAGACATATGAAGAAGAAAGAGTAATCTTGTAATTATTTATTTCATTGAAAGCTAATTTACATGTTACAGCGTAGTCCTATATATAGTTTACATAAAGTTGACATACAATGAACCTAGACTTAGTTAGTTATAATCCTAGACTTAATTGGACCGTTAGGAGTTCTAATCTTCTTTGATCTTCTGTGGCTTTGGTTGTTGTGTTGTGTTGTACTCCAATTCACCTCCTTCAAGCCAATGGGAGTGTACTCACATTGAGCTTGGATCGTAGAAATTGAAATCGTGGTAATGGCAAAGGCTTAGTCATGATATCAGCAATTTGATCGGCTGAGCAGATGAAATGAACAAGTAGCTGTTTGGATTGAATTTTCTCTCGAATGAAATGATAGTCTATTTCGATATGTTTTGTTCTAGCATGGAACATGAGATTAGAAGCCAAGAATGTGGCTCCTATATTATCACACCAAAGCTTTGGAACTGGTAGAGGTAAAGGTGTAATCTCTTTGAGTAGATATTGGAGCCATAGAAGTTCGGTACATGTGAGGGCTAATGAACGGTATTCGGCCTCGGTACTGGATTGAGACACCGTGGGTTGCTTACGAGCACACCAAGAGATAATGTTGGTACCCAAAAAGATACAAAAGCCAGATGTTGAACGACGATCATCCACATCACCTGCCCAATCAGCATCGACATATGCATGGATTTGTAAGGAAGAATTTTTCTTTATTTGGATTCCCATTGTGAGAGAACCAGCAAGATATCGAAGAACTCTTTTTGCTGCACACCAATGGAGATCAGTAGGATTATGCATGAATTGGGATAATTTATTAACAGTAAATGCAATGTCAGGTCTAGTTAGTGTTGCATATTGAAGGGCGCCAATAGTGCTTCTATATAGGTGGGGGTCTTCACATAATTTTTCACCATGTCGGGATAAGTTTGTATTGGAAGTCATGGGAGTGCTAACTGATTGACATTTAGCCATATTTGTTCGGTGCAACAGATCAGTTATATATTTAGTTTGAGATAAGAACAATCCTTGTGAGTTATACTTTGCTGCTATACCCAAAAAATAGTGAATATCACCAAGATCTCTAATTGCAAATTGATTTTTGAGATAAGCTATACAGTGTTGAATCTGTTGTGAGTTGGAACCAGTGACAAAGAGATCATCAACATATACAAGTACAAGTAGAGTTTGACCTTGGGTGTGAGAAATAAATAATGAAGGATCATAATGTGATGGTTGTAAACCGTAATTGAGTAAAGTGATACTTAATTTTTCAAACCATGCTCTTGGTGCCTGTTTGAGACCATATAAGGATTTATGTAATAAACATACATGATTTGGATGAGTAGGATCAACAAAGCCTTGTGGTTGGGACATATAAACTATTTCAGTAAGAGTACCGTTGAGGAATGCATTGGAAACATCCAATTGCTTGAGTACCCAATTTGAAGAGATAGCTAGAGACAATATTACCTGAATTGTTGTTGCTCTAACTACAGGATTGTAAGTTTCTGTGTAATCGACTCCAGCTTGTTGATTGAAGCCTTTTGCAACAAGCCGAGCCTTATACCTTTCAATGGATCCATCAGGTTTGCGTTTGATCTTGTACACCCACTTACAACCGATGACAGATTGTTCAGCTGGACATGGGACTAATGTCCATGTTTTATTGGCTGCTAAAGCATTCAATTCAATAGCCATGGCTTCTCTCCAATGTTCTGATTTTTGAGCTTGGTTAAATGTCGTTGGTTCACAGTCAGTGTAAGAGTGATGGGCGATATAATCAGGAAAATTTTTGGGTTTTCGGCTGTTATCTTTGGACCTTGTTGTCATCTGATGAGTGTTGGGTTTAGAGGATTTAGAAGCTTGGTTCTTTGAATTTTGCTCGGGAATTATTTGAGGGAAGTTCTGAGTCTGTGAAGAGGATGAGTTAATATTTTGAATTTGGTGGCCGTTAGAGGAGTTAACGGGTCTTTGGTTGCTGTGAGTGGTAGAGCGGAAGTTTGGGTTTTGGGCCAAGGAGATCGAGTTGTGGGATAAAGTAGTGGGCTGTAGTTCGTTGGTGTTGGGCTGATCGGGGAGTATAGGTTTGGGCATCTGCTGGGCTGAGCCGAGAGTAGTGTAGGGTATTGGCTAAATGTGTATATGGGTCGGCTGGTGAGCTGAAATTGGGTTGTTGGTCCTGTGGTGATGCTGGGTCTGAGCCGAGAATTGGACCTGAGCTGGGATGTAGCTCTGAATTGGGTTGTTGGTGTTCCGTTGATGCTGAACCGAGAATTGAACTGGAATCGGGCTGTAGTTCTTCTGTTGAATTGGTAGCATTTGTTTCACTGATGGGCTGTGTTGACTGATGTTGCCGAGGTCCAGTCACGGAATTATATAGTGTTGAAGATAGCATATGTAGGGGCATAATGGTGTGTGAATTTGTGAAATTGTTTGAGGAAGAAGTAGATATTTTTTTAAAGGGAAAAAGTGATTCATTAAATTGTACATTTCTAGAGACAAATATTTTATTAGTTGATAAATTTAAACATCTATAACTTTTTTGAGTAATACCATAACCGATAAAAACACAAGGTTGAGCTCTCAACTCAAGTTTATGTTTGTTATAAGGTCTAGTAAGGAGAAAACATAAACATCCTAATATGCGTAAAGATGTATAATTTGGTTAACCACTTCTTGCTCAGGTCATCTCGAGTAATTCAACGAGAGAATTCTGGAAAACACTGGAGGAGTATTTCTCGTCGACATCCAAAGCAAGATTGACAGACCTGAAACGCCAAATTCAATCAGCCCAAAAAGGAGATTCTTCTTGCTCAGTGTTCCTTCTTCGCCTCAGACGAGTAGCTGATGAACTTGCATTCATTGGCTCGCCATTACTGGAGGAAGATCTGGTGACAGCTTGCATAAATGGACTGGGTAATGAATACAATGCAATAGTCGCTGCCTTTTCCACGGCTTGGTGTCGCGGCAACATTAGCTTCTCCGATCTTCGAAGCCTACTCCTCAGCCATGAAACACTCCTGGAAAATCAGACCACTGCAGCTTCATTAATGGCGTTCTACACAAATCGAGGAGATGGGGGAAGACGATACTCTCACAGCAACAACCGAAGCCCGACCCGTGAACCAAAGCCCAATAATTCTAACACTGACCCAGATAGAACAAACTCACAGCACGGTTCACAGCCCAGTCTTGGTCCAAATGCAAAGTCCAACTGCCAAATTTGCAACAGTCCAGGCCATATAGCAAAATTCTGCTATTGGTGCTACAGTAAAGACAACAGCTGGAAACCCAATCCAAAATTCAAAGCCTATAATGTTCAAACCATACCTCAAACTCAAGAGCCCACAAATTGGATAATAGACTCGGGAGCAAACAATCATGTTACAAATGATTTGAACAATTTATCCTCATTCTATGCATACAATGGTCCCGACAAGCTTCAAATAGGAAATGGTATTGATCTCTCTATCAAACATATTGGTTCTTGTTATTTTTTACTTGCAAATAAACCAATCCATCTCACTAATGTACTTCATATACCAAATTTTACAAATAATATCATAAGTTTATCTCAACTACTTCGTGAAAATCCTAACATATCTATTAACTTCTTTCTTTCATTTTGTACAATTAAGGACCACCTCACCAAGACTCCACTTCTTCAAATCCCTAGTTCCAATGGTTTATATTCCTTCAAGTTCAAGACTACTTCGAAAAAATCTCAAGAATTTTCACCTCAAGCTCATCTTGCTACCCATATCACTACCAACACTTGGCATGCAAGACTTGGTCACCCTTCAAATACCACTACAATAAAAGTCATAAATTCACATAGATTACCATGTATTAAGGAGAATCTTTCTTTATGTGAAAATTGTGGACAAGCTAAGGCACATGTATTACCTTTTTCTAGTTCTTTAAATTCTTCTATATTTCCTTTACAAATTGTACATTCTGATGTATGGGGACCATCTCCTATTATTTCATCTCATGAATATAGATATTACATCTCCTTTGTTGATGATTACTCTCATTTTACTTGGATTTATTTTTAAAAAAATAAAAATGAAGTTTGTGATGTATTCTCTTCTTTCAAAAGTCAAGTAGAAAATTTACTCAACACAACAATAAAAATATTACGAACTGATGGAGGAACTGAATACAAATCTATTACAACAAAATTCCCTCAAATATTACATCAAACCACTTGTTCCTATACTCCACAACAGAATGGAGTAGCCGAACGAAAGCATCGACATATAGTTGAGCTTTCCCTTGCTACAATGTCATATGCATCCATACCCATTACATATTGGGATGGAATATTCTCAAGTATAGTATTTTTAATTAATAGATTACCTTCTCATGATCTTATACCATATAAAGTATTATTTGATAATGACAATCGAAGCCAACCGAGAAGTAATTGATCTTGTCGTCTCCAAGCAAGAAAGGCGGGATTGAGTTCGATCTTGCCATTTGTTGCAATGTAAGTAGTTTCTGGAGGAGGTTGATCGATAAAACGATTTAGATCATATGCATTGATCAGAGGTGTGATTTGTGACTTCCAAGTCAAGAAGTTGGCTTCGGTGAGCTTGATGGCGACTAGGAGATTGAGGAACACAGTTGGTTCAATTGTAGGTCGGATTGATCCATTGATGTCGCCATTAGAGATATTGGAAGGTGAGGTGGAATCTGATGTAGGATCGGTCATTCTTGAAGGTATCTTGCTCTGATATCATAAAGACAGAGGTGAATTGAAAGAAGAACAAAGACAGATGAAGAAGAAAGAGTAATCTTGTAATTCTTTATTTCATTGAAAGCTAATTTACATGTTACAGCGTAGTCCTATATATAGTTTACATAAAGCTGACATACAATGAACCTAGACTTAGTTAGTTATAATCCTAGACTTAATTGGACCGTTAGGAGTTCTAATCTTCTTTGATCTTCTGTGGCTTTGGTTGCTGTGTTGTGTTGTGTTGTACTCCAATAATCCTTTTCCGAGTAATAAAAACCAATCCCATCTTCAGCTTCAAGTCGGCATGGAAGTCCGTCACTTCAAGAGCATACATAGGAACGAACAAGGGCACGACACGGCACAACACGTTTACGAGGAGATGCACGACACGACACAAAACACGGCACGACACGACACGACATGACGACACAACTAGACACGAGTAGGCACAAAAAGCCATGAAAATTCAATTTTTTATTTTTTGAACCAGCGGGCAGCGGTAATGAGCTCTTGGGGGTCGGGGGGGTTTCAAAGTTTTAACTTTGAAATTAATTAATGAGACTGGACCCGCTCATGAGAAATTGGGGAGTGGGGGTGGGGCTGTAATCGTCTCCAAAAATGTGCATCTCAAGTTATTAAAAGTTAAAATAGAAAATTTCGACTTTGAATTTTTTTTCTTATTTTTTGGATTTTTTATTTTCGGCAAGATTAACACGAATAAGATATGTCGTGCTGAAGCAACACGATACGAACAAACACTGTACGTTTAGGCACAACACGATTAGACACGGTGTGCCTAAATGTGTTGTGTCTTAACCATGTCATGCCGATCTCTTTCAATTTTTGACACGTCACAATAAAATAATAAAATAATAATTGTGTCGTGTCGTGTCGTGCCCAACCGTTTTTGACACAACACGAAATGGTACAAATTTAGAACCCTATGTCACTACATATGAGAGTGTTTAAAATAGAATAGGTTTCGGTTAATTACTTCCATTTCAGCAACATTGTTATATGAGTTGGGCCTAACAATCAGCCTATTTCCATGGGCCGTCTCATCTATTTTATTTTTTTATTTCATGGAAATACCAGTAATGGGCCGTCTCATCTATCGACTCTTTGTCTACTGGTACTGACATCAGATTAAATCAAGTTTCAAGCTTGAGGATAAAATAAAGATAAAGGCACCATTCCCATTCTCTCGCTCTTGGCTACTGGAAGCCGCGTGTGAAAAGGCCATGGCGACTCTATCTCTTTCGATCAACCCCTCCTGGTACGCCTCTTTGTACTGTATTCCCTGCTCTTACTTACCCCATAGCCTCCCAATCGTAGTTTTGTTTTCTTTTTCATTCCTTCACGAGGGAGATTTAGGTTAAATCCCTGGAAACGGCTCCTTTCTCTTTTTTATATGTGCTGTCGTTTTTCGTTAACAGCTTGTAGACTAGTATAGTACCAGGAGTTGTATTTACTGGTAATGTGCAGTGCTTAGTTTGGTCTAACTGTGATATTGCAATCCAAGTAGCTAAAAGTATTACTAAAATTCCAAATCAATTTTCCAGTACAGAAATGATAATTATTGTCTCGCCAGAAAAAAATTCTCTCATCTCCATTTCTGCAACATCTTTAGTGGAGACAACAATAATGTTCTTCAATGTGTCCTCGAGAATGGCATTCTTGTAGTATTCATGTGTAATTGAATGTAACAAATAAATTTTGATATTTTCTGTTTTTTTCCTGAAAACAGCTTGAAAAATGGCATTTGTGTGTCACGTAGATCTGTTCCTAAATTTGGCTACTTGAGAACCAAAGTCGAATGCAAAGAGTCAAGGGTTGGTAAGAAGCCAATTCAAATCCCGTCCACTGTCAACTTGACATTTGATGAGGGTTTTATTAGTGTCAAGGGCCCACTCGGGGAGCTATCACGGATGTACCCAAAAGACATTGTAATAGAGCGAGAAGAAGCTATTCTGAAGGTTCGTAAAGCTGTTGAGACAAGACGCGCTAACGAGATGCATGGACTTTTCAGGTGTAATGATGAAATTATTAGTTTTTACCAATACTTTATTTTTTTAGATTTAGTTTCTTATATTGGTTTCTGGCTTTTATGTTTATGATGGTTAACAACTGGCATTGATTTGGATAGTGATGCATATGTAGCCATGTAGGTAAGTGCCAAAGTTGTTATTTTGAGTAATCATAGGCTAATTGCAAAGGATTAAACGGATGTAAATGAGCAAACAGATTAGAAACTGCCTTCAGACCATGTGCTGTTACATGTCAAATGTCAGAGACTGATTCATTGACCATGACCATATTACAGTTTTACTGGTACAATTCTGAAACTAAAGGGTCTTCTTCATCATCAATTAGACAAACAAAAGAAACACCCAAAGACATAATCATATATGCTCCCCTTTCAATTAAACCAACTCCAAATTCATATAAAATCAACAAATTTTGTTGGTCATTGTAGGACACTGATAGATAACATGGTGGTGGGGGTATCAAAGGGATTTGAAAAGCGGCTTCTGCTTGTTGGGGTTGGGTACCGTGCACAGATGGAGGGCAATGACCTGGTTCTGTTTCTTGGGTTCTCACATCCTGTCAGAATGCCTGTACCAGAAGGCCTCAAAGTAGCGGTGGAGGAGAACACAAGGATTGTTGTCAGTGGGTACAACAAACACGCCATTGGACAGTTTGCAGCAATAGTGAGGAAATGGAGACCTCCGGAGCCTTACAAGGGGAAAGGAATAAGGTATGCTGACGAAGTTGTGAGAAGGAAGGAAGGCAAAGCAGGAAAGAAGAAGTAGAAATGTTCCTTTTGTATTCTTTTTTTCATCTTGTAATTTTTTTTTCGGATTTGTTTCTCATCCTGTTGTTCTTATACAGCACTTCAATAAGTTGATATTTTACATTTTGACTCGCTTTTTTGGGTTGCTTGATAGGTTGCCTGTCCACTCCAACACACGAATTTACATTCGCTAATCCAAAACAACATTTCATATATAGATGATAATTAGAACCCTCTAAAACAATATTGTGTGAAGGATATAATTAATATTGGTATATTATGGCTGTTTCGCTAATCCAAAATGATAGTTTGAAGGCGAAGCAAGGTTTGTTGTACAAATAGAAGAATTATGGATACAAATGTAAGGAAATGGGTGGGATGGAAAGGAAGAGGAGGGGATGAAATTTTTTCACTTACTTGAATTTAATTTGTATTAGGTGAATTAATAATAAATGATGAAAATAAAGAAAAAAATTTCTATGCATTTTGGTCAAAATTTTAACGTCTCAGATCGGAAGGTAATAAAATTCACCTTCCACTCATTTCTATTTCATCCCGTTCTTTTTCCTTAAAACTCGAGAGCACAACCTAAAAAATACTACCAAGCTAAGAAAAGACAGATTATAATAGGATTTTCTATTGATTTACATACTAATACAAATAGTACAATCGATATTAATTAAAATTTCGAGAATAAAGATGCACTAAAATAACTAAGTTTAGAAAGACACATTAAATTTAGAATGACGAAGAACTAAATATGGAACTTTTGACGGATATATTAGTAATTTTGTCATCAAGAGAAGAGATCAAAAGACCCCTCGGTGGAATATCCTCTGATGCTATTTTTTTGCACCAGAGAGATGTGCTTCAATATGAATCGTCGGATTAAGATCGGACGCTCGATCTTTAATGATATGATACAGATTACAGAGGTTTTGTACTGTTAAATAAAGAACGTCCGATCTAAATCTAACGGTCCGAATTAAGGCGCACCTTCTGGTGTAAAAAAAAGTGCACCAAAATATGGTTCCCAAACCGTCTTGTACCTCTTCCCTCCAATGCGCGTCTCATTTTCCTATTTCTCTCCCCTTCGTTGCAGCTCCCGTTTTCTTCGTAAAACCCTCGTTCTTACCTAGCTCTAAGCGACTTGAAAATCTCTGTCTCTCTCTCTCGACACGGCCGCAGATACACCTAAGATGGCAAATCGTCTCAGTCCGGAGGATGCTTTTAAGGATTTTGAAGGTCGAAGGGCGGGAATTTTAAAAGCCCTGAATACAGGTATGTATCTCTCTCTCTCTCGGATTTGGTGAGACATCTGACTTGAAATTCTTCTTCGTTGTGTTTCTTTCGCCTGTACAGATGTGGACAAGTTTTTCCAGGAATGTGACCCAGGTAATTCCGAATTCTTCTTCTTTTCTTATAACATACACTGATTGGGGTAGAATAGGAAAGCAATGGAATTTTGGTTTTATTTCCTTGCATGTTTTTTAGTTTACCTGAATTTACTCTAAATTCCCTTCTTTTTTTAGGAAAGTAGGCTTGGCCTACTTAATAAATTTTATTAAAGGGTGATTATTGGAATTTACATCATGTGAAATTAAAAAGGATTGTTACAATAGCCATGACTAATTATGCCTAATCTCACTATGGCCTAGTATTAGCCCGCAAGTGAGGTAGTAACATTTGCCAGGTGCATCCACGCATTGACGTGAATTTACTCTAAATTCATCCCAACCCATCTTTCTACTTTGAATTACTGCGTGTTTTCTGATTAAATTTGAAAACAAGAAGGTATCTTGAGTTTTCCTTCACCAAATTATGGTATATTTCTATAGTTGACCTCTTAGAACATTTATGGTACAAGTACATGTAAAGAGTCTAATTAGATCTATGGATTTATTGAATCTTACTATAATTGGGCTACTATTAAGTAATTCTCTGTCTCAGTGAATGTGTCAAGAGTTACCATACTCTAGTTAGTAATCATTTCCTGGTATATCAACTGCTTTACCAAGCCAACTGTATTTAATCTTTAAATTTGCTTTCTCCTATAACTTATTTTTCAAGGCTACTGTCTTTGGCACAGTAGATCGAAATCTTAAGAACTTTTTAAGGAACTGTTTGTATTATAGCAACCACAACTTGGCCTCCACATCCAGCCACATGCAAAACATGCACACTTATACACATGAAAAGAAAAACTTAATTGATCTGAAACCTCTCTTAATTTGAATTTTGTAGAAACAAATACCCTTGTCCTCTACTTTTGAGACTATCTTGGCAATAATAATTTACTGAGAGGAATTATCACTACTAATTCTCTGCAACCGTCCTTTCTCTGAAATTGCAGCAAAAGATAACTTGTGTCTGTATGGACACCCGGATGAGACATGGCAGGTGAACTTCCCATCTGCGGAGGTCCCTGATGAGTTGCCTGAGCCAACAATCGGCATCAATTTTGCACGGGACGGCATGAAAAAGTGTGATTGGTTAAAAATGGTTGCTGTTCACAGTGATTCATGGATCCTTTCTGTTGCCTTTTTTTATGCCGGCCAATCTAAATTTGACAAAGAATCTAGGTACGCATTATTTATATGTATAATATGACATATAGCACCTTTCATAAGTCAAAACTGAAATCCCTTTAAAAGCAAGAATTATCATGCATTAGTGTTCTACTCCTAAAATGCACAAATAGTATCGGACATTTAGGAAATGGAGTGTTAGTCTATGTGGTAGTTTCCTTTTTCATTTGCTTTTCAGAGGTACACAGAATACTTGCTATTAGTAATTTGCAAAGCTTGGAAAAAAATAGAGTGAAGGTTATATGTTGCTCGTCCAAAAAGCTGACTTTGATTTTCCCAGCACTGTTTGCATCATAACTCCTGGACAATGGACAAGTACTCAAAAACTGTACTTTGTGTTTCATTAAATGTATAAAGTATGACCCCACAACCAGAATATTTAACTATGAAAGGATGCTTTAGTGTGTTAGGTTTGGCTATGATCAGTATCTGACTGTGCTGATTATACCCAGTATCCTGGTAGTGAGATTGTACATATTAAGACAGCTATATTGTTAGTGCATTCTCTCATTTACGTGTGCTACTGACATTGCTGTACATGTTGGCATCGTTTTACACTATTAGTACTCTACCTGCACACTAGTGGTTTCATTTGGGATCACTTAAATATGATGTATTTATTTGAAATTCTAAGGTAGTTTGTTTTTGGCATATTTGCAACTTTTGCGAGTTCAATTATTTGGATTTGCCATATCCATACTAACAGTCAAGTACCCTTACATACTCAATTAGACCTCTTATCACTATTTTTTTGTTTGCTAAAATACTTGGTCAAATTTGTAACATCGATTTTTATTTTATAGGGCTGAGCTATTCGACATGATAAATGATCTCCCTACAATGTATGAAATAATGAGTGGAGATGCCACAGACAATAAAAATCAAGTTAAAGAAAGAACTTCTGTTGGTAGCAGAATGGCCAACAAATCGGCTCCGAAACCTGTTAAAGCAGCTAAGGTGTCACGGGGCCGACCTCAGAAACGCAAGAAGGAAGAAGATATAGAGTCTATTGACAGATTGGAAGAGGGAGAAGAAGAAGAGGGTGAAGAGGAGGAGAAAGCCAGTTGTGGGGGTTGTGGGAAAAACTCTGGCTCTGGCAAGTTCTGGATCTTCTGTGATGACTGCAAGTGCTGGTTCCATGGAAAGTGTGTTGGTATGACACCTGCACTTGCTGAAGGCTTCAAGAAGTACACATGCCCTTCATGCTCTTATAAGCGCACTAGAGGTTGGGTTTGAAAGAATTTTCCTTTCTTCTTTTTTCTTCTTAAAGGTAAGTTGACTTTCAAGGATGAGCTTGTAGTCACCACTGTTGTTTTCTTGGGTTGGTATAAGCCTGTGATAAATAGTGATGCTTTTATTTTTAGGTTTAGTTGGCTTCACAGCCATGTAGATGTAGTTTCAACTGCCTCTGCTATTGCCAACTTGGTGAGAGTTACGTAAATTACAATTACTTGTAATAGAGGAGAAGATGCATTACAAGGTTTAGAGCATGTAACTGCAGATAGCTATTCAGTACAGAAATCACTTTATGCTGACAGGTCAACCAAAATTAGATTCGTCAATTAATTGTGGTCTGATTATATTGTATCAGTATTGGCAACTTCAGTATGGATTAAATTTAAGATTGAGAAGTTGGCAATAGTAATTCTGTTTCGTCGATAGCTTTTATTATACATGGTCTGATTAAGCTTCCAAAAGAAACTTCACGTGTCATTGGACTTGATTACTGCTTATAATCAGAAACTTGAAATAACAATAAGAACAAATGTTCACAAAACTGATTGTGAAGGAACAAATGTTCTTTTTATTTTTTTAGAAGAAGTGGAGCTTTTTGTTTCAAATCTGATTCAAATTTTGAATTGAAATTCTTCAGAACTGAATTTCTAACATTCGATCTCTCTTTGAAAATGCATTTCTCTTAATCACTAGATCAAGAAGCCATTCTTACAAATGTTCTTTTGTATTTCTAGTTTTTGTAAGATGTGCTTCTCTAGCCTTCTCCAAAATTTCAAGCAGGGATTTGCTGCCGCACCTTGCTTCATCCAAGGGAGTATTTGCCCACCTAACAAAGCAAAGAACTTTTTTGAGTGTCATTCGAGATAGTTTTATTATTTGGAAAGACCAAAATAAAATGCTTTACCTATCTTTTGATAGAACATCTGCTCCAAATTCTATCAGTACACTTGCTACAAAGGTGCAGCCCCTCAGCTGCAGCAACATGAAGGGGTGTTCTCAAGTCATAATTTTTTGAATTTGGATCAACACCAAATTCGAGCAATCTTCTTACTTTCTTAGCATTTCAAGCTTGCTCTCTGTGACAATCTTACATAGGTAATTACCAGCCTGTTCTAAGCTCAAGCTTGCACCATTTTCTATGAGAATTTCCGTTATCCTGTCATGACCAAACTTCACATATTCCAGTAATGATGTGAATCCAAAGTTATCCGTATTCATTCAGCAATTAGGCCATGTTCAGCAGTTGGGGGCTTGGAGTTTGTGAAGCTTTTTAGACAAATCATGCATTTCTCTTTAGAATTGACTTTATTTTCATTTATTTTTCTAATTAGCTAGAAGTGAAACACAAATGATCCGTATGCTTTTTAAGTACTTTAAAGAGTCATTAAAGTACAAAACTCATAGAAATACAAACAAGTTAGTACAATACTTGATGTATGTGAAGCATGATAAAAATTCAACAATTGAAATTGAGAAGTCTGATTACGTTCTAAAGAACTCTTGTGTTTCATCCAAAAGAAGAAGTTATTTAACTTGTTTTCACTAAGATAGCAGATTTCTCTTCATATGTGGAGGCTTTTATTCCTATAAGGTCCTTGGAAACAAAAGTTTTACAACGATAAAAAAAGCGTGATCTCCTATTAGAGTGTTTACCAAGAAATTGAATCACTCTTCTAGAGGAACATATAGTATCACCAAATAGAGTGGTCAGTTTCAAGGAAAAAATCTAACATGAGATGACGTATTTGTATTGAAGTAAATATTTTGTTTCTAAAGGTCTTAAAGGAATAAAAGCCTCCACCTATGAAGAAGAATCTATTATTTAAAGAAAAATAGATTTAATAGTTATTCTTTACGGTGAAACACAAGAGCTCTTTAGAGCAAAATCAGACTTTTTAAATCATGACAATTCACCTACATCAAGTATTGTGCTAACTTATTTGTTTTTTTTATGTGTTTTGTAGTTTAAAGACCCTTTGAAGTACATAGAAAGCATACGAGAAACATGTGTTTTACCTCTAGCTAATCAGAAAAATGAATACAAATTAAATCAATTCTAGAGAGGAATGTACAACTTGTCTAGAAAACTTCATAAAATCTAGGCCCACAATTGTATGTAGTTACTTCGTTACTTTTTTTTTTTTGTTTCTATTTATTTTTCAAACAAAATCCCGTCAAAATGGTTACATGGACATAACTCATATGACTAGGTCAACTCCTTCATGAAATTTAAATGCAAGTAGATGGATGCTTCTTCTTTGATGTAATTTAAAGGATATCTCATGTTAGGTTCTTTACCAGAAAACTGAACCCCTACATAACTGAGACCGAAGTTAAGTCTGCCGAATATTACAAAAGAGTGGTTCGGTACAACCTTATTGTGTACAACTCATTCCTAAAAGGGTCCAATTCAAAAGCAACCATCAAGAGTATGTGTAACGCATTCGTGATTGTATCAGCCTAATTACTTGTCAGTATAACTCATTTTTAAAGATTAAATATAAAGAAAACAGATTAACACGACAACTTATACATTCAAACATCACTTAGCACGATAACTTAGTTAAAGTTTAGATGTTATCAAATGGAGCACTGAGAAGAGAAGACACGACAAGATGAGGAAAGTTACGACAATGGTCGTTGACGAGAGGATAAAAATACGATATTTGTGGAGGACATGGATAATCTGATGGAATAGATCATTTTCATGTCCCGGTTGAAGGCGTTGGCAAGGCACTACAGGAAATTCTACTTTCTGCTGCCGGTGTTCCGATCGCAGAGACAAAAGGCGCCGGTCGCTGATAGCGGTTTGCTACCATTTTCGGTCGCACTAGCACCGGTCGCACAAACCTCGTAGCAGATAGTGGTCTGCTACCGTTGGTGACGTCATCACCGGCAGCAAATGATTCTAACTGCTACCATAATTCGGTCGCACTTATCTGAATTCACCGGTCGCTGATACTTCCATTAGAACTAAAAAAAAATACATAACAAATTATTTTTAATTGCAATTTGCAAACACAATCAGCACTAAATAAATTTTAAATCTACCAATTAACACATTAAATTCAACTCATCCTTACAATCAAACACCACAAAAAAAATAATTCTATAGACATTAATTTGAAATCCAAACAAAACTGACATATGTTTTTAATTTGAACGAAACTTTAATGTGTGACGACTCGAGCACATTGGAGTGAATTCAAAATCAGAATCAGAATCGTCCAAGCTGCATGAACCTTCAACTGAACTAGTCTCAACATACATACTTTCCATGTGGGCGACGAGATGTTGTTGTCGAAGCAACCTATCATTGAAAAATGCAAACACTTCAGTCACTCATCAGTCCCAAAGGGTATACTACTATATTTAGTCTGTTAATATAATAGGTTATATGTATACATAATCAATTTTACCATGTCTATTTCATTCTTCTGTTCTCAAACTCCACATGAGCTGCATTTACTGTCTGTTGTGTTTGCTCAACAGCAGTGTCAAACCCAAATGACTTGTTAATAATAACTTGACCATAATTTTGTATATGATCCCACTAAGTACACAAGAAACTTGGACTGACATAAAATAGCACAACCAAAACACGAAGAAATAAAAATACCTCAAGGTCAGTATCTATGGTGCTTGAAACATGCACCGACAGTAGCAACCTTCAGATCTCACCTTAGAACTTTCTGAGAAATAATATTTGAACTATGAAGGTCCTTTATATGGTCAATGCAAAAAAAAAATACTAACCTCAGATATTAAAGTTGCAACACTCTATGTGCCATTTGCCACCAATAATTATACTATACAAAATATAGACTTGGAATAAGCAAACCAGAATATCAATTCATTGAAACTTGAGGGTTTCTATGCATCAATTAGATATATATAGAGAGAGAGAGTCAGTACCAGATTAATAACATGGTCTTCGATGCTATCAACAATTTAGGTGTTGTCATGACCATCACAGGATGTACCAAGAACAATACATCCTCTTTTGTGAATATCATTTACTGTTTTGGGTGTGAAGTTAATTGTGTTTTGTGCATAAAACCTATGTATCCATCCCAAGAACATAGAGAGAGAGAGATATATATATACTTTAGTGCTTGATACAAGAGTATCAACCACAACTTTTTGTTGATCAAATTTCGTCTTCAAAGAGCTATAGCATTATCATAATAAATTGTAAGAAGCAACTTGTTAATATAGCAATTGGAAGTACAGGAAAAAGAATTACAAAGATGTTGAGAGGCTTCTGCAGGGGCTCATACAAAAGGTTTGCTTAAATCAAACATATAAAGAGGCAAAAAGGAAAAGGGCGGACAGTCAACTTGTCTCCATGCAAGATAATTCCTAATGATTTTTGCTCTTGGGTAGCATACTGCTCAACCGTCAAAATATGGCAACCCCTTTAGATCTTATTGGGAAAACTCTCTCCATTTCATCACATATGCTGCTGTAAAATATGAAACAAATAAAGAGGTAATTTTGCTGCAAGAGTGAAAGGGAAGTATATCATTAGAAACAAAATATGAAAATCTACTCAACAATTGACAATATTCTAAAAATAGTAGCAGGAACCTTACCTGGCCCGTCTTTCGTAAAAATTGCTTTTCTCACTCAACACAAAACTGTAATGACAAAAAGCAAAATGAGAATGAAGTTCTAAGTTCCTAGATCAATATAAGGTTAGATGGATTGATATCTTTCCAAGTACTCATCTGGTTACTATTACATATATGTGACAGTTTGAATGCATACAATTAAAACGAATACAGAGCAACACGTAAAAAAGCTACAAACAAAACATGAGCTCTACTCTCAGACCATTAACTAATTGAAATAAAAATTCTATATATGTATCAAACCAAGCCCCTAATTTCTTCTCTATATAATATGTATCTCTCAGCTAAATGGTCAAACCAGTAGTATATGTCACCCCAGTACTTGGCAACCACAAGTTACCATCAATAAATTGTGCAATGGTAATATTGGCAACCTGATCGGTGTTGTTCATAGCATGGTACCCAGGCCATTTGTCTCTACTGGAAAGACGAGCCAAGTCCGGAGTTCATATAACATGCAATAATGATGATCAACTTATCATAGCGACAGAAAATGAAACTTAACTAACACACTTTGAAGTTCTTGCAAGGAGAGATGGAGATCGGAGCAAATTGAGGTGAAACTACTAGAGTGAGAGAGAGAGAGGCTTGTCAGAGGTGGCGCGCGAAAAGCTTGTGAGAGAGAGAAGAGAGGTCGAACTAGAGAGAAACAAGCTTGTGCGCGAAAATCACTCAGCTTAGACAAGCATCGTCTCCATCATCTCCGATCGTCATCTCTACTTTAGCTTGGAGAAGCACGGATCTAGGTTTTCTCTTTTTTCCCCTTTTTCCCCTTCGCACATGATATTAGAATTTTTGTTAACTTTTCTTTTGGAAATGATAATTGTTAGTTAGAATTTGGGCCATCCAAAACTAAACAATTTGTTATATTTATAATTGGGCCATCTCTTTTTACATAAAATTTACGGTCTTGAATTTACTTTGATTTTGTTAAAGGTAAAACCTTTTGGGCCAAGTTTGTCTATGTTAAAATGATAAATGTAATATGGATTGACAATTGCTTCCGGCGAAATTTTAAACCGGCAGCAATTATGGATGCAGTAATTGCTTTTTGCTGTAGTGAGGGAAAATACAAAAATAACCTCTTCTTCACCCACAACTAAATATATAAAAATAATTTAATATCCAAACAACACTTCATTACGATCCAAACAACACTTTCACTAACCAAATTAGTAATTAATTATTCTTAACCTAAGATAAAAAAAACATCACAATTATTTCGCTACAAAAATAAAAAAAATATCTTAAACAGAGAAAGAAGGAGGAACAACCTAGGAATTTGAAGGCGTCAGCGATAGGAGAAAAGCACAAGATCGGTGTAGCAGTCAAACGAAAAAGAAGAGAGAGCGATCAGTTTTATTTGTGTGTGTGATAGAGATCAATATAGTGGTGTGGAGGCGGCCATGTGTAGAGGCCCCAAGCGAGGGGAAGAAAGGGAAGATATCTGCTAGAGGGAGACGGTCAGGGGGAAGAGAGAGACAAAGAGAAAGAAGAGACGACTAGGAAGGAAGAGAGAGACAGAGAAAGAAGAGACGGTAAATTTATTTTTAGAGTTGGAATAAGACAACATTTATTTAAAATAATCATTGCTATATGTGGAGCTAAGACAACAGTTATTTTAAATAATCATTGCTTTAGAATTTTTAAAAAATAAATAATTCTAAAAAGATAAGACAACAACTATTTATAGATAACGTTGACCTTGGTACTTCTGCGCCAACTGTTATTTTAAATAACAGTTGCCTTATTCTCAGTGTTTTTTGCACTGTCAACAGTGTTTAACAATTTCTTTAGTAATAGTTGTTTTATGAGAGTTTGCTAAATTTTTCTTGTGTTGTAGTGAACATGTGATGTGAGCTAGTTTGGTTTTCTTTCCCTTTTTTTTTAGAATAATACAGCCTTCAGCTTAAAAAAGAATTGAATATATGTGTATTTTCAAATAGCAAAATATGCATTGGTGTAAAACTGACATGTGCAAGAACCAATTATCAACTTTGTATTTCAAGCGGTTCAAAAAGAGTACAAAATATTAAGACAAACTTTTAAGATACAGTTTGACTTGGTTAAACCCATAGTTGTCAATAGTTATTTTTTTAATTGAAATAGAGAGAAATATAATTTGATAATATTTACAAATGTATGTATCAATACAAATATACGAATGGGTATTTTAAAGGCAGGTGAAAAATTCATTCATAAAAATTAAAGTGTCTCTAGAAGACATGGTTAATTTTTTTTGTTTAATTGGCAAGGTAATTCGTTATTATTGTTAGGAAATACTAATGGATGGACGACAAAAACGTTGAAACCCTTCACCAATGAAGTTGGCATCCTTTTTCCTTCTTATTTTCATTTATTTTGATAGATAAAATTGTATGTATCTTCCGTTGACTTATTTGATAATACTAAAATTATCCTCTTATGACCACTTTTGAGAAAATTTTAAATTGGAGCGGAAGCCATACTTTGTTGCATGCTTGAGATTTTTCGGAATTGTCACTTCACTTGATCCGAACAACGGTGCAATCCTTCTCTTCCTTCTCATCTTGTGAGTGCTTCACCATCTGTGATGTGGCCACAAAGTCCTCCAAGAGAATAAACCTCTATTACCGGTTCTCTTAATCCTTTACACCGTAACATCCTTGTAGAAACCCATAGAGGAGTTGTACAAAGATGCACTCAATTCTTTCTCTTTTCTCTAGAGTATTTTATGTTATGTCATATTAGAGAGAGAGAGAGAGAGAGCACGACAGACTTATCACTTGGGACCAGAAGCCTTTTAGAAATGATGCATGACAATCTTACAATTTAGTCCATCAATGAATTGTTAATTAACAGAGTTCTTTACTGATTGTCACTTTAAGTGTAAAACAATCTCGTCTATCAGCAATATCAACAAGAGACTTAAGCAACACTTTGCCACATTTATGAGTGGCTAGACCGACATAAATCATGATGTTAATATAACTGAATGACATGAATCATGAAATTGATGTGCAGTGTGAAAATCACACGAAATGTGATCTACGTGTATGTTTCCAACTTGGTCTACCTTTTGAGATCAATCGAATCCAGAATAAACTTTAACTGAATAATATGCATGTACAATATAACTGTAAAACTTTAGCTTTAAACTTTGACTTTAGAGTACATCATATTATATAACTGAATGTGTGTAAATACATACAATATGTAAACAAACTATTAAGCACTGTATAAACTAATCAGACTCTAACTAAAACTAAACATCATCCGCTAGAACTACACTCATGCTAGCAACATGCTCATGGAAACCTTGGGAATCAAACCCTTAGTCAGTGTGTCAACTATCATGAAATATGTACCATTTGTGCTCAATACTAATCAGACCATTATGGATTCTTGTTACTTGAATATAGCACTACAGAATTAATGTCACAATAAATCCTTTTCTGATGACTATATAGTCTCCACTAACAGCAACATTGTGGCAATATTGTGTAGCCATATTATCTGATTTGATATCAAAAGGAGTACAGTAAATTCTATTTTTATGATAGAAAATGCAACTAATGACTGCTTTGCAATTTTCAATGAAATAACTTTTCCGGTCAACAAATACAACTGATAATGAACTTCATGTTATTTTAGATATCTCAGAAAATCAGAGTCAATATTTCTTATGATCTCAAGCCTGTCAAACTTCAGATATTCGTATGTGATATTTTGTTATTTGTAAATACTATAATACTCTTTTGGCTGCTCTTTAGTAATTCAATCCAGAATTACTTAAGTACTTTCTTTGCATATACACTTATTTTATTCATAATACTCTCACTATAAAAGTATAAGAAATATTTTGCATTTCCGATTTTCTCAAGTTCTACCTTACAACTGGTTGAGACTAACATGTCTCCTTTTTTTATTGGAGTACGTTCTGTTTTGCAACCTTTTATGTCATATCGCTTTAGTATCTTATTGATATAACCTTCTTGTGAAAGGCCTAAGATGCCTTGAGAATGATCTTGGCATATCTTTAATCCTAACACATAAGACGCTTCACCAAGATCTTTCATCTCAAAAAATATGTATAGAAATTTCTTGATTTCACGCAACATGTTCATATCGTTTATTGCAAGCAATATGTCATCAGCATACAAAACTAGAAATATACCTTTAATCCCGCTGAACTTGTGATATATACATTCGTCAATCTGATTTGCCTCAAAACCAAACGAGACAATAACCTGTGCGAATTTAAAATACCACTGTCGAGACGCTTGCTTAAGTCCATAATGAATTTTTTTTAATTGACAAACCATACTCTTTGGATTACACGTCTCAAAATGAGGCGGCTAAATCATATAAATAGTTTCATCAAGTTCACAATTTAAGAAAGCGGTCTTTACATCCATTTGATGCAACTCAAGGTTCAAATGTGGCACTAAAGCCATGATGATCCTGAAAGAATCTCTCGTCGACACAGATGAGAAAGTTTCTTTATAGTCTACTCCCTCCTTTCGGATAAACTCTTAACAACAAGTCATGCTTTGTATCGTTCCACATTACCATTCAAATCCTGCTCAGTTTTAAATATACATTTACAACCAACGACTTTTGCACTTTTAGGTAATGAAACAATATCTCAAACCTTGAGACATACATATACTTTATTTCATCATTCATAGCCTCAATTCACTTTTTTGAATTTTGACAATTTACTTCTTGATGGATATTTTAGGATCTTTTTTCATCATAGTAGTGTCAAAATCATGTTTCTGAAAATATTATATATCATTACTACATATAGCATTCATTTGTTCCAAGTGAATCACTTTAAAGGCACAACTTTTTTAGATATTAAAGGTTCCTCAATTGCATCATCCTATGCTTGTGCATCATGTTCGGTATGCACAAGTTCTTGTACATTCAGTATTTCACCCTCTTCGATCTGCACAATTTCCTGTACAATCCAAATAGACTACCCGTGTGCTATACTAAATCATTATATGCATTTGAACGTTGTGCTATCTCACCAATGACTGGTTCGAATTGCACCTCTGTTACATCAAAATGATTTTCATCTAAATTAATAGATTAATGCATATTATTCTCCCATGAATCGAAATATCTTCAAAAAACTTTAATTTATTTGTCTCGAATATAATTATGTTAGCATAATTATATAACTTTACTGCGGTTTTTTTCTTTAGAAACTTTATGTACTTTACCAAAAGACCTTGGACATTGTTCACCTGAATGTCATATCGACTGTGGTATTCACCTTCACGACTGATCTGACTTGTGTAATTCTTTTATTGAGTTGTATCTCAATCTCAACTTTAAAAGACTTGAACATATCCAAATCTTACACTTTTTAAGACATTTGTTTGCTATCCTTTTGAACTTTGTACGCACGAATCGATAATTAGACATATCTAACGGCATAATTTTTTTTGCACTAGACGTTTATTCTTTTTTAAGAATTTTTACCTTAACATCTGTGCCATAACACATCAGAATTCTTGTGAGTTAATTTTCTGTTTAATCGATTAAGCACTAGTATGTAAGAATTCACTGTATGAAGCATTATTTCTTAAAGCATAAAGCTTATCTTCATTAGACATATTCCTTTCATACCTAACTAATTTAGATTTAACAATCAACCTGAAATTTATGGTTTAAACCTTGCAAGAAAAATCCATTCTTGTCTAAACCAAAAATAGAAATTAAGTTATGTCTAAAAGACAGTACCATAAATGTTTCATTTAAATCCAAATTGAAATCTGGTACTAATAAAATTCAATTATGTCCAATTGATTCAACTTCTGTTTCATTACCATTTCTTTAGTTAATGTATTTTCAACTATAATGGTTAAATAACCTTGCATAAACACAGAAACATGACTGGTGGCACCAGAATCGATCCACCAAGTGCTTATTGGTTATAATATTTTATTAACTTTTGCACAAACAAAAAAAATAATATGCACCATTATTTTTCATTGTTTTGAACCAAACATCATAATTGGCACATTTCTTTTTAAAATATTCTTTAACTTAGAAAAGAAACATATTTGTCTTTGTTTCCGTGATCCGCCTACATTGTGATGATAGGAAATGTAATGTAACATCCGACTCTGATCCTGTAGTTGGTTGTTTTTCTTTAATATCATTTTGTTTCTTTTGTTCTTTATCTTTATCCATAGTTGTATAATTCTTACTCCCCTTAAATTTGGAAATGTGACAACATTAAAACTTTTAACGGTTTCATCTTTAAACATTTTCTCCTTCTGAACACAAGGCAAAATGAGCTCTTTAACTGTCCATATATTTTTTGACAGTTATATTTCATAAGAATTGTCAATATTTAAGAAGATAACGAGTTAAGAATCATGATAACGAATATCTCATCCAACATGTCTAGTTTCATAGTTCTCATCTTAGAAACCATATGTACTCCATTATGTCGTCTTGATCAGAATATTGTTTTGAGCTAAATTTTCTTAAGAGAATATCCATCTCGGTTTCTCATTCTTTACAAAATTTTGCTCAATATTTAAAAATTGTTCTCTTTAGTTGCAACAGACAAAAAAAACTATTTTTTTAAAACCTCAGAAATATTCCTTAAAGACATTTAGATACATGCGATTTGACCTTATCTATCAAACATGTCTGTCTTAGCATCTGTGCTTTGAACAGTCAGCTCTGCTAGTATTCCTTAATCAAAATCCATGTCAATTAAATCTAGAACTAGAACAATTTTAAACTGATATTTCTAATCCTTATAATTTGAACTTGAGAATTTCAGAACATTCTTAATGCTACAATATTTGCTGAAAATTATCAAAGAACAAGCAACACACATAAAACTTTAACCTTAATAATAAAATTAAATCATAAATAGAACATTCCATCTACTAATTATTTTTCAATACTAAGCGCTCTTTGGAATCAGTTAATATTGTCCAACAATTATGTGTAATACATAAACATGATAATTCTTTATATGTCAATTAGTCTCCTTACTTTGGGTCGATGAACTAATCAC
Source organism: Eleocharis quinqueflora (assembly GCA_964058865.1). Taxonomy (NCBI): domain Eukaryota; kingdom Viridiplantae; phylum Streptophyta; class Magnoliopsida; order Poales; family Cyperaceae; genus Eleocharis; species Eleocharis quinqueflora. Next base: position 101,850 of record CAXKVX010001150.1, read on the forward strand.
ATATTAACCTTATAATTATCAATTGTTTATTATTACTAAACATGCATATATGATTCAGCTAAATATTGTCATTCTTTTGGGCCAATCCAGTATTTACATATAACATATATACATCCTTTTATAAATTAGAAAATAAATAATCATTTGATATGAGAGCTCACTTTGGCGAGATGATATCATAATTATTTATTTACTAAGATATATACTTTAACCATTCTATTATGATTCAAAATTATTCCTTTAACATAATTCCTAAATTAACCCTCAATCAATTGACCTTTAGAATTCCACAAAATCTTTGAAATTCTATAATTGAAACCATACTTTAATGCAATTCAATCAATTGACCTTTAGAATTCCACAAAACCTTTTGAAATTCTATAATTAAAACCATTAATGCAATAAAAAATACCCTTTATTGCATTTCCTATTTTAATGGTGATAATTATGGCCTAATTAACAAATAAACATGGATTAATGCATTAAAAACTTTAATAAACTGATTTCTAAACTTTATAGAATTTTCCTTAATTTTTCAGAAAAAATAAGTTTAAATTCGTATTTTAATGTGAAATACGTATTAAAATCCTTAACTTTATGGTAATTTTTCAGTATTTTTCCAGATTAAACAACACTCTGTAATAAGTCCTTTAAAATCCGAATTTTTTTTTGTAAAATTACCATAATTCAGTAATATCAGAGAATATAATAAAGAACTTATGGCATTGCTTGGAACGTTTTCTCAAGTGGTCCTAGAATGAATACATAATGACATATAATCTCTGTTATATATTAAGCACCTATGTTGTCCTGATCCTGCAACAGTCAAGATTTTCTCTCTATTTTTCGGAGTTATAATCGGCCGCTCGATAGAATGCTATTTTACATTTATGGCATTGCTTCTGATCTTCGGTGTAGAAGCGCGTTCTTTCCCTTGTAACAAAGCATTTGTTACGTGAAAGTGATATTTCTCCGCTATTCATCATTCCACTCAAACTAAATCTCAAACCTTATCATTCGTCTCTCTCCATGCCGTCTCTCTCGCATGCCTCTCCCTCATCTCATAGATAGCGGCTGCAGAGTCCCATCTCTCCCCTCATGCAACTCGAATGTTAACTTATCGAGGGCATCTCTCTTACCCTAACTCTAACCTTAATTCTAACTCTAACTCTAACCAATCTCTGCTCAAAACCATAGCCCTAACCCTACCTACTCACTCGGCCGATGACTTCCTCTGCATCTTCTCCATGGACGATGACAACGACGAGTAAGAGGTTCCAATTGGCCCGATGGCAACTTCAATTACTCATTTAGTCTTCTTTTAGAGAGGAACCCGACCCGCCTGAATCTCTAATTGGAGGCGATCAGAAACCCTTCAACTTGTTGTCTTCTTCTTCTACTACTACTTTGAGTTCCTCATATCTCCCCTCCATTGATCCAACACCCCATATCTCCTCTCAGTTTTACACCTTCAACGAGAACTCTCACTAGCTCATGATCAAGTGCATATTGGAGGGGCGGCTCACGATTCCTGAAGAGATTCGTGCCACTACACCACTGGTTGTGCTTGCGTCATTGGAAGGATCAGAATGAGGAAACTGCTTATCTCACTGCATGGAGGATGATTCAGGTAGTTTTTTATCCCTCAGTTGAAAGTTCTGAATTTATTGGGATATTAACAGATTGACAAATTTTAGCTAAGTATTTGTGCTGGTGTGAAATAAATATGAATAAATTGGCCATGTGTTGCTGTGATTTTGGGCCATTTAAAACTAATTTTAGCCTTACACAATTACACACCAATTGGATAACATTTGGATAATGGAAACAATGATAGTTTTGGACCTACGTATGCATGCAATGAGAGAAACACGTATTAAGAGAAGTTACGTGATGTGATGTCATTGTTGGATTAAACTCATCTCTTGTTTGACAATTTCCAAAACAAATCAGTACTAATCTTGCACAATTGAGTTTTGTTGAGATGCAAGTTAACATAGGTACAACATGATGTTGCAAAGGCTCAAACATGCTTAACACAAGTCAAGACATGCTCAAAACATCAAGAGCAAGCTTCACAGAGCCAAGCGTTGCTTTAATGATTCCCAAACTCGTCATAACGGGTGTAAAATCCGTCATAACGGGTGCCTAATTCATCACAACGGATTAGAAGGAGAAGAGCTGAGTAGAGAAGGGAGTTCCAGAGTCATGCGTTACTGTAATGCACCAGAGAGGCGTTATAACGCCTTGCTCACCCATTATAACAGGTTCCCAACTCGTTGTAACGAGTTCTTGCTCAAGATGGTCCAGAAGACAGTCATAGAAGCGCAGAAGGGCAATTCTGGAAAGGTGTCAACCTGTTGTAACAGATTATGTAATGTGTCACATACATGTGTAACGCTTCAGGCCATTTTCAAGACTCCAAGACTCTAAGAAGTGCTCAGCCTATATATACATTGGAGATACGAATCAGAAATATATCTGAAATCCCCCACAAGGTTCCAAGCATTAAACTGAGCACTAGAAAGAGCAACAAAGCCTTCTCCTACAGCTAAACCTGAGAGAGAATAGCTTTTATTGTCTAATTGTCAATCTAAGAACACTTCTTTTTCTTTGTTAGTTTCTAGTCTTTGATGCACTACATTTGTGTTGTCAAGTAGTCATCCCTGTTCTTGATTGTATAGTCAATCAGATTGCTTACCGTGTAGAGTGGTGTATCAAAATTGGTTTGCTTATTTAGAAGAAATCAAAGATTGGTTCAGCAATTGTAAAGAACACTTATTACTTAGTGGAATCGGTCTCGGAAGGAAGTTTTGGTTCTGAGAGTCTCGTGGATGTAGGCCTAGTTTGTTTGTAGGCCAAACCTTATATCGCGTGTTCTTGTGTTCTCTTGATTGCTCTTGCTCTTTACTCACTCTCTTTACTATTCTTGCACCTTGTTATTTGTGAATTGCTAAATTGCTATTAGTACTTGCTTGCTGAAATTTTAGATAGGTGATTAAGGTCTAAAAATTTGAATTGTAATTGTTGTTGAAAACGCTTCTATCCTAATACTTGACCTTAGTCTTTCTCTCCTAAGCCCCAAAAATTTGAACAATTGGTATCATAGTCCGCAGGTTCATACCTAGCTAATTGTCAAAATTTTGATAGTTCTTGACCTTGTCTTGTGAAAAATGGCACAATTGAAGTTTGTGAAAGAACCACCAGTTTTTGGTGTAGGTTGTAAGAATTTTTCCTTTTGAAAAAGATGTATGGTAAACTACCTTAGTCTACTTGAGCTTTGAAAGATTGTAGAGGATAGTTGGACACCTAGATATGAGATTGATGGTGTAATCCTAACCAAAGAGTTCAAAGAACTCAAATATACAAATGATAATGCCATGAGTCTTATTATTTTATCTCTCACTCACTCCTCTAATGTCAAAGAAATATGAAATGCTTTAGTACTTAGATATGAGGGAAATGAACACATGAAAAAGATCCGTAAGGTTTGATTAGCAACAAAATTAGAGAATATGAAGTTTGAAGAAAACGAGTCTTTTGAAAGTATTTATCATAGACTTGTATCTCTAAGAAATAAATTTGTTGAAGTAGTATCTTACATTTGTGATGAAGATTTTGTAGGTAAACTCTTAAAAATGGTGTCCAAGAAGCCCAGTTGAGATGGCATTGTGAGGTCTATCGAAGCTTTACAAGCCAAATGACTCACATATCAATCCGAATAGGTGTATGCACAACTTTGCTCACATGAGGAGAATCACAAGAAAGTAAGTGCACAACATCAACCAAATCATTGGCCTTGCCCGCACAATCTTCATACAATCCATCTCTGCCAAGTACTCTCCAAGGACAATGATCTTCTCACCAAACTAGTGAAAGGAGGAATTGAATTCGAAAGGAAAGTAAATGAGGAGAGATTAGTTCAAGACAAGAATGTAGTGTGCTTATCTTGCAACAAGGAGGGTCATAGCATTCAAAATTGTTATGTCATCTTTCCTCAAAGGAGTAGACCACAAGAAGGACGTTTTAAGAGAACTAATAAGAGAGCTATGCAAGCAAACTTGGATAAGCGAATCCGAAGAAAGTGAAGGTGAGGAAAAGGAAGTTAACCTCGGAGGAGGAGAAGTTGAAAACAAGTTATCCCTCATCTGAAAGAAACTAAGGACATGCTTGGAGATAACCCTTGAGATCATAAAGGAACAAGGCATGATGGATCCGGAGAAGATTCGCATCTTGAAGCAAATGACTCAAGCTAAGGACGACTATGCAAGAGAGCAAGAAGAAGCCTTAACGAGAGGTGAATTCTCAAGGATAGTTACTTCCAACAAGGTGAAAAAGCCTTCGACACTTGTAAAGTAGTCTTAGACTTTGATTGAGTTGTTTTCTCTTGTGCTTGAGCATCCATTCTTATGAGAATTAGTATTTGACCTCTCTAAGTATCATGATGAGTTTTGTGATTTGGATAAAAATCAAGAGTTGTTTAATGTGACTAAGCTTAAAGAGTTACTTGATGAGTCCAAAAAGTCTATGGATGTTAAATATGATATGATCAATGATCTTAAGTCTAAGATTGAATTGCTATAAATTAAGGTTAATGATATTGAGACCAAAGTCAATTTAGAAAAAGAAAAAAGAACTAAAAGAAGCACACCCTTGGGCTTTTAAGTTTGTTAAGTTTGTTAAATCTTCAAACTATGACAGTAAAATTGACTATAATAAGATATATATTGGTCAAGGTCCACATTATAAGACCAGTCTTGGATTTATAAAGGAACAACCTTCTAAAATTGAAAAGCAACCTAAGTCAAATGACAAACATATTTGAGCTAAGAATCATGCTTATAAGTATAAAAAAAGATACAATAAAAATCAAGTTCACCAAACCTAATTCTAGAGAGTGATAAACAAACCTAGAGTTAGAAATGATTATAGAATTACCAATCAACATAGAGCTCAACCATCAAACCTTTATGTTAAGGATAAGTATGGTAAATTTAATGAGCTACACAAGAACAAGAAGTTTGGTAATATTTTTCAAAGAAAAAGGTACGAAGATGCTTTTCAACCAAAACATTACTCTAGAAATGCAATGAATGATCATAAGAATTTTAGTAGCAATTTTCAAAGAAAGAGTTATAATGGGCTTAAACAATCAACATCTCATCCAACAAACATGAGGAATTTTCACGATAAATATATATTAGTGATGAGCTATTAATTGAAGCACACATATTAGAAACACTTCTCTTAGTATGATAATATGCTTTGTGTTGTTTTCTTGAATGATTACCATTCATAAAAGAAGTACTCGGACATGAAGCACTCAGAATGGCATTCTATGCTTCTTTGTATTGTTTTAGTGAAAGGTTACCACCCTAAAATCAAGTACTCAAAGAAGTAACACTTCACGTAGTAGGAAATGAAGCATTGTGGAGTTATCATGAAAGTTTACCATCCATAAATGAAGTATTTGGATCACAAACACTTCTTATAGTAAGATAAGATGCTTTGTGGTGTTTTCATGAATGGTTAATACCCATAAATGAAGTAAATAGACATGAATCACTTAGAGTGTTATTTTATGCTTCTTCATGGTGTTTAGGTGACTTGTTACCACACTTAAATCAAGTACTCGAAGAAGAAGAAGCACTTCTCGTAGTAGGCTATAATGCTTTGTGGAGTATTCTTGAAGGGTTGGTCACCACTCATAAATAAAGTACTCGGATCAGAAACACTTCTCGTAGTAGGATAAGATATTTTGTGGTATTTTCTTGAGTGGCTACCACCCATAAATGAAGTATTCGGATCGGAAATACTTCACATAGTAGGATAAGACGCTTTGTGGTGTCTTCTTGAATGGTTAATACCCATAAACGAAGTACTCAGACATGTATCAGTTAGAGTCGTATTCTATGCTTCTTCGTGGTGTTTAGGCGACTTGCTACCACACTTAAATCAAGTACTCGAAGAAGAAGCACTTCTCTTAGTAGGCTATGATGCTTTGTGGAGTTTTCTTGAAGGGTTATCATCCATAAATGAAGTTCTCGGATCAGAAACACTTCTCGTAGTATGATAAGATGCTTTGTGGTGTTTTCTTGAGTGGTTACCACACAAATGAAGTACTCGGATCAGAAACATTTCTTGTAGTATGATAAGATTCTTTGCGGTGTTTTCTTTAGTGGCATACCCATAAACGAAGTACTCAAACATGAATCAGTTAGAGTGGTATTCTATGATTCTTCTTGGTGTTTAGGTGACTTGTTATCACACTTAAATCAAGTACTCGAAGAAAAAATACTTCTCGTAGAAGGCTATGATGCTTTGTAGAATGTTCTTGAAGGGTTACCACCCATAAATGAAGCACTCGGGTTAGAAACACTTCTCATAGTACGATAATATGCTTTGTGGTGTTTTCTTGAATGGTTACCATCCATAAATAAAGTACGCTGATCGAAAATACTTCGCATAGTAGGATAAGATGCTTTGTGATATTTTTCTTGAATGGTTAATACTCATAAACGAAGTACGTAGACATGAATCAGTTAGATTCGTATTATATGCTTCTTCGTGGTGTTTAGGTGACTTGTTACCACACTTAAATCAAGTACTCGTAGAAGAAGCACTTCTCGTAGTAGGCTATAATGCTTTGTGGAATTTTCTTGAAGAGTTACCGCCCATAAATAAAGTACTCGGATCAGAAACACTTCCTGTAGTAGGTTAAGATGCTTTGTGGTGTTTTCTTGAGTGGCTACCACCCATAAATGAAGTGTTCGGGTCGAAAATACTTCGCATAGTAGGATAAGACGCTTTGTGATGGTTCCTTGAATGGTTAATACCCATAAACGAAGTACTCAGACATGAATCAATTAGACTCGTATTCTATGCTCCTTCGTGGTGTTTAGGTGACTTACTACCACACTTAAATCAAGTACTCGAAGAAGAAATACATCTCGTATAAGGCTATGATGCATTGTTGAGTTTTCTTGAAAGGTTACCACCCATAATTAAAGTACACGAATTAAAAACCCTTCTCTTAGTATGATAAGATGCTTTGTTTTGTTTTCTTAAAAGATTAACATCCATAAATGAAGTACTCGAACATGAAGCACTCAGAGTGATATTCTTTGTTTCTTTGTGTTGTTTTAGGGAAAGCTTACCAACCTTGAATGAAGTACCCAAGAAGAAACACTACTCGTAGTTCGAAATGAAGCTTTGTTGAGTTATATTGAAACTTTACCATCCATAAATAAAGTATTCGCATCAGAAAAACTTCTTATAGTAAGATAAGATGCTTTGTGGTATTTTCATGAATTTAATACCCGTAAAAGAAGTACGCATACATGAATCACTTAGAATGGTATTTCATGCTTCTTCGTGGTGTTTAGGTGACTTGTTACCACACTTAAATCAAGTAATCGAAGCAAAAGCACTTCTCGTAGTAAGCAATGATGCTTTGTGGAGTTTCATGAAGTGTTAACACCCATAAATGAAGTACTCGGATCAGAAACACTTCTCGTAGTAGGATATCATGCTTTGTGGTGTTTTCTTGAGTGGTTACCACCCATAAATGAAGTACTACCATCAAAAACACTTCTTGTAGTAGGATAAGATGCTTTGTGGTGTTTTCATGAAATGCTAATACCCATAATTGAAGTACGCATACATGAATCACTTAGAGTGGTATTCTATGCTACTTCGTGGTGTTTTGGTTATTTTTACCAGACCTAAATCAAGTAATCGAAGAAGAAGCACTTTTTGTAGTAGGCTATAATGCTTTGTGGAGTTTTATTTAAAGGTTACCACCCATAAATAAAGTACTCGAAGAAGAAATACTTTCGGTAGAATGCTATGATGCATTGTAGAGTTTTCTTGAAATGTTACCCATATTTGAAGTACACGGATTAGAAACACTTCTCTTATTATGATATGATGCTTTGTGTTGTTTTCTTGAATGATTACCATCCATAAAAGAAGTACTGGGACATGAAGCACTCAGAGTGGTATTCTATGCTTCTTCGTGTTGTTTTAGTGAAAGGTTACCACACTTAACTAAAGTACTCGAAGAAGAAACACTTCTCGTAGTAGGAAATGAGCTTTGCAGAGTTATCTTGAAAGTTTACCGTCCATAAATGTATTCGGATCAGAAACACTTCTTATAGTAAGATAAGATACTTTGTGGTGTTTTCATGATTGGTTCATAAACCCATAAATGAATCACTTAGAGAGATAATCTATGCTTCATCGTGGTGTTTAGGTGACTTGTTACAACACTTAAATCAAGTTATCGCAGCAAGAGCATTTCTCGTAGTAAGCAATGATGCTTTGTGGAGATTTCTTGAAGGGTTAAGACCCATAAATGAAGTACTCGGATCAGAAACACTTCTCGTAGTAGGATATGATGCTTTGTGGTGTTTTCTTGAGTGGTTACCACTCATAATGAAGTACAAGGATCAGAAACACTTCTTGTAGTATGATAAGATGTTTTGTGGTGTTTTCATGAAATGCTAATACCCATAATTGAAGTACGCATACATGAATCACTTAGAGTGGTATACTATGCTACTTCGTGGCGTTTAGGTTATTTTGACCACACTTAAATCAAGTACTCGAACAAGAAGCACAACTTGTAGTAGGCTATAATGCTTTGTGGAGTTTTCTTTAAAAGTTACCACCCATAAATAAAATACTCGAAGAAGAAATACTTCCAGTAGAAAAAATATGATGCATTGTGGAGTTTTCTTGAAATGTTACCACCCTTAATTGAAGTACACGGATTACGAACACTTCTCTTAGTATGATAAGAGGCTTTGTGTTGTTTTCTTAAATGATTACCATCCATAAAAGAAGTACTCGGACATAAAGCACTCAGAGTGGTATTCTTTGCTTCTTCGTGTTGTTTTAGTGAAATGTTACAACCCTTAACTGAAGTACTCGAAGAAGAAACACTTCTCGTAGTAGGAAATGAAGCTTTGTGAAGTTATCTTGAAAGTTTACCACCCATAAATGATGTATTCATATCAGAAACACTTCTTATAGTAAGATAATATGCTTTGTGGGGTTTTATTGAATGGTTACCATAAATGAGGTACGCAGACATGAATTACTTAAAGTAGTATTTTATGCTTCTTTATTGTGTTTAGGTGACTTGTTACCACACAAGCAAGTACTCGAAGAAGCACTTCTTGTAGTAAGCTAAAATGCTTTGTGGTGTTTTATTGATTGGTTACTACCCATAAATGAAGAATGCAGACATGAATTACTTAAAGTAGTATTTTATGCTTCGTTGTAGTGTTTAGGTGACTTGTTACCACACTTAAATAATGTACTCGAAGAAGCACTTCTTGTAGTAAGCTACAATGCTTAGTGGTGTTTTTTGAAGGGTAGGAACCCATAAATGAAGTACTTGAAGAAGAAACACTTCTCGTAGTAGGAAATGAAGCTTTGTTGAGTTATCTTGAAAGTTTCCTATCTATAAATGAAGTATTCGGAACAGAAACACTTCTTATAGTGAGATAAGATTCTTTTTGGTGTTTTCTTGAATGGTTAATACCCATTAATGAAGTACGCAGACATGAATCATTTAGAGTGGTATTTCATTCTTCTTCGTGGTGTTTAGGTGACTTGTTACCACATTTAAATCAAGTTATCGAAGGAAAAGCACTTCTCGTAGTAAGCAATGATGCTTTGTAGAGTTTTCTTGAGTGGTTACCACCCATAAATGAAGTACTCGGATCAGAAACACTTCTCGTAGTAGGATATGATGCTTTGTGGTGTTTTCACTAAATGCTAATACCCATAATTGAAGCATGCATACATGAATCACTTAGAGTGGTATTCTATGCTACTTCGTGGTGTTTAGGTTATTTTGATCATACTTAAATCAAGTACTCGAAGAAGAAGCACTTGTTGTAGTAGGCTATAATGCTTTGTGGAGTTTTCTTTAAAAGTTACCACCCATAAATAAAGTACTCGAAGAAGAAATACTTTCGGTAGAAAGCTATGTTGCATTGTGGAGTTTTCTTGAAATGTTACCCATAATTAAAGTACACGGATTAGAAACACTTCTCTTAGTATGATAAGATGTTTTGTGTTGTTTTCTTGAATGATTACCATCCATAAAAGAAGTACTCGGACATGAAGCACTCAGAGTGGTATTCTATGCTTCTTTGTATTATTTTATTGATTGATTACCATCCATAAAAGAAGTACTCGGACATGAAGCATTCAGAGTGGTATTCTATGCTTCTTTGTGTTGTTTTATTGAAATGTTACCACCCTTAACTAAAGTATTCGAAGAAGAAACACTTCTCGTAGTAGGAAATGAAGCTTTGCAGAGTTATCTTGAATGTTTACCCATCCATAAATGAAGTATTAGAATCAGAAACACTTCTTATAGTAAGATAAGATACTTTGTGGTGTTGTCATGATTGGTTCATAAACCCATAAATGAATCACTTAGAGAGATAATCTATGCTTCATCGTAGTGTTTAGGTGACTTGTTACCACACTTAATTTAAGTTATCGAAGCAAAAGCCCTTCTCGTAATAAGCAATGATGCTTTGTGGAGTTTTCTTAAAGGGTTAAAACCCATAAATGAAGTACTCAGATCAGAAACACTTCTCGTAGTAGGATATGATGCTTTGTGGTGTTTTCTTGAGTGGTTACCACCCATAAATGAAGTACTAGGATCAGAAACACTTCTTGTAGTAGGATAAGATGCTTTGTAGTGTTTTCATGAAATGCTAATACCCATAATTGAAGTACGCATATATGAATAACTGAGAGTGGTATTCTATGCTACTTCGTTGCGTTTAGGTTATATTTACCACACTTAAATCAAGTACACGAAGAAAGAAGCACTTCTTGTAGTAGGCTATAATGCTATGTGGAGTTTTCTTTAAAGGTTACCACTCATAAATAAAGTACTCGAAGAAGAAATACTTTCAGTAGAAAGCTATGATGCACTGTGGAGTTTTCTTGAAATGTTACCATAATTGAAGTACACGGATTAGAAACACTTCTCTTTGTATGATAAGATGATTTGTGTTGTTTTCTTGAATGATTACCATCCATAAAAGAAGTACTCGGACATGAAGCACTCAGAGTGGTACTCTATGCTTCTTTGTATTATTTTATTGAATGATTACCATCCATAAAAGAAGTACTCCGACATGAAGCACTCAGAGTGGTATTCTATGCTTCTTTGTGTTCTTTTATTGAAAGGTTACCATCCTTAACTGAAGTATTCGAAGAAGAAACACTTCTCGTAGTAGGAAGTGAAGCTTTGCAGAGTTATCTTGAATGTTTACCCATCCATAAATGAAGTATTCGGATCAGAAACACTTCTTATAGTAAGATAAGATACTTTGTGGTGTTTTCATGATTGGATCATAAACCCTTAAATGAATCACTTAGAGAGATAATCTATGCTTCATCGTGGTGTTTAGGTGACTTGTTACCACACTTAAATCAAGTTATCGAAGCAAAAGCCCTTCTCGTAGTAAGCAGTGACGTTTTGTGGAGTTTTCTTGAAGGGTTAGAACCCATAAATGAAGTACTCGGATCAGAAACACTTCTCGTAGTAGGATATGATGCTTTGTGGTGTTTTCTTGAGTGGTTACCACCCATAAATGAAGTACTAGGATCAGAAACACTTCTTGTATTAGGATAAGATGCTTTGTGGTGTTTTCATGAAATGCTAATACCCATAATTGAAGTACGCATATATGAATCACTTAGAGTGGTATTCTATGCTACTTCGTTGCGTTTAGGTTATATTTACCACACTTAAATCAAGTACACGAAGAAAGAAGCACTTCTTGTTGTAGGCTATAATGCTTTGTGAAGTTTTCATTAAAGGTTACCACCCATAAATAAAGTACTCGAAGAAGAAATACTTTCAGTAGAAAGCTGTGATGCATTGTGGAGTTTTCTTAAAATGTTACCCATAATTGAAGTACACGGATTAGAAACACTTCTCTTAGTATGATAAGATGCTTTGTGTTGTTTTCTTGAATGATTACCATCCATAAAAGAAGTACTCGGACATGAAGCACTCAGAGTGGTATTTTATTCTTCTTTGTGTTGTTTTCTTGAATGATTACCATCTATAAAAGAAGTAGTCGGACATGAAGCACTCAGAGTGGTATTCTATGCTTCTTTGTGTTGTTTTATTGAAAGGTTACCACCCTTAACTAAACTACTCGAAGAAGAATCACTTCTCGTAGTAGGAAATGAAGCTTTGCAGAGTTATCTTGAAAGTTTACCCATCCATAAATAAAGTATTATGATCAGAAACATTTCTTATAGTAAGATAAGATACTTTGTGGTGTTTTCATAATTGGTTCTTAAACCCTTAAATGAATCACTTAGAGAGATAATCTATGCTTCATCGTGGTGTTTATGTGACTTGTTACCTCACTTAAATCAAGTTATCGAAGCAAAAGCCCTTCTCGTAGTAAGCAATGATGCTTTGTGGTGTTTTCTTGAAGGGTTAAGACCCATAAATGAAGTATTCGGATCAGAAACACTTCTCGTAGTAGGATATGATGCTTTGGGGTGTTTTCTTGAGTGGTTACCACCCATAAATGAAGTACTAGGATTAGAAACACTTCTTGTAGTAGGATAAGATACTTTGTGGTGTTTTCATGAAATGCTAATACCCATTATTGAAGTACGCATAAATGAATCATTTAGAGTGGTATTTTATGCTACTTCGTGGCGTTTAGGCTATTTTTACCACACTTAAATCAAGTACTCGAAGAAAGAAGCATTTCTTGTAGTAGGCTATAATGCTTTGTGCAATTTTCTTTAAAGGTTACCACCCATAAATAAAGTACTCGAAGAAGAAATACTTTCAGTAGAAAGCTATGATGCATTGTGGAGTTGTCTTGAAATGTTACCCATAATAGAAGTACACGGATTAGAAACACTTCTCTTAGTATGATAAAATGCTTTGTGTTGTTTTCTTGAATGATTACCATCCATAAAAGAAGTACTCGAACAAGAAGCACTCAGAGTGGTATTCTATGCTTCTTTGTGTTGTTTTATTGAAAGGTTACCACCCTTAACTAAAGTATTCGAAGAAGAAACACTTCTCGTAGTAGGAAATGAAGCTTTGCAGAGTTATTTTGAAAGTTTACCCATCCATAAATGAAGTATTAGGATCAGAAACACTTCTTATAGTAAGATAAGATACTTTGTGGTGTTTTCTTAATTGGTTCATAAACCCTTAAATGAATCACTTAGAGAAATAATCTATGCTTCATCGTGGTGTTTATGTGACTTGTTACCACACTTAAATCAAGTTATCGAAGCAAAAGCCCTTCTCGTAGTAAGTAATGATGTTTTGTGGAGTTTTCTTGAAGGGTTAGAACCCATAAATGAAGTACTCGGATCAGAAACACTTCTCGTTGTAGGATATGATGCTTTGTGGTGTTTTCTTGAGTGGTTACCACCCATAAATGAAGTACTAGGATCAGAAACACTTCTTGTAGTAGGATAAGATGCTTTGTGGTGTTTTCATGAAATGCTAATACCCATAATTGAAGTACGCATATATGAATAACTGAGAGTGGTATTCTATGCTACTTCGTTGTGTTTAGGTTATATTTACCACACTTAAATCAAGTACACGAAGAAAGAAGCACTTCTTGTAGTAGGCTATAATGCTATGTGGAGTTTTCTTTAAAGGTTACCACTCATAAATAAAGTACTCGAAGAAGAAATACTTTCAGTAGAAAGCTATGATGCACTGTGGAGTTTTCTTGAAATGTTACCATAATTGAAGTATACGGATTAGAAACACTTCTCTTTGTATGATAAGATGCTTTGTGTTGTTTTCTTGAATGATTACCATCCATAAAAGAAGTACTCGGACATGAAGCACTCAGAGTGGTACTCTATGCTTCTTTGTATTATTTTATTGAATGATTACCATCCATAAAAGAAGTACTCCGACATGAAGCACTCAGAGTGGTATTCTATGCTTCTTTGTGTTCTTTTATTGAAAGGTTACCATCCTTAACTGAAGTATTCGAAGAAGAAACACTTCTCGTAGTAGGAAGTGAAGCTTTGCAGAGTTATCTTGAATGTTTACCCATCCATAAATGAAGTATTCGGATCAGAAACACTTCTTATAGTAAGATAAGATACTTTGTGGTGTTTTCATGATTGGATCATAAACCCTTAAATGAATCACTTAGAGAGATAATCTATGCTTCATCGTGGTGTTTAGGTGACTTGTTACCACACTTAAATCAAGTTATCGAAGCAAAAGCCCTTCTCGTAGTAAGCAGTGACGTTTTGTGGAGTTTTCTTGAAGGGTTAGAACCCATAAATGAAGTACTCGGATCAGAAACACTTCTCGTAGTAGGATATGATGCTTTGTGGTGTTTTCTTGAGTGGTTACCACCCATAAATGAAGTACTAGGATCAGAAACACTTCTTGTATTAGGATAAGATGCTTTGTGGTGTTTTCATGAAATGCTAATACCCATAATTGAAGTACGCATATATGAATCACTTAGAGTGGTATTCTATGCTACTTCGTTGCGTTTAGGTTATATTTACCACACTTAAATCAAGTACACGAAGAAAGAAGCACTTCTTGTTGTAGGCTATAATGCTTTGTGAAGTTTTCTTTAAAGGTTACCACCCATAAATAAAGTACTCGAAGAAGAAATACTTTCAGTAGAAAGCTATGATGCAGTGTGGAGTTTTCTTGAAATGTTACCCATACTTGAAGTACACGGATTAGAAACACTTCTCTTAGTATGATAAGAAGCTTTGTGTTGTTTTCTTGAATGATTACCATCCATAAAAGAAGTACTTGGACATGAAGCACTCAGAGTGGTATTCTATGCTTTTTTGTGTTGTTTTCTTGAATGATTACCATCTATAAAAGAAGTACTCGGACATGAAGCACTCAGAGTGGTATTCTTTGCTTCTTTGTGTTGTTTTTTTGAAAGGTTACCACTCTTAACTAAAGTATTCGAAGAAGAAACACTTCTCGTAGTAGGAAATAAGCTTTGCAGAGTTATCTTGAAAGTTTACCCATCCATAAATGAATTATTAGGATCAGAAACACTTCTTATAGTAAGATAAGATACTTTGTGGTGTTTTCATAATTGGTTCATAAACACTTAAATGAATCACTTAGAGAGATAATCTATGCTTCATCATGGTGTTTAGGTGACTTGTTACCAGACTTAAATCAAGTTATCGAAGCAAAAGCCCTTCTCGTAGTAAGCAATGATGCTTTGTGGAGTTTCCTTGAAGGGTTAAAACCCATAAATGAAGTACTCAGATCAGAAACACTTCTCGTAGTAGGATATGATGCTTTGTGGTGTTTTCTTGAGTGGTTACCACCCATAAATGAAGTACTACGATCAGAAACACTTCTTGTAGTAGGATAAGATGCTTTGTGGTGTTTTCATGAAATGCTAATACCCATAATTGAAGTACGCATATATGAATCACTTAGAGTGATATTCTATGCTACTTCGTTGCGTTTAGGTTATATTTACCACACTTAAATCAAGTACACGAAGAAAGAAGCACTTCTTGTAGTAGGCTATAATGCTTTGTGAAGTTTTCTTTAAAGGTTACCACCCAAAAATAAAGTACCCGAAGAAGAAATACTTTCAGTAGAAAGCTATGATGCATTGTGGAGTTTTCTTGAAATGTTACCCATAATTGAAGTACACGGATTAGAAACACTTCTCTTAGTATGATAAGATGCTTTGTGTTGTTTTCTTGAATGATTACCATCCATAAAAGAAGTACTCGGACATGAAGCACTCAGAGTGGTATTCTATGCTTCTTTGTGTTATTTTCTTGAATGATTACCATTTATAAAAGAAGTACTCGGACATGAAGCACTCAGAGTGGTATTCTATGCTTCTTTGTGTTGTTTTATTGAAAGGTTACCACATTTAACTAAAGTATTCGAAGACGAAACACTTCTCGTAGTAGGAAATGAAGCTTTGCAGAGTTATTTTGAATGTTTACTCATCCATAAATGAAGTATTCGGATCAGAAACACTTCTTATAGTAAGATAATATACTTTGTGGTGTTTTCATGATTGGTTCATAAACCCATAAATCACTTAGAGAGATAATCTATGCTTCATCGTGGTGTTTAGGTGACTTGTTACCACACTTAAATCAAGTTATCGAAGCAAAAGCCCTTCTCGTAGTAAGCAATGATATTTTGTGTAGTTTTCTTGAAGGGTTAAAACCCATAAATGAAGTACTCGGATGAGAAACACTTCTCGTAGTATGATATGGTGCTTTGTGGTGTTTTCTTGAGTGGTTACCACCCATAAATGAAGTACTAGGATCAGAAACACTTCTTCTATTAGGATAAGATGCTTTGTGGTGTTTTCATGAAATGCTAATACCCATAATTGAAGTACGCATACATGAATCCCTTAGAGTGGTATTCTATGCTACTTCGTTGCGTTTAGGTTATATTTACCACACTTAAATCAAGTACACGAAGAAAGAAGCACTTCTTGTAGTAGGCTATAATGCTTTGTGAAGTTTTCTTTAAAGGTTACCACCCATAAATAAAGTACTCGAAGAAGAAATACTTTCAGTAGAAAGCTATGATGCATTGTGGAGTTTTCTTGAAATGTTACCCATAATTGAAGTATACGGATTAGAAACACTTCTCTTAGTATGATAAGATGCTTTGTGTTGTTTTCTTGAATGATTACCATCCATAAATGAAGTACTCGGACATGAAGCACTCAGATTGGTATTCTATGCTTCTTTGTGTTGTTTTCTTGAATGATTACTATCTATAAAAGAAGTACTCGGACATAAAGCACTCAGAGTGGTATTCTATGCTTCTTCGTGTTGTTTTAGTGCAAGGTTACCACCCTTAACTAAAGTACTCGAAGAAGAAACACTTCTCGTAGTAGGAAATTAAGCTTTGTGGATTTACCTTGAAAGTTTACCATCCATAAATGATGTATTCAGATCAGAAACACTTCTTATAGTAAGATATGCTGCTTTGTGGTGTTTTATTGAATGGTTAATACCCATAAATGAAGTATGCAGACATGAATTACTTAAAGTAGTATTTTATGCTTCTTTGTTGTGTTTAGGTGACTTGTTACCACACTTAAATCAAGTATTCCAAGAAGCACTTCTTGTAAAGCTACAATGCTTTGTAGTGTTTTATTGAATGGTTAATACCCATAAATGAAGTAAGCAGACATGAATTACTTAAAGTAGTATTTTATGCTTCTTTGTGGTGTTTAGGTGACTTGTTACCACACATAAATCAAGTACTCGAAGAAGCACTTCTTGTAGTAAGCTACAATGCTTTGTGGTGTTTTTTGAAGGGTTAGCACCCATAAATGAAGTACTTGAAGAAGAAACACTTCTCGTAGTTGGAAATGAAGCTTTGTTGAGTTAGTGAAAGTTTATCATCCATAAATGAAGTATTTGGAACAGAAACACTTCTTATAGTGAGATAAGATTCTTTTTGGTGTTTTCTTGAATGGTTAATACCCATAAATGAAGTACGCAGACATGAATCACTTAGAGTGGTATTGTACGCTTTTTTGTGGTCTTTAAGTGACTTGTTACCACACTTAAATCAAGTACTAGAAGAAGAAATACTTCTCGTAGAAGGCTATGAAGCTTTGTGGAATTTTCTTGAAGGGTTACCACCCATAAATGAAGTACTTGTAACAGAAACACTTCTCATATTACAACAATATGCTTCGTAGTGTTTTCTTGAATGGTTATCACCCATAAATGAAGTACTCGGATTGGAAATTCTTCGCATAGAGAGATAAGATGCTTTGTGTTGTTTTCTTGAATGGTTAATACCCATAAACGAAGTTCGCAGGCAATAATCTGTAGAGTCGTATTCTATGCTTCTTCGTGGTGTTTAGGTGACTTGTTACAATTAAGTACTTGAAGAAGAAGCACTTCTCGTAGTAGACTATGATGCTTTGTGGAGCTTTCTTGAAGGGTTACCACACTAAAAGCAAGTACTCGAAGAAGAAGCACATCTCTTAGTAAACAATGATGCTTTGTGGAGTTTTCTTGAAGGGTTAACACCCATAATTGAAGTATTCGGATCAGAAACACTTCTCGTAGTAGGATATGATGCTTTGTGGTATTTTCTTGAGTGGTTATGAAGTACTAGGATCAGAAACTCTTCTTGTAGTAGGATAAGATGCTTTGTGGTGTTTTCAAGAAATGTTAATACCCATAATTGAAGTACGACTACATGAATCACCTAGAGTAATATTCTATGTTACTTCGTGGTATTTAGGATACTTTTTACCTCACTAAATCAAGTACTCGAAGAAGAAGCCCTACTTGTAGTAGGCTATAATGCTTTGTGGAGTTTTCTGTAAAGGTTACCACCCATAAATAAAGTACTCGAAGAAGAAATACTTCCGGTAGAAATCTATGATGCATTGTGGAGTTTTCTTGAAATGTTACCACCCATAATTGAAGTACACGGATTAGAAACACTTGTCTTAGTATGATAAGATGCTTTGTGTTGTTTTCTTGAATGATTACATCCATAAAAGAAGTACTCGGACATGAAGCACTAAGAGTGGTATTCTATGCTTCTTCGTGTTGTTCTAGTGAAATGTTACCACCCTTAACTGAAGTACTCGAGGAAGAAACACTTCTCGTAGTAGGAAATGAAGCTTTGTGGAGTTATCTTAAAAGTTTACCATCCATAAATGATGTATTCAGATCAGAAACACTTCTTATAGTAAGATAAGATGCTTTGTGGTGTTTTATTGAATGGTTAATACTCATAAATGAAGTACGCAGACATGAATGACTTAAAGTAGTATTTTATGCTTCTTTGTGGTGTTTAGGTGACTTGTTACCACACTTAAATCAAGTACTCGAAGAAGCACTTCTCGTAGTAAGCTCCAATGCTTTGTGGTGTTTTCTTGAAGGGTTACCGCCCATAAATGAAGTACTCGGATAAAAAACACTTCTCATAGTATAATAAGTTGCTTTGTGTGTTCTCTTGAGTGGTTACCCCATAAATGAAGTTCGCAGACAATAATCAGTTAGAGTGGTATGGAACGCTTCTTCGTGGTGTTTAGGTGACTTGTTACCTAAATCAAGTACTCGAAGAAGAAATACTTCTCAAAGAAGGCTATGATGCTTTATGAAATTTTCTTGAAGGGTTACCACCCATAAATGAAGTACTCAGATCAGAAACACTTCTCATAGTACGACAATATGCTTTGTGGTGTTTTCTTGAGTGGTTACCACCCATAAATGAAGTATTCGGATCGAAAATACTTCGCATAGTAGGATAAGATGCTTTGTGGTGTTTTCTTGAATGGTTAATACCCATAAATGAAGTAATCATACATGAATCAGTTAAAGTCGTATACTATGCTTCTTTGTGGTGTTTAGGGGACTTGCTACCACACTTATATCAAGTACTCAAAGAAGAAGCACTTCTCAAAGTAGGCTATGATGCTTTGTCGAGTTTTCTTCAAAGGTTAAGACCCATAAATGAAGTACTCGGATCAGAAACACTTCCCGTAGTTGGATAAGATGTTTTGTGGTGTTTTCATGAATGGTTATTACCAATAAATGAAGTACGCAGACATGAAACACTTATAGTGGTATTCTATGCTTCTTCATGGTGTTTAGGTGACTTGTTACCACACTTAAATCAAGTACTCGAAGAATAATCACTTCTTGTAGTAATCTATAATGCTTTGTGAAGTTTTCTTGAAAGGTTACCACCCATAAATAAAGTAATCGAAGAAGAAATACTCCTCGTAGAAGGCTATGATGCATTTGGGAGTTTTCTTGATGTGCCACTCATAATTGAAGTACACGGATTAGAAACACTTCTCTTAGTATGATAAGATATTTTGTGTTGTTTTCTTGAATGATTACCATACATAAATGAAATACTCAGACATGAAAAACTCAGAGTGGTACTCTATGTTTCTTCGTGTAATTTTAGTAAAAATGTTTTGGAGTTATCTTGAAAGTTTTGTGGCGTTTTCTTGAATGGTTACCACCCATAAATGTACTCGGACCAGAAATACTTCGCATAGTAGGATAAGATGTTTGTGGTGTTTTCTTGAATGGTTAATACCCATAAAAGAGGAACTCAGACATGAATCAGTTAGAGTCGTATTCTATGCTTCTTCGTTGTGTTTAGGTGACTGGTTACCACATTAAATCAAGTACTCGAAGAAGAAGCACTTCTCGTAGTAGGATAAGATACTTTGTGATGTTTTCTTGAGAGGTTACCACATAAATGAAGTGCTCGGATTAGAAACACTTCTTGTAGTAGGATAAGATGCTTTGTGGTGTTTTCATGAATTGTTAGCACCCTTAAATGAAGCACGCAGACATGAATAATTTAGAGTGATATTCTATGCTTCTTTGTGGTATTTAGGTGACTTGTTACCACACTTAAATCAAGTACACGAAGAAAGAAGCACTTCTTGTAGTAGGCTATAATGCTTTGTGGAGTTTTTTTGAAAGGACACCACCCATAAACAAAGTACTCGAAGAAGAAATACTTCTCGTAGAAGGCTATGGTGCATTGTGGAGTTTTCTTGAAAGGTTACCACCCATAATTGAAGTACACGAATTAGAAACACTTCTCTTGGTATGATAAGATGCTTTGTGTTGTTTTCTTGAATGATTTCCTTTCATAAATGAATTAGTCGGACATGAAGCACTCAGAGTGGTATTCTATGCTTCTGCGTGTTGTTTTAGTGAAAGATTACCACCCTTAAATGAAGTACTCGAAGAAGAAACACTTCTCGTAGTAGGACATGAAGATTTGTGCAGTTATCTTGAAAGTTTACCATCCGTAAATGAAGTATTCGAATTAGAAACACTTCTAATTGTAAGTAAGATAAGATGCTTTATGATGTTTTCATGAATGGTTAATACCCATAAATGAAATGCGCATACATATCACTTAGAATGGTATTTTATGCTTCTTTGTGGTGTTTAGGTGACTTGTTACGACAATTAAAGGAAGTACTCGAAGAAGAAGCACTTCTCGCAGTAGGCTATAATGCTTTGTGGAGTTTTCTTGAAGGGTTACCACCCATAAATGAAGTACTCAGATCAGAAATACATCTCATAGTAGGATAAGATGCTTTATCGTGTTTTCTTGAGTGGTTATCATTCCATAAAGTGCTCGGATCGGAAATACTTCGCATATTATGATAAGATGATTTAAAAAAAAATTTGCGGTGTTTTCTTGAATGGCTAATACCCATAAATGAAGTACTCTGACATGAATCAAATAGAGTTGTATTCTATGCTTCTTCGTGGTGTTTATGTGACTTGTTACCACACTTAAAAATCAAGTACTTGAAGAAGACGCACTTCTCGTAGTACGCTATGATGCCTTAAGGAGTTTTCTTGAAGGGTTACCAACCAAAGTACTTGTATCAGGAACACTTCTCGTAGTAGGATAAGATGCTTTGTGGTATTTTTTTGAGTGGGTACCACCCATAAATGAAGTATTCGGATCGGAAATACTCCGCATATTAGGATAAGATGCTTTGTGGTGTTTTCTTGAATGGTTAATATCCATGAGCGAAGTACTCAGACATGAATCAGTTAGAGTCGTATTATATGATTCTTGATGTTGTTTAGGTGACTTGCTACCACACTTAAATCGAGTACTCGAAAAAGAAGCACTTATCATAGTAGGCTATGATGCTTTGTGGAGTTTTCTTGAAGGGTTACCACTCATAATTGAAGTACTCGAATCAGAAGTACTTCTCGTAGTAGGATATGATGCTTGTGGTGTTTTCTTGAGTGGATGGTAAACTTTCAAGAAAACACTTCTTATAGTATTCGGATCAGAAGGTTTACTTGATACTTGTTCATGGTGTTTCTGATCCGAGTCTGTGTACTTCATTTATGATGCTTCGTCATGGTGTTTCTGATTCATTTCTGCGTACTTCATTTATGGATATTAATCATTAATGAAAACACCACAAAGAATCTTATCTTACTATAAGAAGTGTTTCTCATTTGAATACTTTATTTATGGATGGTAAAGTTTCAAGATAATTCCATAAAGCTTCATTTCCTACTACGAGTTTCTTCTTCGAGTACTTAAAGGTGGTAACCTTTAACTAAAACAACACAAAGAAGCATAGAATACTCATCTGAGTGCTTCATTTCCAAGTACTTCATTCATGGATGGTAATCATTCAAGAAAACAGCACAAAGCATCTTATCATACTAAGAGAAGTGTTTCTAATTTGTGTACTTCAATTATGGATGGGAACCTTTAAAGAAAACTCCACAATGCATCATAGCCTTCTATGGGAAGTATTTGTTCTTCAAGTACTTCATTTAAGTGTGGTAACAAGTCAATTAAACATCACGATGAAGCATAGAATACGACTCTAACTGATTCATGTTTGAGTACTTCATTTATGGGTATTAACCAATCAAGAAAACACCACAAATCTTCTTATCCCGCTACAAGAAATATTTTCGATCCGAGTTCTTCATTTATGGGTAGTAACCACTCAAGAAAACGTCACAAAGCATCTTATCATACTATGAGAAGTGTTTCTAATATGAGTACTTCATTTATGGGTGATAACCCTTCAAGAAAACTCCACAAAGCATCATTGCCTTCTACGAGAAGTATTTCTTCTTCGTCACTTGATTTAAGTGTGGTAGCAAGTCACCTAAACACCACGAAGAAGCATAGAATACGACAACTGATTCATATCTGAGTACTTCGTTTATGTGTATTAACCATTCAAGAAAATACCACATAGCATCTTATCCTACTATGCGAAGTATTTCCAATCCGAATAATTCATTTATGGGTGGTAACCATTCAAGAAAACACCACAAAGCATCTTATCCTACTACGAGAAGTGTTTCTGATTCGAGTACTTCATTTTTTGGTGGTAACCCTTCAAGAAAAATCCACAATGCATCATAGCCTACTATGAGAAGTGCTTCTTCATCGAGTACTTGATTTAAGCATGGTAACAATTCACCTAAACACCACACAGAAGCATATAATACGACTCTACCTGATTCATGTCTGCGTACTTTGTTTATAAGTATTAACCATTCAAAAAAATACCACAAAGCATCTTATCCTACTATCCCAAGTATTTCCGGTCCGAGTACTTCATTTATGGGTGATAACCATTCAAGAAAACACAACAAAGCATATTGTCGTACTATGACAAGTGTTTCTAGTCTACTTCAATTATGGGTGGTAACCTTTCAAGAAAACTCCACAATGCATCATAGCCTTCTACATGAAGTATTTGTTCTTCGAGTACTTCATTTATGGATGGTAACCACTCAAGAAAACACCACAAAGCATCTAATCCTACTATGAGAAGTGTTTCTGATCCGAGTACATTATTTATGGGTGGTAACCCTTCAAGAAAACTCCCCAAAGCATCATTGCCTTCTACGATAAGTATTTATTGTTCGAGCACTTGATTTAAGTGTGGTAACAAGTCACCTAAACACCACGAAGAAGCAAAGAATACGACTCTAACTGATTCATGTCTGAGTACTTCGTTTATGTGTATTAACCATTCAAGAAAACATCACAAAGCATCTTATCCTACTATGCGAAGTATTTTCGATCAGAATACTTCATTTATGAGTGGTTACCACTCAAGAAAACACCACAAAGCATCTTATCCTACTATGAGAAGTATTTTTGATTCGAGTACTTCATTTTTGGATGGTATCCCTTCATGAAAATTCCACAAAGCATCATAGCCTACTATGAGAAGTGCTTCTTCTTCAAATACTTTATTTAAGTGTGGTAACAAGTCACCTAAACAATACGAAGAAGCATAGAGTACACTCTAACTAATTCATGTCTGAGTACTTCGTTTATGGGTATTAACCATTCAAGAAAACACCGGAAATCATCTTATCCTACTATGCAAAGTATTTCTGATCCGAGTACTTTCATGTCTGAGTACTTCAATATAACTCCACAAAGATTCATTTCCTATTACGAGAAGTGTTTCTTCTGCGAGTACTTCATTTAAGGTGGTAACCTTTCACTAAACTACACGAAGAAGCAAAAATTACCATGTTGAATACTTTATTTATGGATGGTAATCTTTCAAGAAAACAACACAAAGCATCTTATCATACTAAGAGAAGTGTTTCTAATACGTGTACTTCAATTACGGGTAGTAACCTTTCGGGAAAACTCCACAATGCATCATAGCCTTCTACGAGAAATGTTTCTTCTTCGAGTACTTGATTTAAGTGTGGTAACGAGTCACCTAAACACCAGGAAGAAGCATGAAATATCCACACTAAGTGATTCATATATGCGTACTTCAGTTATGGGTATTAACCATTCATGAAAACACCACAACACATCTTATACTGCAAGAAGTATTTCTGATCCGAGTTCTTCATTTATGGGTGGTAACCCTTCAAGAAAACTCCACAAAGCATCATAGCCTACTACCAGAAGTGCTTCTTATTCGAGTACTTGATTTAAGCATGGTAACAAGTCACCTAAACACCACAAAGAAGCATAGAATACGACTATAACTAATTCATGCCTACGTACTTCACTTATGGGCATTAACCATTCTAGAAAATACCACAAAGCATCTTATCCTACTATGCGAAGTATTTCCGATCCGTGTACTTCATTTATGGGAGCTAACAATTTAAGAAAACACCATAAAGCATATTGTCGTACTATGAGAAGTGTTTCTGATCTGAGTACATTTATGGGTGGTAATCCTTCTAGAAAATTCCACAAAGCATCATAGCCTTCTACGAGATGTATTTCTTCTTCGAGTACTTGATTTAAATGTGGTAACAAGTCACCTAAACACTATGAAGAAGCATAGAATGCCACTCTAAGTGATTCATGTGTGTGTACTTCTGTTATGGGTATTAATCATTCATGAAAATACCACAAAGCATCTTATCCTACTACAAGAAGTGTTTCTGATCTCAGTTCTTCATTTATGGGCACCCCTTCCAGAAAACTCCACAAAGCATCATAGCCTACTACGAGAAGTGCTTCCTCTTCGAGTACTTGATTGAAGCGTGGTAATAATTCACCTAAACACCACACAGAAGCATAGAATACGACTCTAACCGATTCATGTCTGCGTACTTCGTTTATGGGTGTTAACCATTCAAGAAGACACCACAAAGCATCTTATCCTACTACAAGATGTGTTTATGATCCGAGTACTTCATTTATGTGGTAACCACTCATGTAAACAGCACAAAGCATCTTATCATACTACGAGAAGTGCTTCTTCTTTGAGTACTTGCTTTTAGTGTGGTAACAAGTCACCTAAACACCACGATGAAGCACAAAATATGACTCTAGCTAATTCATGTCTGAGTACTTCGTTTATGGGTATTAACCATTCAAGAAAACACCACAAAGCATATTATCCTACTATGTGAAGTATTTTTGGTCCGGGTACATTTATGGATGGTAACCATTCAAGAAAACACCACAAAGCATATTGTTGTACTATGACAAGTGTTTCCAATCTGAGTACTTCATTTATGGGTGGTAACCCTTCAAGCAAATTCCACAAAGCATCATAACCTTCTACGAGAAGTATTTCTTCTTCCAGCACTTGATTAAAGTGTGCTAGTAATCCACAAATCATCATAACCTTCTACGAGAAGTATTTCTTCTTCCAGCACTTGATTAAAGTGTGCTAGTAAGTCGCCTAAACACCACGAAGAAGCATAGAAAATGACTCTAGCTGATTCATGTCTGAGTACTTCGTTTATGTGTATTAACCATTCAAGAAACTCCACAAAGCATCTTATCCTACTATGCGAAGTATTTCCAATCTGAATACTGAATTTATGGGTGGTAACCACTCAAGAAAACACCACAAAGCATCTTATCCTACTATGAGAAGTGTTTTTTATCCGAGTACTTCATTTATGGGTGGTAACTCTTCAAGAAAATTCCACAAAACATTATAGCCTATTATGAGAAGTGCTTCTTCTTTGAGTACTTGATTGAAGCATCATAGTCGTATTCTATGCTTTTTTTGTAGTGTTTATGTGAGGGATTTCTTCAGGGGTGCTTGCTGGGCATGGTTTATATCTAAATGGATTTTAATTCAAGCCTAAACTCTATGAACCAATGTTGGCATTTTGTCGAATAAGTGAGAATCATACTCCAACGACCTGCAGACCCTTCTATTATCTTGCCAACATTGCTGACATCACCTAATAACCTCCTAGATTCTTCAGGAGCCAATCAGAAGCAGGCACACGATGGAGGACAAGTGGCATCATCTTAGCCAATGAAAAGCTCAATTGGAGGGTTTAGATGCAAATATGGATGAAGGTGTTTCTAGAGGAAATGGGACCACTCCTAGGCAGTTAGAGGCACCCATATCACCTGAGGGAATGCATGAGCATTGCTGGAACACATGAAGGTCTACACAATTAAATTAGCATGAAGATCAAGAAACTTCACAAAAGATCAAGACAGTGAATAGATCAATCTATAAATTCTGATGTTAGCTTATAAATACCCCTGCAATAGAATAAAAAAACACATCTTTTATGTTCAAATTGTGGGAGTGGCCGAACTTGTGTAGCACTTGCTACTCCTTTCGCTCTCATCCCGACATATTGCTCCTATGGGGCAAGTGGTGGTGTTGAATTTGGATGGAGAGGAGGTCAAATGTATGTCTTTTGTATGTTTGATCTATGATGAATGAAATAAAAAATTGAAAGCTTTGTTGTTTGCTCTTCTTTTCTCTTACGAACTTTGCTTTGTTTCTATTTCTTTGGTACTGTCAAGGCTAAATCTCTTTCAAATAAAGTTCTTCCTCTTTCTTCTGACATTATATTTCATCTAAAACCTCTTTTACAATATTTCTTGTATGATCAAGGCTTCAAAAAGTATAATAAGGATAATTCTTTTGTCGAGCTCTCTTTCTCTTCGCGAACGACAGCAAAGGCGAATTCCAACTCTAGGCGGGGGAGGTCACATCCGACCTCCCCCCGCCCACCCCTTATCTTCCCTCTTCTCCTCCCCCTGGGTCCAGGAAGCTGTGAGACAAGGTTGTCGAGATCACAGATCTCGAGACTGCGATAAAAATAAGATGTGGTTGTCGAGTTCACAGAGGTGATGAGATGAGGCTGTAAAGCGTTGAGATCACGATCTGATCCTGAGTAGAAGCAAGAGCGAGGCCGAACTCACGATCAGTGACAGAGGTGCTGAGACGAGGTGAGATCACAATTGGCACTGAGAAAAAGTATCGAGGCTGAGGGTTAGTGTGCTGAGATCGTTGGAGATCGAGGGTGATGAGATCGGGTGAGATCGCCTGATATTGAGATGAGGATTGATCGAGCTGTGGCAGTGATGTGATCGGGTGAGATCGATGGTGCTGAGATCATTGAGGTCCAGCTGAAAAAGGACGATGAGATCACAGAGCTGAGAGATTTGTGGCAGGGTTGATGATCGATAGCAGTGACGAAAACAGATCGTGAGCACAGAACAGGGGACTCGATGTTGTGATATCGTGATTGAGGCTTGAGGTGGACAGTGATGAGCTGAGATTGCTGATATCGAGAGGCAAGATCGATAATTCTGCATCTTAAGCCGAGTCAGTGAGGAGCAAAGGTAATACCCTGAAAATCGAATCAGACAGATAACTAATGTGGTTTGATTAGAATACTGAGATGCTGAGATCAGATAGTAATATTGACCTAAAGTAATATATGTTGGGTCTGAAATGATTTGGGAGACTCCTGATTACGATATCAGTGCACTGCTGATTGGGACATGCTAATCGGGAGAGGTGCGGATAATGCAATAAGGGTGAGATTGATTGTGCAAAGCTGACCGTGAAGTGCCTATCTCGAGAGGGGTTGATCAAGAAGTAATGAACTGAGTCGAGATTAGGGGTTGATCAATGAACTGAGAGCTAGATCTGTTGGAGTGTTTGTTAGGGAGATTGAGAGAAGTGATAGGGAGTTCGGGACTGATCGCATTTGTTGGGAAGGATGAGTGCGACTGGCAATTTGCTCGTGGAAGTGTGCGGAGCACGCCCGAGCTCTGATCGAGATGTGATATGGGGATTGTAAGGTACAGATATAACCGAACGATCTTGAGCCAGATTTCATTTTAGTTCGGAAGCGACAGTTGGTTAAGCAGCGGAGACGGTGGTTGGTGGAAGCACAAGAGGCCTTTCTGCGATTGCGAGATGTGCCGATGCCCAAATATCATCCATTTAGATAGGGTTGTTAAGTGTGTGAAGATGAGTGTATGAAACCAGGGGGATTACTCTAGTTTTGTTATTGTGTTTCGATTTACTCAAAGGGCTATGTGTTGTTTTCCATTTTATTAGGTTTAGATAGTATAGAGATATAGGGATTATATATAGAGATAGTGGTAGATAGTGATAGAGTTTGGGATGTTAATGTGTTGTTTGAGTCTTGTATGTTTCGTTTTTGTTAAGAAAATAAAGTGGTAGACGTTTTCCACTTATTTCAAAAAAAAAAGAGTATAATAAGATAAATTTTAGGATTTTGAATCAATAAAACAAAAGTAGTGGTTCTTCTTTCTTTCAATTTCGTGAGAATCAAAATAAAGTGTTAGATCAATATCAAACAGATCTGAACCAGAATCATATTAATAATGCATCCCTTTGGTTAAGACTCATTCTTTTACAAGTTTTTTATTCTTTTTTTAGAATCTGACTATAAAAACCTAGGGTTCATTCTGTATATATGCCTTTGATCACTATCCTTTAAGCAAAAGATGTATTCTCCTCTTGTATCTGCTTGCTGTAAACTTCTTTTACAGATTACTTAAGATTTTTCCTTCTGATAAATCCTATATCCCTTTCCTTAACAAATATTATAATAGATCAAGGTCTAATCTGCAAGTTTGCCTCTGACACTTAACTTTCGAAAAGAGTCATAAAATTGAACATCTTCTTGTAAAAATAAGGGTCTGCTTCTTCCGACCTCATTTTTGTTATATAATCACATCTTGACAAGTTTTTTTTTTGGATGAGCATTTAGCCTTGCTGTATTATCTCAGTCTCACTCTATTGTTTAGATGTTAAAATAGAAACTGTGTTTTTGCCAAAACTGTGCCTTTGCTGAAATCAGAACTATACCATTGATCAAACTTGAACTGAGCCTTGAATCAAACAAGGACCAAAATGTAAATTGAGCCTAAAATGAGGGTACTAAAGGGAAAAATGTTAACCAAGCTTAGCCAAACCTATACTGTGCCTATACTGAACTCAGAACTATACCTTTGATTAAAATCATGCTGTTGATCAAATTTGAGCTGAGCTTAGAAATAGTTGTATAGTAAATGAAAATGCAAACTTTTTTGATGATTTTGGGATCAAAAATGAAAATTGAACACAATTGAGGATAACCATGAAATAGGCACTGATCTTGATGACAAATGTGAATGAATTGTGCCAGTTGACCAAACCGGATCGAGCCTAATTGTGCCTTTGAAATCAAACAACAAAAGGGGAGCCTTTACTGACTTGAACTAAAAATGTGCCCAATTGAGGGAAAAAACAAGCCTCGAGTATGTCTTCTCTGGTTTAGTGTTAAGTTGGATTCAATCGAACCTCAAATTATAAGTGTGATAGGCTTCAAACTCAAGATGGACTCTTTCTCAACTCTGATACCGGGTCCCGGTACCGAGATTATACCAGATGGCAAAAACATCAATTAAGCCAAAAATTAGCCCAGTTCCCATGGGAACATGATTATATAAGTCTTCTGAAGGTGAATAATCACAAAATTCAAACAAAAAACGAAGACGAAGATCAAATTTCGAAGGCCCGAAATCTGGTAAAAAATGATACCGGCGGCACCATCTCTCCGGTGAACTTTGGGTGCCACTGGCCTCATTTCTCAACTCATCTCACTCCCACTCTGAAGAGGTGCAAACTACACTGGAGCCATCTGCCTCGCCAAAGGGAGCTCTGTGGATTTCGATCGAATTCTGACGGAAGGGGAGACTGGAGAGGTGAAGTAGGGGAAGAAATGGAGAGGGTTCAGTTAGATCCGTTAGAAATCAACGGCTCACTTTTAATTTTCCTAAATCCAACAGCTCAAATAAAACCCCTTTATAAAGTTCTGGCGGTTTAGATCTACCCTCTGAGATTAAATCCAACGGTCCAAATTCAAGCCCATTTAATAAAATCCAAAGGCCCATCTGGATGTGTAAATCAAATCCAAGGGTTGAAATTAATCTTTTTTTGTAAAATAATATAAATCAATTATTTAAAATATCATATCAAGTCACAAAATGTAATAAAAATACGTAAATTCTCCTAAAACTATGCTTTACAATTCTAAGTGATATTTTAGTGTATTTTGAGCAAATTAATTCACTGTAAATATTAAAAATTAAATAAACATCATTTTCTTTTATTTTTAATAAAAGAATAAAATTGATAAATCTCAAGCAAACAAAGCACACAAAAATATATCTTTGTATCCAAAATTCATAAAATCAAATATAAAAAGGGATTTTCTCAAAATAAATAAAA
The DNA here is from genome assembly GCA_964058865.1 of Eleocharis quinqueflora. Taxonomy (NCBI): domain Eukaryota; kingdom Viridiplantae; phylum Streptophyta; class Magnoliopsida; order Poales; family Cyperaceae; genus Eleocharis; species Eleocharis quinqueflora. The sequence goes on from CAXKVX010001150.1 coordinate 132,407, forward strand.
AAATCCAAAACTAAATATTTCTAAATAAATAAACTCCATATTAAAATCCTTAAGTAAAATTCCCATAAATCCAAAAGTACATAAAACAAGAATAACAAAAATAAAAGAATGTTTCCTAAAAAGGTTTAAAAATATATTTTTATGATATAAATAAAACAAAGATTTGTTTATCATGTACACAACATATTAGAAGAACATAATTCTCACATGTCTAAAAACATGTTGCATCAAGTAAAAATCTTTTAAATACGAAAAAAAAACGATTTAAAAATGCATGTTTTCCCTCATTTAAATAGGGAATAAAATAAATAGAAGTGCTCAGCATGATTGATTGCGGTCGTAAATGATCTCATTGCGGCCGCAAGAGACCTGGTAGAGAGTTGCCAAGTCTATTGCGACCGCAATGAGATTCATTTCATTGCGGCAATGAGATTCATTGCGGCCGCAAGAAACCTGTTGTAAGGCATGTTTGACTGCCTAGATTTACCGTTATCTTTCTGATTGGATATTTTAGCTTTTGTACAAAATTTGTGGAAATATTATAGTAGTAAATATTAGAATTTGGAAAAGAATTGGAGAGAATATAATTTCAAATATTTGGTGAATATTTGATAATTAATTTGGCATCTTTTCAAGATAAATTTTCACCCCTATAAAAGATCTCGGGTCTCCGAGTGTTTAGGGGTATCATTTTCAGCAAAAATTACACTGTTGTTAGGGCACATGAGTTGTGCATAGCCATCCAAATATTGTTCCATTAAGTATTGGTACTCTGTCGAGAAGTTCGTGCTCGTCGGAGAAAAGAAAAGACAACCCTGAATCGCTTGGAAGGACTCGTCGGGAAAGATCGTTGTAAAGGACTTTCGCGAATTGAAAGACATCTCCACATTTGATCAAGTTGAAGAAAGAAGATGGAGAGTAAGTTTACTAATTGCTTCCGCATTTATTTTATTTCATTCATGTCGTAAAGGAGAATTGAATTGCAATTGCAATTATTTTGATAGGGAAATGGTTTTGTGATAATACCCTAATTGAATTGCACCAACTATATGTCCAACACCCTTTTCATAAAAGTATAAAATACTTATAAGTCCATTAATGACATCTTCACAAAAAGCTCAAAAATGGTGTAAAATAATAAAGGTGCATAAACGTCCACAAATGACATTTCTCCTTATAAAAAGTATAAAAATCATCAAAGGTTCCATAAATGACATCTTTAAAAGTCCTAAAATGACGTAACATTATAAAAAATGCTTAAAGGTCCTTAAATGATATATTTTCTCATAAAGCTATAAAAATGCTTAAAAGTCCAAAAATGACATTTTTATAAGCCCCCTTTGTTTATTTCATTATAAAATAAAGGGTCCTTTCTAAATATTGATGTGAAATTTCATGGAACTCAAACATGAGAATTGCATGAATATCAAGTATTTCAAAAATAAAAGTTCAAAAGCAAAACAAAATTATGCAAATTAATAAACTTCCTCCCTTTCTCATGAAACAAAGCATATTCTCAGGAGCAAGAGATGTACTTTCAAAAGAAATAACATATCTCCCTTTAAATCGAATATTTCTTCATGAAGAAAAGCCACATCTTCATGTAATAAAGGTCAAAGATAAAAGACTGGAATAGAAATAAAATTAAATCTTAGTTGGTAATATATTAAACTGGCTTACAAAAGAATTAAGACGTCGCTTTCAAATCAAGTCACTCCCAAAGAAATCATTTGGTGTTATTTAGTGTGCCCCACAACGCTTAAGAATCATAGGTATTGAAGGATGAGATAATCCCTCATGTAAATAATGGCAGGGGCTTGCACCCGACTAGGACATAGAACCTCAAAACCTCACTGGTTAAAATAAATAAAACTTCGAACGACTCCGTGCACCTAAGCCTCCGAAAGATCATGCACGTTTGGGGTGACCTGTCCTCTTTTTCCAAAAAGCATGCCTCCCTTAATACACCATAAAATGCAGAGTGGTGAGCGAGAGCGCGAGAAAGGACGTCGATAGGATCTAGCGACTCCATTGTGGACTTGTTCACCTATATCTCTTAAGCTATAAAGAAATTTTAAACACATTGAATAACAAAAATTACAAAATGACGAAGTGAAAGCGTTAGAACGTCCATACGACCACCAAATCATGTTGTAATTCTTAAGTCAAACAAATTTATATGGGCTAACAAATAAAGCCCTTATATTTCAAATACAAATATTACTAACTAAGAGTTCGAGTTTGTGTTTGTTTATGTTTGTGTTTGCAGGAAATGTCATTCTACAGCAACATCGCTCTAGTCTTTTCAAGCTTGGTGGCTACAAGCCCACCAGTCCAATGCCCACTAGGGATATGTATTGCATTTTGGTAGCTTCACAAGGGAAGTTGTCATCTTGCCTCCCCAAGTCCAAACCCCAACTCAAGTACTGGTGGCTGGACCCACCATGCCACCACAGGTGGCTGAACTCAAAGTCCAGGAGGAGAAAGAAGAAGACCTCTTCACCATCACTGACCTGGACAAATTGAACTATGTCCTGACAGGCCCCTCTAAGTCTTCAAAAAGGCACAACTGCAAAAGATGTGCCGAAACCAGTAGGCCAAGCTCCCTTGAGCAAGGCTACTCATCGAGGAAATGTCTTCTCTCCACAACTCCTTCTCCAGTTCTAAGCAAAATGAGGGAGGGCCCAAATCACCCGTGCACTCAAGTCGTACACTACAAACCTATGGTGCCAAGACCTCTCTTGGTAACCTTCTCAAACAATTCAGAAAGATCCACTGGCCTAAAGCCAGTACTCAAAATCAGAAGAAGGGTCACAAAACCCTTACACCAAAACCAAAAACAAAACTCAGCCCAAATAGCCCAAGAGCAGGTGGCTAGGGCTCTTCCCTCCACTCCAAAGGCCCAAAACCAAAGCGTCTTTGGAAGGCTCGGACACATCAGTGTGTTCAAGCGACTAGGACCCAAAGTCGAAGAACATAAGCCCCGAACCCAAATCCAAAACCAAAACAAAACAAAACAAAAAAGAAATACAAGTTCACCAAAAATGTGATTTCGAGATCGGAATTCTCGAATTTGAAGATAAAAGTACCAACTGGTGGCTCGAAGAAAAGACGAGTCACCAAACCCAAATCCAAACCCGAAACCTTCGAAGAGCATCATACGGTCTATACGATCAATGATAGCGATGAAGAAGCTCATGAGGATTCTAATGTTATTGGGACTAGGAATCAAAATCGAAAGAATAACACAATGGATGAAAGAGAGGGTAAAAATGATAACCCCGCTTAAATTAACCCCGACCATGAAGCTGAGTTGGCCGCAATTAGGCTGCAAGCTGAAAGACAAATACAAGAACTTGAGGCGAAACATGCTGAAGAAGTCAGCAACCTCAAAATAATCAATAACAGGGCAAATGAGCTCTTGATCCAGTTCACCTACTTCATGAAAGAAGCTGGTCTGGGGGACAAAATAGCGGGAAAATTACCCGCTAACCCATGTACTTCAACCCAAATGGCTCAGAAACAACCTCATGTGATACAGATTGAAACTGTGCATACCAAGACCGCTGAGTCCTCACACAGAACCCAACCTAAGATATATGGAGTTCAAATAACCCTCTCCAAAAGGGAACTCCAAAATATCATAAACCAACAACTTCAAATGGCGGGTATATCCACCGCACATCCAAGCCGAATGACGGGAAGATCACACCCTGCCCATTTCGATAATGAGCCCTTTCTGCCATACTACATGGAGCCAAATTTCAAAGAGTTCACGGGCGAAGGATCCAAAATAACTCCCGATGAACACCTGGCTTATTTCAAATTCGCTTACCAGGATACGCGTACAATGAAGCATTGCTCTTGCACCAACGAAGGGTTGCCTTCACATGGTACAACTCCTTGGAAGAAGAAAGCATCAAATCCTGTGATGATATGGCAGATGCATTTCGAGCCAAATTTGTTGTGGTTGAGAATAAAATCACCTTAACTGATCTCTTCAGCATCATACCAAAAAGAAATGAGATCATGGTTGACAACATCAACAGATGGAGAAGTCAACATCAAATGTGAACAAACCGTCTCAGAAAGTACGACAATCGAAATGCTCATCAAGAACATAGGTGACAAGATGGGCCCCTACCTCAAAATGGCCAATATACAAACATATCGTGACCTTATCAACAAGGCACACTACTTGGAGAGCAACATGTCCTCAAATGACTACTCCTACAAAAATAATTATAACCATGGCGAGAAAGCTGAGTCAAAGGCTGTGTTCACCAAGGGAGCCAGCCTATCTGCAAATCAAGCCGAAATTAGAAAGCCCACAAATGGCGACACGAGAGGCAAAAGATCGTCTCTCGAAGAACTCATGAGCAAACCCTATTTGTTCAAAAGGGAATGTGTATCCAAACTCTTTAACCAAGCTCGCAAATGTGGCTTGCAGTTACCTGAATGCAAAAAAGGCCAGAAGATATGGCCAAAGAAAATGAACCAAACTTCTACAAATACCACCGAGTCCTCGAGCATTCTATTGAAGATTGCTACTTTTTCAAGGACTGGGTAGAAGAAAGCATAAAGGCGAAATCATGCTCAATGACAAAGTGCGGCAAAATCCTCCCGCTTACCTGTCTCAGAAAGTGTGATCCAAGTCTCAAACGCAAGTGAATTCGAGATGGAAAATGATGGTCGAGAATGGACCTATCACCTCTCCAAGAAAACACAAAAGATGTGAAAGCTCTTCTAAAAGAACCAAGTGTCAAATGAGAAAACGTTCCCAACACTGAAACCAGGACCATCCATCAAAGGCCAGGGTTCTAGAAATAAAAGAGGCAAGAAGTCCACTGAAAGAGCTACACTTCAAGGGTGCATGAATACTCTCGAAATTTTAAGCATGGACAGTATATGTCCTTGATTCTCAAGGACTTCATTCTCGAAAATGTGTGGGCAAAAATTACAAACCCAAAGAACAAAGAACCAGAAGTTAATGAAGAAACCAAAAACCAGGTCAAAGAAATCCGATATGAAGGTGATTCAGAAAATGAAAAGGTGGATGAGAGCATAATCATTCATGATTTGTTCTTCTCTGCTTCATGTGCTGAGACCAAGGTACTCTAGGACTCCAAAAATAAGGCTTCTTGTGACAAAAATAAAGGAAAAGAACCCATCGTTGAGTCATGTAACATGATTGATGACTCTGAGGAGGAAGAAGAAGCATTTTGTCTCTCCAAGACATTCATATGGGGGCAGAAGAAGCAAATCAGGCAACTGCACCTCAGGAATGTAAGGCAACCTTGAGGTCAGAAACTCATATACCCGAACACCAAATGCCAAAACAGGTGGCTAAAGACAAAGTGAAGGATAAAACTAATATTCCTTCAACGAGTGGCATCGCCAAACTCACTGTGGAAGACTATAATGTCTTGGCTCACTTAAGAAAAATATCAGCCTTGATGAGTGTTTTCGACGTCCTTATGATGTCTAAAGACTTGAGGGACTCACTGATATATGCGCTCCAAAATCTCGAGCAGATTCAAACATATTTTGCGTCAAATACCGAAACAGAGACTATGTACTTGAGGGTCGCTCCAAAAGTATAACTTTCACAAATGAAGACTTGTTGATTGGTACATTTGATCACAATCGTCCTTTTTATGTGACTGGCGAGTGCGAATGTAAATGCCTAAATCGAATTTTGATTGATGCGGGATCATCAATACATATCATGTCCTTCAAAACCTTAAAGAGCTTAACCCTGGGTGTGGAGTTGTTATCTACCGAGCAAATAACCATCCATGGGTTCAAACAAAATTCTCAAAAGGCCATGGGAGTTATCACGCTTCCTCTGAATTCAACGATTCTGAAACCAAGGCCAAATTCAGTATAATAAATGCAGAAACATCCTATAAGGCCTTGTTAGGGCGACCATGGCTCCACGAAAATGGAGTGATTCCTTCAACCCTTCACCAATGCATGAAATACATACGTCGAGGCAAATTTAAAGGATCAATGGCGATGTAAGGTCATTTGGTGCTCATGAGAATTCTCTTCAAGATGCGGGGTTCTTCTTTAGCAATGAAGAAAGACATGAGCTCAAAGAAATCATAGCCACACGCATTGAGTCAGCGGCACCCAATGTACCTGAAACTAAAGGTGTCACCACAACCAAAGCATTGACTAAACTCAAAAGAATGAGGGCATCATTTCAAATATCGCCAGTGTTCGACACCTCTTCAGATGATGAGTCCGATAAGTGTATCACCATCAGGGCTCCCCTCAACATGCCAAAGTTCAAAACTCAAAACATGGCGATTCTTAAGTGACGAAGACCCAATGCCGAAGCTCAAAGTCAAAGTAATACCCATGTTCAGAGCCTACTTAAGCGATGAGTCCCCACTTGTTAAGCTAAGTTCATGTTTAACCATCTATGTTACTCGGATACTTCAAATACATTGCCGCACTCGTATTCGGTACGATTCGCGTGCGATACTTCACGTGATAATCAGAGTGCATTTTTATTTATTGCTTCCTCACCTTGTCGTAAGATTGATCACTTCCCATCAAAAGACATATTACCCCTGCATCTTATTCTCTCTTGTGTATAATAATAATTTTTATTATATATATTCACTTATATATTATTTTTCAATGTATTTTTTTATTTTTATAATTAAAATTTAATATATATAAATTTTCACTAGAGTGATTCAAGATTTAGGTTTTATTTTAAGAATAGTTCAAAATGATGCATATTTAGTTGTATTCGTATTTAAGATTTTAAAAATTATCGTATTGTCGCATTCATATCGTATCGGATACGATATCCGCATCCGTACTCGTGCAACATAGTTAACCATTGACAAAGGTTAGAACGAAAATGGAGGATGAATATTTGGGTACTGTTAGTCGACCCATCTTTGTACTTGTAAATTTCAGTCTAACCAGTACAGTAAAGGGATGTAAAGATTCTAACCAGACATTGATCTTATCCTTCCCTCGCATAGGACACTGGCAAGTGGTTCCCACAGTCAAATTCTCTTTATGCCCCACCGCGCAGTGACTCGATTCTGACTATCCCGGACGAATAATACAGACCCACTCAGAGCATCCACCGCGAGTCCTGTGATATTATTCCACTTTATCTCTAACATCTCCGAGTAATACACACAAAACCCTACACCAAATATAAGCTCAAGTGTTATCCTCTCATCAGGAGACGGCGCGAATCTCGACGCAAATAAATTACCACACAAGCTGACCTCTCTGGTCTCTGCTCTTTTTACTGATAGCAATTTTGTGACCTTTAACAAAACCACAGAGCTTTCGTTTCCACGATATCTCCACGACTCCACCCGACCACCACTACCTCTACTCTCTCCCGTCTCGTCTCCTCTCTCTTTCTCTCCATCTCTGTCTCTCTCTAAATTATCATGTCGCAAGTTCTCCGATTGAATCGACTCAGAGAGACGATCACGCGCGCCGCACGTGCTACTTCCAACGCCGCCGCGTCATCCCCAATTCCAACTGGAGGCCTCGCCCCCTCTCCCGTAGGTCATCGCCTCACTCAAGAGCGCCAGAAGTGGGACGGAGGTCTCGGTACCGGGTCGGGTATGAGCAGTCCTGGTAACGGGTCGGATGAGATTCAGACGCGGCGGATCCGAGCTGAGGCTCACTGTCCCCGCTGCTGTAAGCACATGGACATACTCTTCTCCAATCGGCCTCCTCCCCCGAATTACGGGTTAGGATCCGGGTCGGGTTATCAAGCAGTTAACTTATGCCCGAACTGCCGCACGGCCTATTTCTTCAAGCCACACCGTTTGGTGCCTCTGCAAGGAACTTTCGTTGAAATTGGCCGGATGCGGGTACCGGAATTGGAAACCAATAAGGAGGAAAGGGAGAGGAATCTGATTCGGCTATCAAGTGGGGGTGAGCCTCCTCAGACATGGGATGAGAATAGTGCGGCAGTTCATGTACCGCCGGGCCCACCTTTCCCACCGAACTTGAATGTGGTGAGAGTTGCGGGTCCTGGTGGTGGAGCCGGGAGTGGAAGCGGGTCGGGTTTCGGAGGCAAGGAGGGATGGGGTGGATCAAATTTGGGAAAGGATTTGCCAACTCCCAAGGAGATTTGCAAAGGGTTGGATAAGTATGTCATTGGTCAGGAGAGAGCTAAAAAGGTTGAATTCTGGTGTCAATTTTTTCTTAATTTTATTTATTTGGTATAATTGTTTTAACTTTAAGTGAAGGGACTTCTCTTTTCTGATGCAACCGTTTGCTGCATTTGATTGTCAGGTGTTATCAGTGGCTGTATATAATCATTACAAAAGAATATATCATGGTTCACTGAAAGGGTTAGTTCATGCAATATATGTTTTTTTTTTATTCTGTACATGCACCTTATTTATCATGGAAACAAATCAGCAGACTGAAAAATTTCAAAACAGGTCACAGCTAGAATCGGGAAGTTATGAGCAAACCTCACCCGATGTAGTAGATGACGATGACAATGTAGAACTGGAGAAAAGCAACGTTCTGCTAATGGGGCCCACTGGTTCAGGTAGAGATACTTAAGATACTTACAATTCAGTACCTAATTTTGTGGGTTGGTTAGATCACACTATGTTGATACTTAAACCTAGTCTTGATACAACTTCTGTACCAGTTATTACCAGAAATACTGATGCGGGTTGGTTAGATCACACTGTGTTGGAAGTGCTTTGAGTTGATAGACAGAGTCAAAGACCAAATAAACCATTATTCACCATATTGAGACAATCAAATTTCTCTGTTAATGACTTCTTTCTTTATTATTTTTTCGCTTTTGAGAACAGGGAAGACATTACTCGCTAAAACATTGGCTCGGTTTGTGAATGTCCCGTTTGTTATTGCTGATGCAACGACTTTGACACAGGCAAGTATTGAGCTTAGTGACGGAGCCAGGGGGGGGTTTTTTTTTTTTTTGGGGGGGGGGGGGGGGGGGGGGGCTGCCTCATGATTTGTCAAAAATGCTCTATTTTAGTAGTAATATATGTCTCCTCCTTCACCTCAAATCTGAGATGCCTAAATTTTATGATTGTTATTACTGGCTTTCATGGGAGTAATTTGTTGTTGTTGTTACTGGTTTTGATTTTCAATCGAATTTGTCCCCTGCATCATTGTTGGTATGGCTCCGTCACTATTGAGCTGTGTATAACTTTGAATTTCACTATGCACCCATTATCAGAATTGTGATATTCTTTTATTATTTTCTTACGTATGCAATTGTAATTGTTTTCTGGGCCTTGTCAGGATTTGCACGGCGCGACTGTTTAATGTTTTGTGTTTGGTGTAGGCTGGCTATGTTGGAGAGGATGTAGAGTCCATTCTATACAAATTACTCACGGTATGAATTAAACTACCTGTACTTACCTTGTTTGAAGAGAAGCAAGCTAATCAATTTTGGAGTTTTTGACATATATAGGAAGTTACATATGTTCTATGCATTTAATTTGAGCATGCAGGTTGCTGATTTCAATGTACAAGCTGCTCAACAAGGGATGGTGTACATTGATGAAGTTGATAAAATTACTAAGAAGGTATGTCTTTTTGGTGCTTTCTTTTTTTTCTGAAAAGAAACTCTTAATCAGCCTTATAGTTATTATTTTATATTCCTAACTTCTATAAAAAATGTATGTTATATATTTGCAGGCAGAGAGCCTCAACATAAGTAGAGATGTTTCTGGAGAAGGTGTTCAGCAAGCTTTACTAAAAATGCTTGAAGGCACAGTAAGTTGTTTCTCACTTAATCAGCAGTTTGTTATCTCAAAGTTCTGCGAACTTTTTTACAGCTTAAAAATTTGTGATCTATCTTGTAAATAAGTTATGTTTATCTGCAGATAGTTAATGTACCAGAGAAGGGTGCCAGGAAACACCCTCGTGGTGACAATATTCAGGTCAAAAAGATACGTCTTTCCTTCAAATTTTAGACTTCAAATATCCACTTACCTTGTTATGGTGCTTGGTTTTCCACAATTGCTTTTTTTAAAAGAAAGCAACTGTTGTTTTTTTTCTGTAGATAGATACAAAAGATATTCTGTTCATATGTGGTGGTGCTTTCATTGATCTAGAGAAGACAATATCAGAAAGGTTAGATTCTATATTATTGAATCCCCACCAGAAAAGCAAAACAGCACTTAATAATCAATACGAGTATGTTTGATTTTGTCTGACGCATCTCATGAAATAGACGGCAAGATTCATCAATTGGTTTTGGTGCTCCAGTGCGCACGAATATGAGATCTGGTGGTTTGACCAATGCCATGGTCACATCTAACCTATTAGAATCAGTAAGCAAATGACATTTACTATAATTAATAACTATTTAAGCATTAACATTTAATTCAATCCACACTGTTTTTGCTCCAATTCTAAGTTAGCTTCTGTATTTTTATGCAATTTGCACCAATTCTAGGTTACTAGTTTCTGTATTTTATACCAGAATCTTTTACTTAGTGCACCTCCATTTCTGACATGTTATTGAGATTTAAAATTATGAAACAAAAAGAAAAAACAATAACTGTTGAGGTCTACCAACTTGAAACCAAAAGCCCTTGGTCTTTTTACTGAGGTGTAGCTGCATGTATTTCTTGGAAGATGTTTGTTGTATTTGAATTGATTATGGGTTAAATCTCCTTTATGTTTGGAAAGATTATTAGTCTTACAATAATAAGTTTTTTGTTGTTGTAGGTAGAAAGTGGTGATCTAATAGCATACGGCCTTATTCCAGAATTTATTGGTCGGTTTCCTATTCTAGTTAGCTTGTCCGCATTGAGTGAAGATCAACTGGTTCAGGTACATAAATTATTTGAAAGATCTCAATGAAATTATTGTTTTGTTTATGTTTTACTTGCTTTACCTTTTCATTTATAAATAAAATAAACTATGATAATTTAGGTCCTGACAGAACCAAAGAACGCTCTTGGCAAGCAATACAAGAAATTACTTAGCATGAACGATGTAAGTTTGTTTTAATATTATCTGAATAATTATCTTAATAACATGAAGCACATGGATGTGTAGCAACCTAAGACAATTATGCTTTTCAGGTTAAACTACATTTCACTGATGGTGCACTTAGGCTGATTGCGAATAAGGCCATGGCAAAAAACACTGGTGCAAGAGGATTACGAGCAATCTTGGAAAATATACTTATTGATGCTATGTATGAGGTATGCTTACTCCTGCTTCCACTTTCTAATAACGTTGTATGGTAATGCTTGAATAGTTACCAATTTAAACTAAGGGAGCATTAACAAAACACATATACAAAACTCATTGTCCTCTGTTGCATAATATCCCATAATGTTGAATTTATTATTGTACATCTTTTGGTACTCATAATGAATTAGTAATTCTGATATCCATGCAAACTAATCTTTTGGTCCAAGGTTTTGAAAGGGGTAAAACATTTTTGACACCAAAGGTTTCCCTTGATCCATCTAAACAAGGCTTGTTTGCAAGTTCAGAAAATTACTGTTTTGTTTGCAAGAAATGTACTTTCTGCAGTACCCAAAATATGTTGTGATGTAAGAATATATGATAATGTGTGTAGATACCAGAAATGAAAGTAGGAAAAGACAAGATAGATGCTGTTGTAGTAGATGAAGATGCTGTTGGTACGGCTGAGAGGCCAGGTTGTGGGGCCAAAATTCTGCATGGGGATGGTGCACTGGACCATTACCTCAAACACTCAACAGCCAAGGATCAAACGGTATGTATGGTCAATGTTGATTTTTCCTGATACTGGTCACGTACTTGCAAGAAAACAAAATCCTAAGTTGAATCCCGAAAAAAGCACTGCTAGCAAACCCTTTTACTATTGTGGTTGCTGACTCATTAGCATATAACTTGATAATGACAAATCAAAATTTTGCTAAATAATAACTTGGACAGATCTGGATGGCAGTCCTGTATATTTTAATTTATATGGTACCTTTTACTAAAGCTGTATAATTTTCTTTTTTATTTTGTTTATGGAAGGTTTTGATTGGGGCTGAAAGTGACTCAGAGAGGGAAACTGAGATCGCCACACGAGCAGTGAGCATTTGAATATGTTGGATAACAAGTGTATTATGTAAAATATCTCATTTTTATAAGGTGCAATGTAAAGAAAGTGTATTTTCCTTGTAAAAGAAAATCTCTTCTCTGAATGAGAAGTAGATCCTCAGCTAATTTTAAAAATAGCTCAGTGAAAATAGACAGCTAGTCCCTCAACTTTTTTAAGGTAATGTCCAGAAATAATTCGATTGAATTTCCATTTTAATCCATATATGTGGTATAAAATTAATAAATATTACATCTAACTATGAGATACATATTCTTTCCGCTTGAGTGCAGTATAGCACAATACAATTTTCAACCACTGAACTATGACGTTATTTCGTATGTTATTACAGTGTTGATGATAGGTTGTTAATTATGTGTCACCATACATATATATTTCATATTTGGGATGCATGAAGGTTCACTACCGAAAATTGCTTATTCCCTGTTGTGGTTTCGCGAAGATTTTTTTTTCATTTTCTGTATGGGGACTATTCTCGAGTCTTGTAAAATTTGAATGTCAATAAAATCGTTAGGTGACAAGAGTGGTTTAGTTTAAAACAGTCCTCGTATTTTCACCTGATATCTCAGTTGGTAATTAGACTATAGAAAACCATAAAATAAGCTTACTGCCAATTAAGAGGCCACACAAAAAGGTTTATCTGACGAATGACACAAACTTACAGAAGCCACAACAACAAGCATTTGACAGATAATTATATGCTCAATAGTATATCATATTTACATACAACTAATGTTTCAAGTTTATATGCAGAGGCCAACAATGGTAGGATGTTCACAGTACTGGTTGAAAGCCATTAACTCAACAAGTGCATTCCATACACTACAAGCATCTTGTGATTTAGATGAATATGCTGGAATTATTCTTTAAACTAGAGTTACAAATAAGGGAAGCTACTAAGCTAGTCAAACTTGTAGTGCTTGTCGACACCAACAGATACATCCCAGGTGCAACTCATGCCTTCAGGAAATACCACCAAATCTCCTGCCTCAATCTCCACATATTCATTGTTGTGTCCTTCAGGATACACCTTCACGTTTCCTTCGAGGAGGTAGCATGTCTCTTTTGCACTGTATGTCCACGGAAAATTGCTTGGGGGGCATCCCCACCTATTTGTTTAAATGTTTAATTCAAATCAGCAATCGGTTTGTAACTTCACCGACAAACTTGAGAAAGAAAAGGAAAAGGTATAGCGCATCAACAAATTTGGATTCTTCAGTTCATTTGCCAAAATTTCATCCAAGAGCAAAAGACTTGAACCTAACAGATATATTAGATCAAGTGAAATGTAATGTAGAAGTTGGTTTTTGATAGATGGAATAAAAATATAAGCAAATGCAAATAAACCCCACTAATAATAAACCTACAAGGATGCTATTTTCTCATAAGAACCTGTTTCATTTTTATTTTTATTTTTTAAATTTTAGTCATCGACTCTTGTAACATTTTAGTTGTTCATCATTTCAGCATTCGCAAATAAACTTTTCACCAACAAAAATAGAACAATGTAGCATCAATAACAAGTACCAAGTCTGAGTCTCTGATTAGTACTTTTGCTAGAAGCCTGAAAGAACTTCTGAAAACTAAAGAATGAGTAGGCATAATATCTCTGTCCCTTCAGGGACTGTAATAGGATTTTTTATGATCCTCCAGGGACCAATGCAGCTTCAACTCACTGACCAATTCCATAGTTTACCAATAACCCTAATTATTTCTCCGGAACCATTTTGAAAAAAAAAAGAAAAGATGCACTACTAGCACAAGGTATGATTTTTGGGAAATCAATTTTGTAGGAAATTGAGACCTATTTACTTTAGGATCAATTGTTTGGATAATCTTATGCTTTGATTAGAGAGGTTTAGGTTATTGAAAAAAAAAACCAAATTTCTTTTATGAGGAAACAAGTAAACGTACTTGGGCCATTGCTTGACGCCGAGCTCCTTGAGCCTAGACTCGGGAGGGTTCTTCTCGACTGTAATACCCAACTTCTCTGTCGCCATTGTCTGCGCTCGTACTCTTAAAAACCTCACACTTCTATTCTTTGACTTGATGTGTAACGATGAAGACGAAGAGAAGAGAACAGAGGCGGCGGAGCTGTGCTGGGATAAAACAGGGCTGGCCATTGTTGGGCTTCACCTCTGAACAAAAAAGAGACTTTTTTTTCCCTAAGTATAGTTCTCCTTCAGATTATAAATTGATGGTGTGTAATTTTGTGGCCCATTCGTTTCTTATCCTCAAGAGTTTCACTAAATTTTTGCTCCTTCAAAAAATTTCATTTTTGTAGTTTTGTATGGAAGAGCAGTGGGTCCACAGCTAGTGTTCTCAAAACTGTGTCACCGCGGCTTAATACGGCACGGACGGCACGGTCAAGACACGACACGAGACATGACACGATACTGTTCACGTGTCGTGTCTTAAGCGTCATGCTCAATTTTTCTAATATAGGACATGACACAGCACAACACATTATGAGTGGATGCACGACATGGCACAATAATACAAAACACATCACGGCACAACACGGGAACACGACTAGACACGACACGTTTAGGCATGACACGATGGCACGACTAGGCACACTAGGCATGGGTAAGCAAGAGTAGGCACGAGTAGGCACATGTAGGCACATTTAGCCACAAAAAATCGTTTTTTTTTTAATTTAGCCACGAACTAGTTACCGGCACATCTAGTTCTAATTCAGAGCCAAGCCAACAAGTCGAGGAGGTACAAGATTCTTATGCTTCAAATTCATACAATGTACTGCTAGATTAAACTCTTTTTTGGTTTGACAATTTGCAAAACAAATGAATACTAATCTTGCACAATTGAGTTTTGGTGAGATGCATGTTTATATAGGTATAAATTGATGGTCAAAGGCTTCATATTACAAGTCAAGATGATAAAGTAGACACCAAGTGCAAACAAAACAGAGCAAGACAGAGCCTTCCGTTACCATAACGCAAGGGAACCCATCACAACGTGTTCTCAACCCGTCATAACGAGTTACCAACCCATCACAACGGGTTGAAGATGAGAAGATCCAGAAGAGAATGCATAGGAAAAGTTTGGCAGAGCCTTGCGTTACTGTAACGCACGCCTAACCCGTCACAATGGGTTGCCAACCCGTTATAATGGATTCCTCATCCATCACAACGGGTTCCTATCAAGAAGGGCCCAAAAGTCAGTCAGAGATGCAGACAAGGGCAAAACTGGAAAGGTGCCAACCCGTCACAATGGGTTCTGTAACGAGGTGTTGAATTATGTAAAGAAAGCAGCTCTCATTAAGATTTCAAGACTCCAAGATGTGCCCAGCTTATATATACTTGAACGATACAAACCAGAAGCATCAAGAAAGCACTCCCCAAGTTTACAAGCACTTAGTTGAGCACCAAAAAGCACACAATAGTATTCTCCTTCAGCATCCACACCTTAAGAGTGTGTAGGATAGCTTATTCTCTAATTGAGCACCAAAAAGAGCACAGTAGCTTATTCTCGAACACTTTTGTGATTGTTTTAGTTTGGTGAACTACATTGTGTTGTCAAGTAGTTCGTTCTTGTCTTTGATTGTGTTGTCAATCAGACGATTAGGCCTTTGTAGAACGGTGTAGCCGCTTGCAAAGAATTGAAGCCTTTATGATTTGCCCCCTTATTGTAAAATATTGGTTTTAGTGGAATCAGTCCCAGAAGGTATTTTGGATTCGGGGGTTTCATGAATGTAGGCTTGGTTGATAAGCCGAACAATGTTTCATAGTGTGTTCTCTTGCTCATACTCTCTCTTTTACTCTACTTTTGCATACTTACTTGAATTGTTAAAATTGCTTTATTATTTTCTTGCTTGACTTAGCTAGGTGATTAAGATCCAAAATTTTTAATTGAAATTGTTAAATGCTTCCGTAATTGTTTTGATCTTAGGATTACAACATAACATGTGCAACTACGAAGAATACATATACTTAATGTACAATCAGCAACACTACTTCATAAACCTAGGCGCCTAAGTTTATGTATTTTTTTATTTCAACAATGACAAGGGGATATAATGCAATTTTCAAACTTTAATAAGATAAGCAATTCAATCAATTCTCAATAAATTAAATATGCAATTAAATAATAAAGAGAAGAGATTAGAGGAAGTAGAAGGATGATGAAGTCGCGAGATGTTAACGGAGTTCGGCAAAGCCTACTCTCCTAGTATCCAGCACCCCCGCTTCTTACGGTAATAAACTCGGTCTACTCCACTAGACAATCGTCTTTACAAAGTTGAACCTCTCCCTTACACGCCAAGGTTGAGAAGAGAGGCCAAATAAATCACTCAAAAAAATAAACAATAATAGAGAATGGATGATATTTCTCAATCTAACAATCTCACACACAATTCTAGATTTATTTAGACTATTTAAACTTGATATTTAAGCAAGTATTTAGCAAGGTGAAAATAGCTCAAAGGTGATAGCAATAGTTGCTGCAAATGTTTTCGATAAGAAAAGTTTCCAAAAGGAAGAAAAAAGGCAGCAATCATATATTTATAGGTGTCCAAATCTGACAGAGAATTAGGTCAGCGCCACTTAGCGTTATAACGCTCCCCATACATAAATTCTACCATTATAACGCCAAACATGACAGTGCCGATTTTGAAATTTGAATCTAGCGTTATAACGCCAACTTGGTGTTACATAGCAGACATCACGGGTTTTTCAGATTGAACTAATTTGGTTTTGACAGGACTTACTGTTATAACGCCTATTTGGCGTTACATAACGGATATCACGGGTTTTTCAGACTTAGCCATTTTGTTGTTTGGAGAGACCGTTATAATGCCAAATCTAGCATTATAACTGTTGTATTAAACTCATCTCTTGTTTAATAATTTTGGAAAATAAATGAGTACTAACCTTGCACAATTGAGTTTTGATTGAGATGCAGGTTAACACAGGTACACAATTGTGATGCAAAGGCTCAAATATGCTTATACAAGTCAAGACATACTCAAAGACATCAAGAGCAAGCACAAAAGGCGTTCACAGAGCCATGCGTTATGGTAACGCATGGCAACCAGTTATAACGATGTCCAACCCATCACAATGGGTTAAGAGGAGAAGAACTGAATAGAGAAGGGATTTCCAAAGCCATGTGTTGATGTAATGCATCACAGATGCATCACAATGCATTTCCAGCCCGTCATAACGGGTTCCCAACTCGTCAAAACGGGTTTCTGCTCAAGGTGGCCCAGAAGTCAATGGAAGAAACACATAAGGACATTTCTGAAAAGGTGCCTACTCGTTATAACAGATTTTGTAACGCGTCACAAAGTTCTCTAACGCATGAGGCCATCTTCAAGACTCCAAGATGTGCTCAGTCTATATATACATTAGGGATACGAACCTGAAAGACAGTTGAAACCCTCAAGCTTTCAAGCATCCAATTGAGCACCAGAAAGAGTATTAGAGCATTCTCCTATAGCTGCCTAACCTGAGAGATTTAGGATAGCTACTATTTTCTAATTCTCAATTCGAGAAAACTTCTTTTCTTGTTAGTTTCTAGCCTCTGGTGAACTACATTTGTGTTGTCAAGTAGTGCATATATGTCCTTGATTGTGTAGTTAATCAGACATTTTATCTTATCGAGTGGTGTAGCCCCTTGCATAGGTTTAGGAACCTACGATTGGTTTGCTTATTGAGAAGAAACCAAAAATAGGTCCGCAATTGTAAAGAACACTTATTGTTTAGTGGCATCGGTTCCAAAAGGAAGTTTTGGTTCCGGGAGTCCTGTGAATGTAGGCCAAACCACGTTATATCGCATGTTCTTGTGTTCTCTTGATTGCTCTTGCTCTTTACTATCTCTCTTTATTATTCTTGTACTTTGTTATTTTAGAATTGCTCAATTGCTCTTGTACTTGCTTGCTGAAATTTTTAGCTAGGTGATTAAGGTCTAAAAGCTTGAATTGTAATTGTTGTTAAACACTTCCGCACTAGTACTTGACCTTAGTTCTCCCCAATTTACATTCCAACAGTAACTGTAGTCACTGATAGTTTGGTACTTAATAGTTTTGGACTGGTTTTTATGGTCTGGCGTTATAACGCTAAGATAGTGTTATGTAACGATTTCGCGGGTTTTTTTACTCTGGCGAGATTTGAAGGTTTTGGCAGACTGGCGTTATAATGTCAGATGCTGAATTTTGTTTTCTTTGCTCTTTCAATAATAATTTTAAAGATTCTAACGTTACAAATTAACCTAAATAGTCCTTCATTTTAATCTTAATCTTCTGAACTTGTTCTTGAATTTTTTCTTCACCATTTCTCAATTCGCTTTTTCTTTATTGCTCAAAAGTACCTACAAACATTCTGAAACACAAGAAATGCTAAAATGCAAATAGTTTTACAAATCAACAATTATGAAGAAATTGTTTAATACAACACTTCTAAAGAGTATGCTATAAATTTCGCCTATGTTGTTTCACATAGTCGGTCCCAAGCCCGAAATAAAAGAGGGTAACTTTTTTCCCTTTCTTTGCATTTATTAATTATTTATTTTTTGTCGAAATTTCGAAAAAAACATAACAATTGTCTACAAAATGTTAAGATTTTTCCGAATTTTTATGATTTAAAAAAATTCTCCTATTTTTTTTGGGTTTTTTTTATTTTCAGTACGATTAACACAAATAAGACACATCATGCCAAGCAAGACGACACGAACAAACACGTCACGATTAGACACGACACAGTTAAGACACGGCACGTTTAGATACGACGTGCCTAAACATACCATGTCAATCCCTTTTAATTTTTGATACGACACGATACAATAAAAATAATAAAATAATATTCATGTCGTGTCGTGTCGTGCCAAGCCGTGTTTGACACAACAGGACACAGAAATAGACAAATTTAGAAACCTATCCACAGCTTCCTTCATCGTGTACATGACGCATATTAGTTTCACTAGAGAAAGTCCAATAGCAATAAAGTGAAAACGGCGTTCATTGCTATTTGTATTTCGTGAGTGAACAGTGAAAATACTGATTCTTTTCATGTTTAATATCACATGAAATCAAGAATAATCATTATTACGTCATTCAATTTGATACAAGGGTCAGTGTTTAATATTTATCCAAATTACTCATAAATGTCAATCAACAAAGAGTAAAGAGAAATAAGGAACAAGATTAATCAATCCGGAGATTGATCACCTAAATTGAAAACATCATCTCAACTAATTTTGTACTAGCAAACCCACACACCACAGAGCAAAGAGAAATAAGAAACAAGATTAAGAGCTCTCTTTTTTTTCTGCATTTGATCAACCACCATCAAAACGATGCAAGTATCTCACACAGCTTTTCACAAGCCTTGGAGAAATTAAATGTTACCAATGCCCTATGTACATCATCAGTGGAATCCTTCAAGCAGGACTTTCCCGGTCAAGAAAGATGTATGATTGGAAGTATCATACTCATCTCATCTGTGAAGTAAACTGAAAGTTACTAAAGATTTGAACATGACAAAACAAAAATATTAGCAGGTTCATGGGATGTTCAATTATTTTTAATGCTTCAGACCATCATGTATACTAATCTGCAAACAGGCAAAAAAAAAGTTGCAGTTATAACCTGTTATTACACAAGTGATTTACAAGCTGGATCTTGAACACCACAGAACCCTGCTGTTAAATAACTGAGCCAGTTATATGGTCTCAGGAAAGAATAATAGCCACTGAGAATCAGATGAACATCTCAGAATCCTCTACATCCCGGTGCAATACAACAATGGATCTGATTCACTGGCACTAAGGCAGGTTTCTTCCCAGGGGTTAGGAACTTAAGCTAAGTAATGAAGTTTGATAAAATTTGATAGAAAGAAATAATGACCTAAAATTCAGTGTCGAGGCAGGACATAAATATTCGCTGAACCATTGATCGCGCAAAAGGAATATAGCTGAAACTATACCTGAAAAGCAAGAATAATCTCATTTTACATTAAAATAGAAGTCAAAAGGGTGAAATTCACCATTGTAACTTTACCCACTAAATGTTTCTTGTGACTCCACTTTGATTTATAACATTTTAGAAACTGAACTTTAAATTATGTCACAACTTCCAGTCTATATTGAAGACCACACAAATTAGAAACCAATTTTTCAAAGTACTGAATCCATTCAAATGCACATCAAGCCAATTATTTTGCAATGACTATTTTTGAGAAACTTATTATTAATTTTTCTCTATTGAATACCACACTTTTAATTATTGTGAGATTACCCAGTTAACCAATGAAGTTAATGCCCAAATATAAGTTTAAAAGCTAATTAAAATATGAGTATCTTATTTATTTAGTATGTGCTCAATTTTGTGATGAACATTATTAGTTATAATTTTCAAATGCACATCATACTTGAAATTAGTACGAACACATATTTCAACTAATATTAACATCTTACTTATTTAGTTTGCGCCACATTCTGTGATGTATTAGTTACAGTTTTTAAGTGCACAACATACTTAAATAATTAGTATGAACACATGTTTCAACTAATTGAAACAATATTTTACTTAATCTACACCTCATTTTATGATGAAATTATTAGTTACAGTTTTCAAGTGCATAACATACTTAAAACAACGAATATAAATACATGTTTCAACTAATTTGAACATTTTGTTTATTTAGTTTACATATGAGATACGAATTATGAAAACACACAGGATAGCTTATAAGACGAAAACGTTCAAAAAATATATACAAGATCCAACTTTCTATTTTTATTCGTTTTAGATCTTTGATTGTTATATTTTGACAAAGCTTGTTAGGAAGACGGACTTGAAATACAGAGACTGAAGTATGATTAGTCGGACAAGTCGGCTGTTGGGGCAATTTTTTTTTGCAGTCAAAATTTCTTGCACTGAGTTCTCTCTTCTATTCCAAGGAACAGACTATTTTGTGGGGAACCGGATCTCCTGCTCGTAAATCTCTGCTTGCTTTTCTGCTTGTTTTGATTTGGACCGTTTAAAACTCATCTAACAGTCAAAGTATTTGCCTTCTGAATCAAATCACAACCGTCCGTGACGATCGAGCGGTCGGATCGAAGACAAGCAGGAAAGCAAGCAGAGATTTACGAGCAGCAGATTCGGACCCATTTTGTGGAGGTGCACAATTGTGTAGTTCACTTTTTCCTAAATACGAAAAAAGTCCAATTTCACCGGTTGTATTTTCGAGACTGAATTAATTGCTCCTTGAAAAACCGAACAAGAATGAAATAGTATAAAGTTTTCATAAAGTTTTCGAGACGACACAGTTTTCGATTTCATCTCTATTCCACTGTTTGCCGTGCGACCTGTATAATCTTACGAACTTTTTTTTTTTCGGTCTCATTCTAAAAAAAAATAAGAATTACATTCATAAATTTATTTTCAAACATTCGACAATCATGACTCTATTGACTGAATGTCTGAATCTGATAAAGGTATTAATAATAATAATAATACGTCTACTTAATTCTAGAGGAAAATAGTGTGAGAAGGTATCGTGAAGTATTTGAGTATTTCAAGGAGTATTTGAGTATCTGATACAGTGTGATATAGGTTATTGGATACGTATTCCAATACGTGTACCTTCTCACACGTGCGTCATGGAATACGAGTTTTTACCTCATACGTCTACTTAATTCTAGAGGAAAACAAATCATTTGTGTCTTATCGAAAATAATAAGTTATTACTTCATCATATTTGACGAGTCTAGTTAGTGTATTTTCATGAGCATTTCTGATGAAATATTTACGAGTCAAATTATAAAATATAGCATTTTAATGTCGATTCAAATAACGCAATAAATTATTTATCACAATTTTGTAGAATACTATTTTTTTAGAATTTTTTTCTAGTTTTAATGATTTTTGAAAGATTATCTAATTTGACAGATAAATGTTGGTATATTTTATTATTTATAGAGTCGCCTTTCAAAAATCATTGATGTAGCAAAAATTTAAAAAAATGAAAAAATATTGTTCAACAAGATTGTGATATATATTAAGTTATTTAGATCAACATATCAAAGCGTTTCATCCATGATGCTTATGAAAATATACGCTAACAAAACTCATATTTAATATAATAACTCCTACATAGTATTAACAATAAAATAATATTATATATAATAACTCCTATATAGAATATTCAAATCCACATGTATTGTTACAAAATTCTGCAGGATTTTTTTTTTCCTTTCTAGATGTTCAATTCGTAATATATACCAGACGAATGCATATTAATTTCTTGTCAATTAATTTGCTTTCTTTCCTTTTCATCATGTTGTCACGGCATTGAAATTAATCAAGAATAATCGAATCATCAACTTCAATTAGGCCAATTCTATTTCAGATCACGTGTTGTACAATTTTAGAAAAAAATGACTGTGATGTCTTAACTTTAAATGTTATTCTATAGTTAGCAATCGCATGAGGAGCTCACGTGCCGCTAGATAATATGTATGACATTGACGAGGAGTTCATTCTTGAAATGTAAATATGTAACCATATGAATATCTTTATCTCTCAGCTCTAGAGTTAGCTAATGAACATGTCGATTCATGGATGAAATGAGCTGAACACTATTGAACATTTATGGAACGAACTAGTTTTTAGTCTTGATTGAAGTTCAGTTTAAGTTCAATTGCTAAAACTAAACTGAACTAAACATGGATAAATTATGGACTAATTGTGGACTAAATATGAACAAACTATGGACAAATCATTTTTGTCGTTTGTTTTTTCAGCGTGAACGCATGCTTTTAATCTGAACACTGAACGAATAAAAATAAAGTCATAATTGTCAAATATTTGAAAATAAACTCATAAATGCAATTCTTATTTTTTTAAGAATCAGACAGTAAAAAAAAGTTCGTAAGATTATATCAGTAATCGAGCTCGCACGGCAAACAGTGGAATAGAGATGAAATCGAAAACTGTGTCGTCTCGAAAACTTCATAAACTGTATACTATTTCATTCTTGTTCGGTTTTTCAAGGAGCAATTAATTGTCTCGAAAATACAACCGGTGAAATTGAACTTTTTTCGTATTTAGGAAAAAGTCAACTACACAATTGTGCACCTCCACAAAATAGTCTGTTCCTTGGAATAGAAGAGAGGACTAAGTGCAAGAAATTTTGACTGCAAAAAAAAAAAATTGACCCTAGAGCCGACTTGTCCGACTAATCACACTTCAGTCTTCGTATTTCAAGTCCGTCTTCCTAACAAGCTTTGTCAAAATATAACAATTAAAGATCTAAAACGAATAAAAATAGAAAGTTGGATTTGATATTTTTTTTTAACGTTTTCGTCCTACGAGCTATTATGTGTGTTTTCATAACTCGTATCTCATACGTAAATTATATAAACAAAATGTTCAGATTAATTGAAATATGTATTTATATTCGTTGTTTTAAGTATGTTATGCACTTGAAAACTGTAACTAATAATGTTCATCATAAAATGAGGTGTAGATTAAGTCAAATATATGTTTTGATTAGTTGAAACATGTGTTCATACTAATTATTCAAGTATGTTGTGCACTTAAAAACTGTAACTAATAATGTACATCACAGAATGTGACGCAAACGAAATAAGCAAGATGTTAATATTAGTTGAAATATGTGTTCGTACTAGTTTCAAGTATGCTATGCATTTGAAAATTATAACTAATAATGTTAATCACAAAATATAGCACATACTAAATAAACAAGATGTTTATATTAGTTGAAACATGTGTTTATACTAACTGTTTCAAGTGTGTTATGCACTTCAAAAATGTAACTAATAATGTTTATCACAGAATGAGGCGTAGACTAAATAAATAAGGTATTCATATAAGTTGAAACATGTGTTCATACTACATGTTTCAAATATATTGTTCATACTACAAGGTGTTCGTATTAGTTAAAATATATGTTCATACTAGATGTTTCAAGTATGTCGTGCACTTGAAAATTGTAACTAATAATGTTCATCACATAATGATACGCAAACTAAACAAACAAGGTGTTCGTATTAGTTAAAACATGTGTTCATACTAGTTGTTTCAAGTATGTTGTGGACTTGGAAATTGTAACTAATAATGTTCATCACATAATGAAGCGCAAACTAAATAAATAAGGTGTTTAGATTAGTTGAACCATATATTCATATTACATGTTATAAGTATATTGTGTACTTGAAAGCTGTAACTAATAATGTTTATGACATAATGTAGCACATACTGAATAAACAAGATGTTCAGATAAGTTGAAACATGTATTTATACTAGCTGTTTCAAGTATGTTGTACACTTGAAAACTATAACTAATAACGTTCTTCACAGAATGAACTGTAGACTAAATAAAAAATGTGTTCGGATTAGTTCAAACATGTGTTCATAGTAGCTATTTCAAGTGTGTTGTGCATGTAAAAGTATGTATGATATACAAAATATTTTCACTAATAATGTTCATCACATAATGAGATATAGGTTAATAAAAAATGTGTTCAAAATAGTTGAAATAATTATTCATACTACTAAGACGAGTGCTTATATTAGGTATTATACATTTGTTCGTATCATTTGTTGTGTGTGATAATTGATAATACATGAATGATATGCAAACGATCGTCGTTTTTTACAGTTTTTTCAATATTTCTAACGATCTCTTGTTGAAAAGAAGATAGAAAAGAGAAAGAATGAGAAAATAAAGAAAAATGAAGAAAAGAGATGTTGTTAGAAGAGAAAGAAATATTTAAAAAAGAAATTAGACAACATAAAGAGAGCAGGAGACGAAAGTGGCGACCGAAAAATGAAAAATCAAAGATTTTGTCTTTTCTAAAATATACAGATCTTATATTATAATAATCTGTCTAAAAATTTCATTTTGGATCCATCTAAAATTGTAGTTGCCAAGATAGTAACGGGTAGTAGGTTGGAATATATAGCATTGTCTATGGTTATAAATACCATAGAATCTCATGCCATATCTGCCTCAAGACCCACAGTCTCATAAAACAAAGACCTGGAGATAAAACAAGAGGGTTACTTAATCAGAAAGAGGAAAATACAGAAAGAAACTCTTTAACGAGTACTATTTGATCAGCATTGTTTTATCTAATTAATACAAATGACTACGGAGGAAGTGCATGATATTATAATTGTTGGTGGCGGCATCTGTGGACTTGCTCTCTCTCTTGGTCTTCACAGGTCATGGTTTTTCTGTGAAATATTATTTCTCATTTAGTGAACTTATATTTCTCTAATGCAATTAAATGTTACAAAACGTGTTGCTCAGAGGTTTAGGTACAGAAAAAATATCAATAGAGGGTTAGAATTTGTTCTGTGTTTATTCTCAGAACAGAATCTCTACATGTTCTATATTACTAGTACCTCACTGTTCTTCAGCAGCCAATCTGATGGCATAACTTAACGATTAGCTCTCTTCATCAGCACAGCAGACAATGCATTTAAATGTACTTAAATTAATCTTATCATAAAAAATAGACCCATTTGATTGTACTTGATTTGCCGTTGTTGACATTTTTGATCCAATTTTTCTTTCACTAATTTTAGTTAATTTGCCATTGTTGACCTTTTTTAATCCTATTTTGTAATTTTAGTTAATTTTCCGTTGTCTTTTATTGCACTTGAATATATTTATTAGGAGCTATACTGTAACATGGTGAAACTAAATAACAGGAAGGGAATCAAAAGTTTGGTATTGGAAAGATCAAAAGGTTTAAGATCAGAAGGGGCTGCTCTAGGTGTGCATGGCAATGGATGGCATGCACTTGACCAACTCAAGGTCGGTAATGACCTTCGCAATTGTTCGATCACTCTTACCGCGTATGTACACACTTCTCCTCTCTGATCTCCCTCTAAAACGAGAAACAATTCTTACAATTGTAGCTGAAAGAATGAATCAGTACTGAAGTGAAAGCAAATGTAGGATGCACGATGAATATCTAAACAAGGACGATAAGACCGTAAAACCATACAGGTAAAATATATAATTGCTTTCTTGCTCTACTAAATAACTGCACATAACTATTCATCTTCCTCCTATTGACTCACACAAATCATGCGTGATTATATACATATATATAGGAGAGAAATGCGGTGTCTTAGGAGGAAAGACCTCATTGAAACAATGGCGAGGCATCTGCCAGACGAACAAATCCGCTTCGGTTGTCATATTTCTTCATTGGGTTTTGATCATGGAGAAAAATTACACGTCCTTACTACACTTGATGGTACTGTCATCAAAGCTAAGGTACATATGATACATTTTTAACCAAGTGATTTGAACATACAAGTAAGACCATCAATTACATTGTTTCATTATCAAATACTTCCAGGTCCTAATTGGCTGTGATGGAATGTACTCGGCGGTAGCTAAGTCTTTGAATCTCTCACCTCCCAATTTCTTCCCGATATGGATAACTCGTGGTTTCACAACGTACCCCGAAGGGCATTCTTTCGGGAATCATTTTCTTCATCTTTTTACTGACAAAGCAATTTTCGGAAGGTTCCCCATCAACAACAAAAGTATTCTTTTCTTCGTGACTCATTTGGATGCCCCTATTGGAGACATGACTGACCCTGAGATCGTCAGAGAGCACACTCTTGAAATGCTGAAGGGATCACCGAGCGAGATAACGGATGCAGTAAGGAACTGTGAAACGGAAACATTGAGCTTGAAGCAGGCTGGCTACCGGTCCCCATGGGCCCTATTGCACCAAAATTTCCGGAGGGGCACAATGACGGTTGCCGGTGATGCCATGCATGTCATGGGCCCGTTCATTGGTCAAGGAGGTTCAGCTGCATTAGAAGATGCTATTGTGCTTACTAGGTGCTTGTCAAATGCTATAAACGCACCGGATGGCGCCGCCTCTGATGAAAAATGGGTTGAGAGGGTCGAAGATGCACTTGATTTGTACATCAAGGAAAGGAGGCCAAGAATAATGAGGCTTGCTGTTCAATCCTACCTTATTGGAACTCTTTTCTGCACAAAGTCATGGGTTGTGAAGTTCATAGTTATTTTTATCTTGAGTGTGTTCTTCGGCGGGAACAATCTCCACCATTCAATGTTTGACTGTGGAACTATCTAGCCCAATTGATCAATTTGAGTACTGTTCTTGTGTGGTGATCTGCCTGGTATGATGATTGATGACATATGAATAAAGTCCTTCTGCAGCAATTTATAGGGTTTGTTAGACTGTGAAAGGTTTTGTAAACTGTATGTGTTCAATTGTGTCAAACAGTTTAATGATTTAATTAAATAATTAAATAAATATTTATGTAGTAGAAATATTTTACAGTATTAATTACAATTATTATTCGTTGTCAATTTAAATACAATTTTGTTTTCAAAGAGATCACTTGGCCAATAAAATTAGAGGAGGGATCACTTGATATTAGTTATTTTGACAATCTTGACAATGAAATTTCAAACACAACCACAGATTCCAGATTTAATACCGATGAAATAAGAGATTTAATAGCAGAGGAAGGATTGCTGTTAAAGGGGGCTATTAAAGGGTGTAGAACCCTCTATAAAAAGTTGGCTTTCAATAGCGGATCCAAGCAAAAATCCGCTATTAAAAGGATCTTTTAATAGCGGGGCTCTGGCAAACCCCGCTATTAAAAAAGACTTTTTTTATAACGGACCAAACCTTACCACTGCTATAAAAGTCCCTAGTTATAGCGGGACTCTGCCTAGGTCCGCTACAAAATATTTTGAAAAATAAAAAGCGTTGCTGCCAGCTTTGCATTTATTGCGGAATTGACTGATTTGATAGATATTTTTTCAGAAATGTTCATTGGTAATATATAATCACAAGAAAATTTGACTATTTGCAAATATGTCATGTTGCTTAATTTATATTTTTTGTATATTAGATGTAATATGATTTTGAACAGCCTAATTTTATTTTTAAATGACCTTATGATACAACTTAATTTTACAGTAATAATTAAACGAATTGTGAAGAATTTTTTTTTACAGTAATACTCAAAACTGATATATATATATTTTTACTGTAATACTTAAAACACAATAATATTTGAAAGATGAACATAATGACATAATATTTTTGTGGGAAGAAGGTCGAATGAGAAAAGATTTCTGAGGGAAGATTTCTGTGATGAAAGCATGATGGAGAGTTGATGTTTATAAAGAGAACAACTTTTTTGGAAAAAAATGTGTCTTAATCTGTGTGGGAGCGTTGGATTGACAAGAACTTATGGCGGACCATAGGCTCCACCCACTATAAAAGCCTTTAATAGCGGATCCCTTGTATCTCCGCTATTAAGGAACACCTTTTATAGCGGATTCCTTGTATCGTTGCTCCATCCGCTATAAAAGACCTTTAATAGCAGGTCATGGGTAACCTCCGCTATTAAATGTGGCCTTTTATAGATGCACCTTCAACACATCTGCTATAAAAGACTTTAATAGCAGACCATAGGCTGACCCGCTTTTAAATGAGGGATTTTAATGGTTTTTTTTTGTTGTAGTGAAATAAATAGATAAAATTCTTAAAAATAGATAAAAATAAAAAATGTTTGTAAACTCATTCATTTTCTTATAGATTACTTTGTGTTATAAATTTGATGCAATTTTAGTGTCATTTCATGCTCTATCATAGATCATTAATTATTAATCGTTAAAAAGTTGCATAAACTTGATTGTCTTTGGTGAAGCATGAAAATGGTACTCAAATTGCACCAAATTTAAAACACTTCTAATCTATAACTTCAAGAATGTGTTTATAAACTTTTTTTCTATTTTTAAGATTTTGTATCTATGTACTTGAAATTTTATTGTCAAGGTTGTCAAAATAATTCATTGTCAAGTGATCCCTCCTCTAAAAATTAATATACAAAAATTATGATCCTAAGGAATTAAAGGGGGCTGGAAATTATGCAATTGACGAAATACCAGCTCTGAAAAAAAAAACATGAAAACAGAAAAGGAGGTAGTTGCACCTCAACTTCTCTGATCAAAGCAAATCAGTTCCCTTGAACCTTTTTTTCTGATTAAATCAGTCACCTGAAATCTATTTATATTATCAATTATTGTAAAAAACTATTGGTTCAGTTGGCCTCTTTGTCAATTAGTGCTCATAATAAGTTGGTAGATGTTCTAATTAAAATGCAATGTGTTTGGGTTTCTATAGTTTATACTTGAATTACGTTTTGAACTACTAAATCAGAAAGGTTAGAGGCCAGAATCAGACTTTTATTCTTAAGAACTTTCATAAAAAGGTTAAAATATACATTAAACCAAAATATATAGAATTACTTGAACAAAAAGCACAGAAAAGGCCAAAAGGGAGATTAAGTGACTTGCAAATTAAATTGCAGTGGCATTCATACGGAACAAGATCTTCTGCCGCGTGTTACGTGACGCACAACAAATTCCGTTCCTTTATTTTCATCAAGATACGAGCAACATAAATTTTAAAAATTCCAGCACCCTGCAGTCCATCGTAGACGATCCTGCGATTATAGTGTAGGCGATTCAGACTGTTTTTAGATATGACGTGCGGTAGAAGATTTGCTTTCCATTCATACATGCAAGATCAATTATCATTTTGAGTTGTCCTTTTTAGTTTTGGGCTTATCAGGAATGTTGTGCTACAACCTAGTTAATCATCCAAGTAAAGACAAAATCAGCTCGCATGAAAACAGTTAGTAGACAATTTAAATCGAAGGGAGAATCACCATAGATTTCATTTCTCCATTCCATGCAGCATCTTTGCTATCACCAGTGTTCTCTTCATCTTCTCCACTGTTCATGTGAGAGAGAGGGGGTAGCAGGAGGTGGTGTGTCAGTGCCGATGCTAGTTCAGGTGTTGGCTAGTATCGAAATTGTATCCTGGAAAACAGCCAGCAATACAATTCATTCTAGCGCATGTGAAGCAAGATACTTTCTTTGTTAATCAGATCTACCAAAAATTGGTGTGTACTCACGAAAACTTTGTTATTTAGAAATTTCTCCATCTAAACTTCAAATTGAGGTACTTATTCATCAACATTCTATAAAATAATACTCGACATGGCAAAATCTGTTTCAATTGGAGAAACTCGTTTGAATTGCATGCACCAATCCACAACTGATCCAGCTCAACTGAGATGAACGATACAAAATCAATTTGAAGCCCATATCGACATGTGATCATGTTACCCAACTATTTATTGTAGTCAAATCAATTTTGTAAAATACAGATTTTAATATTTTGTAAATTATATAAAAATATTTGGAAATTTGTTGTCCCAACTTATATTATATAAAAATCAGGTATACTCATAAAAAAAATAAAGAAACATTTAATATTTCTGAAGCCAATAAATTTAATTCTTTGATTTCATCATGTGTCTTGTTGGAATATCCACTAATAGATAGCAAATACACTTGATCAAATAAGAGACTAAGTCCTTGTTTAGCTTTCTTGGACATATTTTTATATAATATAAGTTGGGACAACAAATTTCCAAATACAAGTATATATAGTTTAACTAGATTCAAATCTGACCACTCATCGTTACTTTTAAATTGATTCTGCAATTTTAAATTCGAACTTACTGACGCATCTGTCGTGGGTAGTCTTCTTCCTCGGTCCCTTTCCGTAAAGATCTTAGAGGGTGACTTGTCCATGGTAGCCTCTCACCATCCCTCCATGCTCTTGGGTCACGAGAGTTGTAGTAAGTACACCGTGGTGGCGATCCTCTCGAAACGCCCCTTGAGCAGCTTCTAAAGATTTTGTAACCTTACATGAAATAAAACAAATTATGATATATTTTTATTAAAAAGTCAACCCTAAATTGAAATAAGTGGAAACAAAAATCATACTGCTCATTTAAGAGAATTCTATTTTCGCCTCATTGAGAATTATGTACTCGCCCTCCTTTATTTATACGTTTAGTATGGGATTGAGGAATGCAAGACTCCTCTCACCGACGGACGGGGTAATTACTGTCGGCGCCCTTTCCAGTGTGTTGCTCCCCCTTGTCATGTTTTGTTGCTGAGGGAGAAAGCATCTTCTGGAAAAAAGAAGATAGGTCGCCCCAAACGTGGGTGATATGTCTAGGTAGACTTGGGTGCACGTAGTCTTTCGAAGTTCTGGGGTTCTATGTCTTGATCAGGCGTAAGTCCCTACCATTATTTACATGAGGGATTATCTCATCCCTCAATACTTATGATTCTTGAGCGATGTGGGGGCACACTGAATGACACAAAATGACGTCCTTTGAAAGTGACTTAATTTGAGAGCGACGTTTTGATTATTAAGCCAATTTAAGATGTTACTAACTAATATTTGATTTCATTTATGATCGAGTCTTTTATTTTCGACTTTTAAAGCATGTTCCATTTAATGGTAAACACATTATTTAGGTATTTTGTTCTCATGAGAAAAAGGGTTATTTGAGGACTTTTAAGCATTCTTTACTATCTCATCTCATTTAATTTCAAGAATGTCATTTATGGATCCTTATTTATTTTGGCTATTTTATGTCATTTTTTTTTACTTTGGGAGGTATCATTTATGATCTTTATGTGCTTTTGTTATTTTAAGTCATTTTTTATTTTGGGAATTATCATTCATGGACCTTTATGCATTCTATTACTTTACATCATTTTTTGACTTTTTTTTTGTGAAGATTCCACTTAGGGACTTATAAGAAAAGATGTCATTTATGGATATTAAAATATTCTTATACTCTTATGAGGAAAAATGTTATTTATGGACTTTTAAGTATTTTGTTACTTTATATTATTTTAGACTTTTAAAGATGTTAAATATGTCATTAATGGACTTTTATTTCAAGGAAATTTTATATTTTATTTAATGAATTTCATATTTAAGATGCATAAGAAATATTTAATGTATTGGAGAAATTTTGGATTTTCGGAAATTTATTTGAGAAATTTGATATAGAAATTTATTTGGAAATATGTTTTTATATTTAATTTTAGATTTTTAATAGTATTTTTTGATAAAATTGCACTAAAATGCAAAAACGACTTCTATATTGTATTTTATGAACTTCGGATGCAGAGATATATTTTTGTGCATTTTTTTGAGATTTGTCAATTTTATTCTTTTATTAAAAATAAAAGAAAATGATGTTCATTTAATTTTTAATTTCTTAAACATATGAAATACTCAAAACATATCAAAATATCACTTAGAAATGTAGAGCATGAATTTACAAAAAAAATATGTTTATTTAAGAATTTTTGGACTTTATTTGTTATTTTTACAAAAATGTACATTTATTATATAGTGAGAATTAATTTGGTCCATTGGATTTGATTAGGACTTTTGAATTTGGACCATTCGATCAATCAACAGACACCGATCTCTTTCTTCTTCTTCTTCTTCATGTCTTCTCGACTTTGATCGAGATTTGACCTTGGTGTTGATAGAGATTGAATTGATGGCACCTTGAATTAGTACCTCTCTGGCATCGTCTTGGTGAAAGGAGTAGAATGAGCCCACTGTCGGTGGCTGGGGGTCAGTGGAGGTGGCTGAGCTCCACCACCACCTCAGCCTTGTAAAGTTTGGTTCAATTTCGAGCTTTTGTGATTTGCAAATGGTTTCATAGCTTGTATTTGATCTAATTATGCTCTGGAATCATGTTCATAATGATTTCAAACTTCAATTTGATTTGAATTGGACGATTTGAGTCGAATTTGGGTCGATTTAGTCTCAAACAGTCACAAACTAGTTTAATTTTGGATTTCAAAGGCTCATTTTAATTTATATTAGTACAACAATTAAGACTAGAATTAGCCATTGTACTCTCTTGTTCTTAATTTCTCTCTCTGATTCTCTTGTATTTCTTTCCCTTCGGTTCGGCTGAAATACAAATAATTCTTGTTTATTGTCGGATAACTTCTTTATCTTCTCGTCTCGGCTTATCAAAGAGACGGGATCAACTAGTATTAGTTAAGTCAATTATAATTGGTTCATCAACAATTATAATTAATTTATTTTAATTTTATATATATTTATATTCAAAACTTTAGCGAAATATATATTATGTCATTCTTTAATTAATCACATTTGTATGACATATGTTATATTACTCAATATTATATTAGCGATAATACTTGATATATTAATCATATAACACGTAGTCTAAACTTTATTTGTTAGTTTTACCGTCTGAATTTCACTAGAGTAGACTAAATCAGATTGGATTTACTTCAATGAGAATGATTAAATTTTTATGTTGACTTATGACAACTCTTATTTTTTTTTTCTGATTTGAAACATTCTTTGTAAAACTACATATATGGATGAAATTTTCAATCCTTTGTACATTCCAATCTTCTAGATACTCGCTGGAATACATATTCTGCGCTATCTAATTCCTTTATTCGTTATTTTTTTTCTTGGGAGCTGATACGTAGATATTAATATTTATACCGACTATCAATAACGATGTTATTATATACATTTATTTGAGTTATTATGTACATTATTTGAGTTATTATGCATGTTATTTTTTTGTACTGAAATAGTTATGCTTGTTATTTGAGTTATTATGCACATTATTTTGTTAACATGCATAAACAATTTTCAGTACAAAAATAACATGAAATAACATGCATAATAACTCAAATATTGTGCATAGTAACTCAACTATTGTGCGTAATAATATCGATATCTATAGTCAGTATCAATATTAATATAATAATATCTACAGAACATTTTCCTTTTTTTTTCTTTGGCCAACAAAATTCTGATGCTGCGTTCCAACGATAGGGGATTTGAGTTTACTTTCTGATTGAAGAACTTTGTTACCGTTTGACAGAAGCAAGAGTACGTAATTCTCTTGAGAAAAGTCATGCGTAATGAAAATATTGAAGATTTTTTTATTAGCTTTTGAGAGAAACAAGATTCAGTCAGAAAGAAATTAATTAAGGTCATGTGTAATAAAAATCTAATGAAAATATATCATTGATTTAATTTCCCAATTCAACAACGAGAGCATATATAAAATTGTCGAATTAGAGAGCGATTGATCTCGATGTAATCCTCATAATTAATGCAAAGTTGTTGCCTTGGTATTTTCCGGGGAAACTTCGTCTTATATATATACAGGAGCGAAACTATGCAGTGCATGTTGTACTTTGAATGTTTTATGAATTTTTCATTAACCCCTAAAATAATTATAGAAAATATATTAAATATTAATATTGATCCGTTAAAGTGTTTATACAAATTAAAACTGGAAATAAAAATTATCAACCTTTATAAATTAATCGACTACTACAAATATGTATTAATATCAGTTTTTTTTTAGTATTTTTTTAAATATGTCGAGTAAACATCCTACCACTTCCTTATTACAAAAAGAAGCAAATTACAAACCGTACACTACTACAAAAAAGACATTATTATCGGTTTTTTATTAGATTTATTGTCGGTTTTTCTACCGATGTAGTAGGGGAGGGGCACTAAAACTATTTAAAATGGCAAAATTTTCAAAATGCCACTACAAAAACCTTTATTTGTCTATTTGCCATCACAAATTTCATATTTGTCAAAATACCATTAAAATTCAGCACCTATTTTATTTATGCCACTATACTCCTTTTAAGCCAATTTAAAATTTCAGAACTTTTTAAATACCCATAGTGTCCCTATCAAATTTTGTTTTTTTATTATTTAGGCAGATAATCAAACAAGCGATTGAATCAACTCAAATAGATCGAATGAGAACAAACCATCTCAGTTCAGTTCGACTGAGAGAGGGAACAAATAGAGAGAGAGGGTTCCTCCGCCAGACTAGGGTTCAATTCAGTTCGAGCATCGTTCGACTGGCGCTGCAAATTGGCAAGCACTTGGTTTTTTCGTTGCTCGAGTTCTTGCAAGAGAAGCAGTTGTACAATGACGAGGAGATGCTCAAGGCTAAGATTGATCTTCTCAGTGAGACGAACATGGTTGATTATGCCATGGATATACACAAATCTCTATACCATACAGATCAGGTCCCCCAAGGTAATGCGAGGTTTTGTTCTTTAGATAAACTTGCAAATTGTTGTATGAGTATGCGAGTTTTTAAGAAATGCCTTTATTATGTTATTTCTTACAAAGAGGACGTTAATTGAGTTCACTCCTTTAATTTGTCAGAGATGGTGGACAAAAGGGTGGAGGTTGTAGCCAGGTTGAAGTCTCTAGAAGAATTTGCGGCTCCACTGATCAGCTTCCTTCAGAATGCAGCTCTTGCATAGGAGTTGAGACCTGACAAATCATAGAATGGAAAGTAGAGTTCTGTCGATCAGCTGAGTTGTAAATTTTACAAGTAAACTAAAGTGAACAGCATTTGAAGAGCACCAAAGAAATCATGATGTTCTGTTGTTTGATACTGATATTCTGTTGTTTGGAACTGGTATGCTACTGAAATCCAGAGAAAATAATAGCCTGTCAAAGTAAGTTAGTGAGGGTGGCGAAGACGAGCGCGAGGCGAGGCGAGCAGGAGGGGTGGACGATGCTGGCGTAGGATGTTAGAGGGCTAGGGAGGGGTTGAACGAACTGGGATGGAACGAGATCTTCTACCGCGCGGCACCGTCACTGTGCGTGCCGCGCAACAAATCTCAGCTTTTAATTTGCATCAAGATTCGTGCAAGCTAAACTTTATAATATCAGACCCCCTGAATCAAATCTGGGCCGTCCATAGTTGACAGCGCAGTAAATCTGAGCGGTCCGTCGGTACCGCGCGGTAGAGGAATCGGGTCCAACTGGGATGGGTTGAAATATCTGTTGATTGAATCGATTCCAAATGGATTCCAAATGGCTTGATTTCTGTCGAAATAAAACAAAAAATAAAATTTAGACAGGGACAGTTTGGACATTTATAAAGTTTATTAATTTTTAATTGAAGTAAAAATGAGATAATGACATAATTAAAATAACTAATGGATTTTAGTGGCATTTTGATAAATATGAATTTTGTGGTGGCAAATAAACAAATGGAGGTTTTTGTAGTGGCATTTTAAAAAATTTCTCATTTAAAATCGTGGTATTTTAAATAGTATGGGAGGGATAAAACCTTTACATTTTTTACATGTATTTTATTCATAACCATTGATATAAGTGACTTTCTCACCGGTTATTAATAAAAAGTAGGTGATAAAAGTCAAATAAAAAAATAAAAAAGATGTACATTCTGCAACCTGACAACTGGTTTCAAACGTACAGGTGCAGACATGCGACATCTGTCACATCTTTAATTCAAATTTCAAAATCAATTTGACAAGAAAACAGAAATAAAATAGAAGTTAGAAATAAATAAATAGAACAAAAAAATAAAAAACAGAAGATTAATTAAAAAAAAAAGTTAAATAGAACCAAAAATATAAAATAAATAAATAAACAACAAAAAATCGAGAAAAAAAAATATAAATAAATAAAATAGAACAAGGATAGAAAGAAGAAAAGAAATCGGTGTTTGCATCTGATATTGAGAGAAGACCAATGGCGATATGTCGCTTCTCCCAGTCTCTTCAAATCTCACCATTTTTTGATGAAAAAGTACAAGAAGAACAATGGTGAATCTAGAGAGACAGGAAGATAGAGGGGAGGGAGACAAGGAGATATATATATAGAGAGACAAGGAGAGAGGAATTCACATCCCCTGGAATGGTTAGCAATAGTGGGCCCCCTGCATTCTCACCGCTGCCCGCACAGTGTTTTTGCTACAGTACTAGCAAATTTACAACGTAACAGTGCTGTCCGCTGACCATTTCGTGACTCCGCATTATTTCGGGGATACGGATTCGGGAGAGAGAGAGGAGGGAGAGAGAAAAATGTGTTGGGAGCGCGAGATTTATAAATTTGATTTTTTAATGCCGACTTATTAAAAAAATCCGATGATAAAATATTTATCACCCGTTGGTATTAAGAGTCTGGTGTTAAAAATTATCTTTCAACACCGAATATTAACAAACAATTGATGATAAAGATTTTATCATTGGTTGCTTCTTAAAAATCAGTGATAAAAATAATTATAACACTGATTTTTAATAAAAATAGATTTTAAATTAAAAACATTTTTTTTTTCAAAAGTTACAGACTTTTATTACTTTTTTTAGTAAATAATCGAGTTTAATGCCACTGAGTGTCTTTAAGTTCAAATAGTACTAAGATCTGGAGATAATTAGACGGTGCTAAAGTCCTTCTGTTTTAAAATGTTGTCAACACTACTAAAAATTTAGTTGTTTGTACCATCAGCTATCTACCCTTTGAGCAGCACCAATACCCTTCTGTTTTAATATCTGTTCAATTTTGTTATTAACTACCGCATAACATACTGGCGACGAGAATCATACGAGATGCAATATGATGGAGGGTATTGTAATATGCTAGGAAAAAGACTTTGTACAGTTACATTATAATTTTGTTCTTTTTTCATTTTTTCCTCAAAGGTGTAATAAATTACTGTAAATACTTTGTTTTTGTTAATGAAATCTAAATAGACAGCCTATTTTCCCAAAAAATAGTTTGTTACTAACACTACTAAAAAAACGAACTATTATAGCGGGCCCAGGGGCTATAACAGGAGGAATTGCTAAAGGTTCATGTGCTCCGCTATAATAGGTATGGCTATTATAACAGTCTTTAGAACAAATCCGCTATAATAAAAGGTCTATTATAGTGGCCTTTAGGACAAATCCGCTATAATAGACCACCTATTATAGCGTAATTTTAGCAAAATCTGCTATAATAGATCCTCTATTATAGCAGATCTCACTAAAAGTCTGCTATAATAGATTTTGAAAAGAAAAGAAAAAATGTTGCTGTTAGCTTTTTCATTTATTGTGAAATTGACTGATTTGATAGATATTTTTGCATGTTCATTCGTAATATATAATCAAGAGAAAATTTGACTATTTGCAAATATATATATTATGTTGCTGATTTTGAACAGTCTAATTTTATTTTTAAATAGCCTTATGAAACAACCTAATTTTATTTTTACAGTAATAATTGAGAGAGTTGTGAAAAAAACTTAAGTATCATGTATTTCAAAAAATTATTTTAGCTTAAGCAGTTCAAAGTTTGAGACTTTTAACTTTCTTAAAGGATGGTATTTTTAATCTTTTATATCATAAAGATTTAAATATTTTAATTTTTCAAAACAACCTTTATGCATTCATTTTAGTTCCTTTCGTTACAAAATAACGTACTAAATTTTGCAATGATAATGCATAAAAAATTAATCTTTTAATTGTCAAACCCCTTTAAACGTTTCTGCAACATACTTGTTATTTTACTAATCAAGTCATTTCGATTTCTTGTTTTATAACAACTTGTTTTGTTACGAATATAGTTTAATGTATCTTGTTATTCTTAATCAAAACAAGTTTATATAAATATTATCTTTAGCAATTTTGACCTTCTCTTTAGCGTTGCCCCTTAATCTTTTGATTTTGGATTAAAAATTTTAATGACATGATTGTCAATTTTCCAATTTCATTTCATTTTATTTCATTCTGAACAAAATGTACTACTTTACTCGGAAAAATTTCATAATCATATGTCATTTTCTTTATCCATTCAGCTTTAAGCAATATTATTTTCAACTTAGCAAACAAAAGAAGAATAAACTTCACATCATTTTTAATTAAGGCTTTATTCATATTATCCAACATCACAACCACAATAAATCTGGTCCCTCCTGGATAGGTACCCGTTGTGACGGGCGGGAAATCTGTTGTGACGGATTGAAAACCTGTTGTAACGGATTTGGGATTTCTTATGGTAACACATGTCTCTACCAAACATGCAGAAATCTCTTGTCTTTATCTCTTCTCATCTTCAATTAGTTACATCGGATTGGTGACTCGTTGTGACTGGTGGGCAACCCGTTATGACGGGTAGGGAACCCGCTGTGAAGGGTTCTCATGCGTTATGATAACGGTATGGCTTTGCTAAAGCTTTGTTTCTGTCCAAGTTACTTGTTCTTGATATCAATGTGATCGTTATGACCTGTACATGCATGTTTGAGCATTTGCATCACGATAGCATACATGTATAAACCAGCAACTCACAAAAACTCAATTATGCATGGTTAATACTGATTTATTTTGCAATTGTCAAAACATTAAAAGAGTTTAATCTAACAAATACTAGTGTGAAGATCTCATGAATCATGTCAATTTTTTTATAGAGAGAATGATGTCATGATCTTTAAATATGATGATATCTTGCTATGATCTAAAAAAGATACGAAATGATCTCAAGAAGATATAATATCTTGTTAAGATGTCAAGAAGATATAAGATCTTACCATAAGCGCTGGATCTTCAAGGAATACAGATGTATTAGGTGTGCATGTTTTGCACTTAGACTTTATTTTGTTCTCTCCATTAAAGATAAATACCTTCGCTTTCATTCGAGAGTTCGAGAAAAAAAGAGAGCACATGTGTCTCTTGGAAAGAACTCGTGAGCGGCTAGTTATTAAAAAGAAGACGCTCAAGACAAGAATTGCACAAATCCATCTAATAATATTATTTCAGAAGCAGTCAGACTAACGCATAATGACAAGTAAATTCGCTTTCACTTAATTTTATTTTCTTAAAACTTACACACAGGAACTTACAATTGTTTAATTAGTTAGAATTTTATCTATTTTGATTCTATCTAATTGAATTGCATCAACACTTATTTCTCCATGCACCTATATATAACTTAAAACATGTTAATCCAAACATATACATGTAACTCGTCTCATTACTTGAAGTGGGAACTCAAGAGAGGATCTTTAAAAAAATGTCGGGTATTCAGAACTACTTTAATGAAAAACAGTGAACAAATTAAAAGAATCAATATTAAATCAAATTGGCAGATGCAGAAAACAGTTGATATTTCAAAACTTTGATATTGGAACCATCTTTTCTGAAACATGGAGGCAACTTGATCGGAAAAATCAACGTGACACACGAACGACAGACGTATATAGATTTTCAGTTATGTTTCTACATCTATTGTTACCATTCTCACATTCTACGTACTGGCTGATTCACAGAAAGCGCTTGTAACTTTTTTTAACAACAAATGTCAATAGTCTATATATTACTTGGCCAAGTCTGAGGTGCAAATCAAATTTGGAATGTATTTTTCTTAACAGAGGAAAAAAATGGTTTTCCGAAGAGTAGCGTAGCCGCGTGGGAGGAGAGCCGGTCGGCAATATAAGAAGCCTGTGCAACCAATTGAATTTGAACACGTAATATATATTCATTCTTATTTCTTGTTTTAATGGGTCAAGTCACACCACTTGACTTGAATTTTGACACCCAATATGATCAAATATAAGACAATTCATAATTAGACGTCATCACTCACTGATTTCAACATTTAGAAGCAGATCAAAATAATTTTTAATTAAAATTGGACATAGAGCTTTTGTTATTGAAAAGCTGTTAAAAGTTACAATGGTCCGGTTTAAAAGGTTGGTCCTTTAAAATCGGACACAAACATTGTTGTCCGCTATTAAAAATATTTTTAATACCGGACTCATTGTTGCTGTCCGGTTTTAAAGACATCATTTACACCGGATCCTAAACTGTTGTCCGCTTTTAAAGAACCCTTTAAAATCGGACACATTATTTCTGTCCGGTTTTAAAGGGTTCATATATATTTTCAATTTTCAATTTTTAAACATTGATGTCGCGGAATTTCAATTTTTTTTTCAAAATGATCTATAATTTTTAAATTTTTCCAAAAACGATCTTGAATATAATTTTATGAATAACCAAAATTTTAAAATTTGTTCTAAGAATGACCTAAAATATTATTTTGTTTAATGAAAAATCATCTAATTTCACATATTTTGTAAATCTAAAATTATTAGAATGAATATTTGTTAATTTCAACAAAGATTAAATAATATGAAGAAAAAAAGAAATCTTCAATTAAATCTTCTTCGAATCTCTTCTTCAATATTCTTCAAAATAAATCTTCTTTAACTATTCAAATTTGCAAATATCTACTAATTATTATTAGAAGGGTTTTTCTAAGTATGATTTTGATTGTTGAGAGATAGAGAAAACTGAGAGATGAAATGGAAATTAAAGAGGTTATATAAAGATGGGAGAGGGAAAAGAAGGGAGCAATCCGTGGGTATTGTCTGAATGGTTAATGAGCGTTGGATTGATTTCAAATGGACGATGCAGATTAAAGAAGCACATGTCGATCTGTGGGAATGATTTTAAAACCGGACCCTGCAAGAATGCCGATGTTAAATACCTTTTAAAACCGAACTGAAGCAGACATCGGTGTTAAATACCCTTTAATACCGGACTGAAGCAGCCTTCGGTATTAAAAACCTCACCTTTAAAACCGGACACAATCTTCCGTCCGGTTTTAAAGCTCCATCCGGTATTAAAAACTCCTTTAAAACCGACCCTCGTGTTACAGTTCGATTTAAAAGCTCTTTTAACACCGAAGGTAAGTTAATGTTCAATTTTAAATCCAACTCCAATTTAAAAAGGTCAGTTTTAAAGACTTTTTCTATAGTAGTGACTCATCAGGCCGGGTGCATGTACAGTTGTCCTGCTGCATGCACAATTGCACATGTACTACTACATTTCTAATCTAAATTATCTTTGCTTGATCACAAATTATCAAGTCGTTTTCGAAACTAATAGGTGATAACAAGGTTGTTGTGGAGAGCAGGTTGTTACTGCATTCAATTCGGAGCATTTTGACCCAGCTTCAAAGCAAAAAGCCAAGAAGCATAAATTAAAATCATTTTGGCTGAGTTGACACTATTGATATAAAAAATATTGCTTCACATATCGAAGTTAAATTTACTTTATATGTGTTTTATTTATTTTACATGAAAATATTCTTTTGAAGAATAAAATTCTTAAATAAAAATATAAATTTAGTTTTGATGTGCAAAACACTATTTTTGATGTCAATAGCACACCCTTTCGGTTAATATGTACCAACATGTACATTAATTATGATACTCCACAAATGTGTAGGTACGTCATGATAAGTCACATGACACCACATAATTATACTATATGTGGTCACATATAAATATGTCTAGGTATTTTATTTTAGACTAGTAATCGTACTCGTGTCAAATAACGGGAGACATTATGAATGAAAAAAAATCATTTAAATTGCGTGTTGATTAAATATTATTTTTGCGTGTATCACATTTTTGTGAATTATTCGACGCATATTCAAAATTATGTGTTCTTGTCAATTAGTTATATTAAAAATAAATGCTTGGAGAAGTGCTTTTATAATTTTTCGCGAGTATTTATCTTTCAACTACATAACAATATAATATATAAATGCATTGCACAACAATTTCATTTAGACGATGATTATCTAGGTATCACTGATGTGTTGTCAACATAAATATAAGAAAGAAACTGATCCAGACAGCTTATGAAATAACACACAAGTAAAATCCCAAAAAACAAATAAAGTGTCACAAATCAGAATTATCACATGAGCTTAATTATTTAGTTTGGCAGTATTATTTTCTATTTCTTTGAGCGGATTTTCCGAAATTTGATCTCGCTTGATAAGGTTGTTGAAGCTCTCTCTAACTATTGCTTATGCCTCTTATGCGTCATTGTTGTTTAGCCTGGGTGAACGCACAAACATAACTACCTGATACATGATACTGGATACTTAGCCAAATTTGAGAAGGTAAACACATATATTTTCTGATTGCATCAGATTATTTCCGAATCTGTCCTATTGCTTATACTCGGCTGTTGAGTCGATGTAACGGCGCCATGGAGGATTTTTTTCAAGACATCAATAGAGGGGAGAGTAAAATATCTGAAATTGAATGGAAGAATTAACACATTCAATCCAGAGATTCAAACAAATATTTAAAAAAATTTGGATTGTAATTCAGATTTATACATACATTGCATAATTTCCAATGCTATATTTAAAAAATCATCAGCAAAATAAAAGATATTATTCATGCAATTCGTATAGTAATATTTCTTAAAATGTACGTTATAAAAAACAGATAAAAACAACTTAGTTTAAATTCTCCTAACTATGATATAGGTCCCATAAAAATTAGTTCTTGTATCATGTGTAGGTCCCATAAAATTTATAAGACAATAATTTTGAGAAAATACATTAGTCTCAAATATCAATTATATATTGAAAAATATATGTAAATGCGGATCTTTGAACTTCAAATTAAATGCATGAAAAAATAATTAACAAAACAAAATTACAAAGCAGGGTTGAATATTGCACCGTTTCATTAATTTCATGATTTGACGTCTAACCAAAATATCAGAATATATATATATATATATATTTACAAATTAACTAACTCGTTCATTTCTTGTAATAGTAAATTATTGACAGAAATTATTAGTCAGTAGTATGATTCTATAGTATTTTAAAATACTATAATTTTTTTACTTTGTTATAGTC
Organism: Eleocharis quinqueflora; assembly: GCA_964058865.1. NCBI lineage: Eukaryota > Viridiplantae > Streptophyta > Magnoliopsida > Poales > Cyperaceae > Eleocharis > Eleocharis quinqueflora. Next base: position 175,965 of record CAXKVX010001150.1, read on the forward strand.
AAAGTTATGTGGCATTTAACTAATTTTTTAGTTAAAAAATAATGAATAGTTTAAAATATTTGATACAATAGTATGATAATGCGACTATGAAATGCGTGCTTGAAAATTATTTTGTACATGAAATATTAATAGTTTAAATATTTTGGCACAACTTTCCATTTTCTTTCCTAGCTAATAAAATGCAATGCTATGAGAGATTTCAATATGTAAATATTTAGTCTTATAATACGTAATATATATAATTTGTACCAATGACATTATTGTCCTTATACAATCAAGCATTGTGTATCAGTATATCCACTGGTTTAAAGGATATTTTAGTCTATAAAAAAGTAAGATTGTGACTAAATAGAGAACTTTATTTTTTAGGTGCTTTATAAGATATTATAGAGTATAGATTTTTAATCAACAATTTTTAATATAAAAACCAAGTCAACGTTTTTTATATAAGAGTTCTGTTATTCCGACATTTATTACATTTAAAATGTCATTTGCAGAATTCAAATCTTTATGCTTATAAAAATTTGAACTCATGACTTCAGTGTAGTCATTCTAATTTATTAGCTACTACTTGAGGTGTTAGGGGATTTGCATCCTAATGACAAAGTCAAAATATATATTTTTCACCGTCAAGAAAGTTTCTCAGCACATTTATCATTTTTGAACATTTAAGCAATATGACAGGTCATACATTTTTATTATATTTATTTATCAGAACTGAAAGAATAATAGTCAGAAAATGACTTCGAGTTTCGTATTTCTTTTTTTATGACGGATCTTTACAAGCAGAACCCTACAAAAATTTAGTTTTGGGTCTAACAAAAAAATTGCATGGTTGGCATGCATTCTATTGCTGGTTATAAATACCCCCATAAAGCATGTCTTTTTCCCAGAAGCATAAAACATAGAAACTGATCATATAGATCCTCGAAGAGATATTCAAACATCCACAACTATTTGATCGCCACTATTTGCATCTATTACGTAAATGGCTATAGAGGAAGTGCATGATATTGTAATTGTTGGTGGAGGCATATGTTGATAATACTTCTAGTATTGATTCTAGGACCACTAGAGAGAACCGGAAACTTGAGCAGAAGCCTAACCTTGTTCCATGCCTTGAAATTCTCGGAATTGACGCTTTTCTGTATCCGGACAGCGGTGCGGCCCTTCTCTTCTTGCTACTCTTGTGTTCTCTTCTCCACTCTTCGGTGTGGCAGCGGGGTCTTCCAAAAGAGCAAGTCACGGTCGCCGGTTCCCTTTTTCCCTTACGCGGCAACTCCTTATAAAACCCGATGGAGAGGCTCTACAACGATCTCTCCTCTTTCTTAATCTTTTCTCTAATTACTTAGAGTAATTTTTCTGTAAATTTTCTGTTGAGAGAGAGAGGATGACTTGTCTTTGGGGACCAGGTGCCTTTTAGAAAAGGTGCATGCCAATTATGCAATTCAGTCCATTAATTAATTGCTAATTACCAACTATAATTTCTGCACATTAAAGGGTCCTTTCCTACAACACTTTATATCCATATATTAATATACTTTATTGATCACTTGATTATGGATATTAATGACATATAATTAATATATAATTGTGTAACACGTAAGTCCATAAACTTGTCGTTTCATATGGCGTCCCATATGACACGTACGATTATAAAATCCAACAATCTCCCACTTGGACTATGTGTGTAATCTTTAATTATATATTAACAGAGCTCTTTCATTTTTGTCACTTTAAGTGTCAAACAATTCCGTCCATCAACAAGAGACTTAAGCAGCACTTCGTCACATTTATGAGTGACTAGACCGACATAAATCATGATGCTAATACAACTGAATGACATGAATCATGAAATGGATGTGCAGTGTGGAAATCACACGAAATGTGATCTACGTGTCTGTTTCCAACTTGGTCCTTTGCCTTTTGAGATCAATCGAATCCAGAATAAAACCTTAACTGAATAATATACATGCACAATATAACTTTAAAACTTTAGCCTTTAACTTTAACTTTAGAGTGCATTATATTATATAAACAAATGTCTGTAAATACATACAATCTTTCAAGCACTACAACAAACTTATCAGACTCCCACTAAAACTGAACATCATCCACTGAAATTACACTCATACGAGCAACATGCCCATGGAAAACTTTGGGAATCAAACCCTTAGTCAGCGGGTCAGCTATCATGAAATTTGTACCAATGTGCTCAATACTGATCAGACCATTCTGGACTCTTTCTTTAACAGCCAGGAACTTAATGTCAATGTGCTTCGACTTGGTTGAGCTCCTGTAGTTATTTGAATACAGCACCGCAGAGTTATTGTCACGATACATCTTCAATGGTGACTGGATAGTCTCCATTACCCGCAGCCCCGTGACAAAGTTGCGTAGCCATATCGCTTGATTTGATGCTTGATAACAAGATACAATTCTGCTTCCATGGTAGAAGTTGCAACCAATGACCGCTTTGCACTTTTCCATGAAACAGCTCCTCCGGCCAACATAAAAATGTAACCAGTAGTGGACTTCTTGCTATCTTGACATCCCGCAAAATCGGAGTCAGTGTAACCAACGATCTCAAGCCTGTCTGACCTCCGATACGTCAACATGTGATGCTTCGTTCTTGGTAAGTACCGCAATACCCTCTTGGCTGCTTTCCAGTGATCCAATCCAGGATTACTTAGGTACCTGCCTAGCATTTCAGTAATGTACGCAATGTCCTGTCGCGTACATACTTGAGCGTACATAATACTCCCAACTGCTGAAGCATAGGGAATATTTTGCATTTCCGACTTTTCAAGTTCTGTCCTTGGGCACTGATTGAGACTAAACTTGTCTCCTTTTGCCACTAGAGTATCAGCTGGTTTGCAATGTTTCATGTCATATCGCTTAAGTACCTTATCGATATAACCTTCTTGTGAAAGGCCTAAGATACCTTGAGAACGATCTCGATGTATCTTTAATCCTAACACATAAGACGCTTCGCCAAGATCTTTCATCTCAAAGAATCTATATAGAAATTTCTTGGTTTCATGCAACATGTTCATATTATTTGTTGCAAGCAATAGGTCATCAACATACAAAACCAGAAACATAACTTTACTCCCACTGAACTTGTGATATATACATTCGTCAATCTGATTTGCCTCAAAACCGAATGAGACAATAACCTGTGCGAATTTAAAATACCACTGTCGAGACGCTTGCTTAAGTCCATAAATGGATTTCTTTAATTGACAAACCATACTCTTTGGATCATCCATCTCAAAATGAGGCGGTTGAACCATATAAATGGTTTCATCAAGTTCACCGTTTAAGAAAGCGGTCTTTACATCCATTTGATGCAACTCAAGGTCCAAGTGTGCTACTAAAGCCATGATGATCCTAAAAGAATCTTTCGTCGACACAGGTGAGAAAGTTTCTTTATAGTCTATGCCCTCCTTTTGGGTAAAACCCTTAGCAACAAGTCATGCTTTGTACCATTCCACATTACCATTCGAATCCCGTTTGGTTTTAAATATCCATTTACAACCAACAGCTTTCGCACCCTTAGGTAATGGAACAATATCCCAAACCTTATTGTCATACATAGACTTTATTTCATCATTCATAGCTTCAATCCACTTTTCTGAATTTTGACAATTGATTGCTTGATGGATATTTTCAGGATCTTCTTCCATCATACCAATGTCAAATTCATGCTCTTGAAGATATACTACATAATCATTTGATATAGCATTTCTTCTTACACGAGTGGACTTCCTTAATGGCACAAGTTCTTGAGGTATTGAAGGTTCCTCAATTGCATCATCCTGTACTTGCACATCCTTATCGTTATGCACAATTTCTTGTACAGCTCGTATGTCATCCTCTTCGGTTTGTATAGTTTCATGTACAACCCGAGTAGGACTACCTATGTGCAACAATGAATCATCAGATGTATTTGAACCTTGTGCAATCTCACGGACCACTGGTTCGATTTGCATCTCTGTATCATCTGATTGATCATCATCTAAATTAATAGACTGATGCATATTATTCTCCCCTGGAATCGAAATATCCTCAAAGAACTTAACTGTATTCGTCTCGAATATAGTTCTATTAGTAGGATTATAAAACTTGTACCCCCGTGACCTTTCTGCATAGCCAACAAAATAACAGCTAACTGTCCTTTCGTCCAGTTTCTTTTCATTTGGCCTATAAGGCCTAGCCTCAGCTGGACTACCCCATATCCTGAAATGTTGTAAACTAGGTTTACGCCCAGTCCACAACTCATATGGAGTTTTAATAGCTGCCTTAGTTGGTACACGATTGAGAATGTAAGCTGCGGATTTAAGCACTTCACCCCAGAGGAACAATGGTAAAGTAGTGTGACTAAGCATACTACGCACCATTTCCATTAATGTACGATTGCGCCTTTTTGCAACCCCGTTCATGGCAGGCGAACCTGGCATGGTATATTGTGGCACAATCTCATTTTCCTCTAGGAACTTGGCAAACGGCCCTGGACATTGTTCACCCGAACCGTCATATCGACCGTAGTATTCACCTCCACGATCCGATTTGACTTGTTTAATCCTTTTATTGAGTTGCAACTCAACCTCAGCCTTGAAGGATTTGAACATGTCCAAAGCTTGTGCTTTCTCTTTAATTAAATATATGTAGCCATAACGTGTATAATCATCAATGAAACTAATAAAATGTGTCCATTTCTGGTAGCCGTATGAAATAGTTCACAAATATCCGTGTGAATTAGTTCCAATGCATCTGTTGCACGTCTAGCTTCATATTTTCGGACTTTCGTTTGTTTTCCTTTAGCACGGATCAAAATCCGACATGTCTAAAGAATCAAGAATTTCATTTTTGACAAGACGTTCCAATCTCTTGCGAGAAATATGACCTAGTCGTTTATGCCATAAAGCACTTGAATTCTTGTGAGTTAATTTATGTTTAACATTCCGAGTACTAGTATGCAAGGATTCATTAGTCGAAGCAACAACCCTTAAAGCATAAAGCTTATCATATTCAGACATTTTTCCAAATCCAACTAATTTAGATTCATGAAACAACCTGAAATTTCTGTTTTCAAACATGCAAGAAAAATCATTCTTGTCCAAACTAGAAACAAAAATTAAGTTCCGCCTAAACGACGGTACTACAAATGTCTCATACAAATCCAAATAAAAACCAGAATTTAGTAAAAGCTTAAAATGTCCTATAGCTTCAACTTCCGCCATAATGTCATCCCCTGAGTATATGTATTTTTCTACATCACTTGGCCTTCGATGACTCAGGCATCCCTGCATAGACACAGAAACGTGAGTGGTGGCACCAGAATCGATCCACCAAGTGTCTATTGGTACTGAAACAGTATTAACTTCAGAACAAACTAAAGAGTAAAATGTACCTTTCTTTTCCTTCTTGGCTAACCAAGCTTGGTAGTTCGTACACTCCCTCTTGTAATGTCCATTTCCTTTGCAAAAGTAACATACTTCCGACCCCGTTGCGGCAGCCGGCTGTTTTTCCTTGGCATCCTTTTGTTTCTTTTGTCCCTTATCCTTAACCTTATCCGCAGCTTTGCGTTTCTTATTCCCCTTTTTCTTAGAAGTTGTGGAAACATTAGCACTTTCTACAGTTTCATTCTTCAACCTTTCCTCCTCTTGAACACAATGAGATATGAGCTCATTAACTGTCCATTTTTCCTTTTGACAGTTATAGCTCACAAGAAAGTGTCCAAACTTAGGAGGTAACGAGTTAAGAATCATGACAACCAACATGTCATCCGACACGTCCAGTTTCATGGCCCTCAACTTTGAAACCATATGAGTCATCTCAAGGATGTACTCCCTTATGTTACCATTACCAGAATACTGTTTTGAGCAGAATTTCTTTAAGAGATTACCCATCTCGATTTTCTCATTCTTTACAAATCTCTGGTCAATATCAGCTAAGAATTCCTTAGCTGTAGTGGTGTCAGAAACGTCTCCCCTGAAAGCCTCAGGAATAGTCTTTTGCATGACCTTAAGACACATGCGATTTAACCTTAACCAGCGGGACATATCCAGTTTTTTATCGTTAGTTCCGCTGGCTTGTCTGCCTGTAATGCAATGTCCAGATCAACAAGACCAAGAACAATTTCCAATTGATCTTTCCATTCCTTATAGTTAGAACCATTGAGAGTCGGAATATCCTTAATGCTAGCAATATTTGCTGGAAAAATTTTCAAAGAACAAGCAACGCATTTAAAACCTTAGACTTTAATAATAAAATTAAATCATAATCAGAACACTCCATCTTCTAATCATTTTTCAATACTAAGTGCTCTTTGGAGTCAGTTAATATTGTCCAACAATTAGGCGTAGTAAATAAAATATGATAATTCTTTATATGTCAATTAGTCACCTTCCTTTGGGCTGATGTACTAATCACATATTAACCATATAATTATCAACCATTTATTTACCACTAACCATATATATATGATTCAGCTAAGTACTGTCCTTCCTTTGGGCTGATCCAGTACTTACATACAACATATATATAACCTTTTATAAATTAGAAAATAAATAATCATTTGATATGAGAGCTCACTTTGGCGAGATGATATCATAATCATTTATTTACTAAGATATATACTTTAATAGTTCTATTATGATTCAAAATTATTCCTTAAACAGACCACTAAATTAAAATAATTGGTCAGGTATTTTGGTTCACAGTACAACCTTTCAGAATTAGTTAATTCTGTACTGAACAGTTCAATCCGTTATAACGGTTGTAACCATTACATAACGGTTGGTTCTAGTTCTTATCTGTTTTGGCCAAAATACGCGACTTTTCACTAAACTGTTATAACGGTATCTAACCGTTATATAACGGTTGGGTCTGTTTTTGCAATTTTTTATGCACAGATCAAGATTTTGGTAAATTAAGTTTACACTAATACCATACTTATAATCTTAATCTAATGACCTTTTAGAATTTCTAAAATTTTTCCTTTGAAATTCTATAATTTAACCATACTTTAATGCAATTTAAATACCGTAAATTGCATTTCCTATTTTAATGGTGATATTTCTGGTCTAATAAAGTAATTAAACCATCAATTAATGCGTTAAATACTTAATGGACTGATTACCAAACTTTATAGAATTTTTCCAAATTTATTTTTCAGAAAAATAAATTTTAGTTCGTATTTTCCTTTGAAATCACCCATTTATCAGTATTTTCCAGATTAAATAACACTCTGTAAAAAGTCCTTTAAAAAATCCGAAAAAAATTTGTAAAATCACCAAAAATTCAGTAACATCAGAGAATATAATAAAGACCTTGTTTCTCTGAAAAATTTCACGTAAATACTTGAAAATCATCAAGATATATAATGAAAAACTGAAACTTTCTGAATCAGGTTTTCTGCATTAATTGCCTTAAATCCTCAATATCACCACTAAATAAATTCCAAAAAATTATGGAAAATTCACCAAAACATCCGAAAATTCGAGACCTTTAAGAATATGCAAAAATATGTATATATCCTTTTGAAAACTTTTCACGAATTCAAGATTTAACAGAAAATCCTGAAATCTGAAAATACCGAGAAAAATCGAATTTTGACAATTTAAAGTGAATTTTCAGACCTTTCATGGAACAACCTTATGGTTCTCATCAAGTTGGCTCTGATACCAATTGATAATACTTCTAGTATTAATCCTAGGACCACTAGAGAGAACCGGAAACTTGAGCGGAAGCCTAACCTTGTTCCATGCCTTGAAATTCTCGGAATTGATGCTTTTCTGTATCCGGACAGCGGTGCGGCCCTTCTCTTCTTGCTACTCTTGTGTTCTCTTCTCCACTCTTCGGTGTGGCAGCGGAGTCTTCCAAAAGAGCAAGTCACGGTCGCTGGTTCCCTTTTTTCCTTACGCGGCAACTCCTTGTAAAACCCGATGGAGAGGCTCTACAACGATCTCTCCTCTTCCTTAATCTTTTCTCTAATTACTTAGAGTAATTTTTCTGTAAATTTTCTGTTGAGAGAGAGATGATGACTTGTCTTTGGGGACCAGGTGCCTTTTAGAAAAGGTGCATGACAATTATGCAATTCAGTCCATCAATAAATTGCTAATTACCAACTATAATTTTTGCACATTAAAGGGTCATTTCCTACAACACTTTATATCCATATATTAATATACTTTATTGATCACTTGATTATGGATATTAATGACATATAATTAATATATAATTGTGTAACACGTAAGTTCATAAACTTGTCGTTTCATATGGCGTCCCATATGACACGTACGATTATAAAATCCAACATATGTGGCCTTGCTCTTTCCCTTGGTCTTCACAGGTCTAGATTTTAGTGTGAAATATTAATGATTTTTTATTTATTGAACTTATTATTTTCTCATGTAGATGTTGCACAAAAAAAAATTGCTGGTTCAGTTCAGAGCAAAAAGAAATCACCTTTCTATAAAGAGCTATAGAGATATATAAAATTTATTTTGTATAAACACTATAGCTCTCGAAACATCAGAAGGAAGGAGCTTGCTCTGTTTATTATCATTATCATTAATTGTAGTTGTGGCGTTATATATTGTATCAATAATATCTAACAGACATACACATATACACACAACTATTATATATTAAAATGATAATGGATCTGGATAATTTGTTGTTAAATATTAATTCGGATCCATTGTTTTGTACACTTGTTTTTCATATCTATCTGCATCTTGAATTATTAATCTATTACATTGTATTCTAACATACTTCCCAAATCTCGTCTATATATATATATATATATATATATTAGAAGTAATTAATGGTATACGGTACGTAATGCATGAAGTCACGTTGGGGTTTTCTCTACATATTTATGTTAGTATATATATGATGCCAAGAATAAAAGTTCTTTTCAGAAGAAAAGGTGACAACATATATATAGTACATATCGTGGTATTAATAATTTAAATTAGTTTTAACATTCCTTATTATTATGGATCATTCCTGTAAAGGTACTAACAAATATTAATGATTAATATATTTGAATCGATTTGAAATGGTTTTTAGTTGATCTACCTATATATATATATATATATATATATATATATATTATATCTATGCCTTCATCAACATAATGTACGTGTCCGTATGTATGTGACATGTGTGTGTAATTATTTTGAATCAATCTCTTAATTGGATAAGTTTCATTCATTTATTTAGTGGGACTCAATTTTTTTTTTTTGTTTTTAGTTGATCTATCACCGGACCACAAGCCCAATTTATTTCCATGTACTTAAATCTTACAAAAAATCTAATAGTGCCATGTAATTTTACTTCGGCTTTGTTGACCTTTGCTATCCTATTTTTGTTTCAATAGAATCTCTCTATTTTCCCAAGAGGATACAGAAAATTTGCAATATGCATTACACACAAATTAATATATGCATCTCTCTAATAAGGATCGAGTATTTGTAGCTAGGTGCTAGATTCTAATAAGGAGAAACTACTAATTAATTAACAGGAAAGGTATGTAGAGCTTGGTATTGGAAAGATCAAAAGTACTGAGATCAGAAGGGGCTGGCATAGGTGTGCATAACAATGGATGGCAAGCACTCGAAAAACTTGGCGTCGGTACCGAGCTTTGCATCCCTCTTACAGACGGGTACGTACACACTTCATCTCTCTCTCTCTCTCTCTTTTTTTGATACTTAGCAGTAGCTGCCAAGGACTCTCTCTCTCTCTCTCTCTCTCTCTGTAAAATGAGTAGCATTTTGAAAAATTATAGCTATTGGACTATAACTGATTCATGTGTTTCTTATACGATCAAATGCAGGATGCACAATGAATATCTTACCAAGGGTCGAACGACTGTAAGAACATACAGGTGAATATATATTGATTGTTTGTATATATTGCTCTAATTAAGTCTATAAGTGCACATAGTTGTTCATGTTATATATATAAATCTACATTTCATGCGCGCATTTATACATATATTATATTCATGTAGGAAAGAACTAGAACTGCGGTGCATAAAGAGGAAGGACCTCATTGAAACATTGGCAAAGCATGTGCCGGCTGAGCAAATACGTTTCAGTTGCGAGGTGACGGCGTTGGATTTCGATCACATAGCAAATTTACACATTCTTACCACACGTGATGGTGGTATCATCAAAGCTAAGGTACATATGCTCCCATTTAATCAAGTAATTAAATTGAACATGATAGCAAAATCATGAATTATATAATTACCCTAGATCTTTTTGAATTAACAAATTGTAGGTCCTAATTGGCTGTGATGGATTTTACTCGGTGATAGCCAAGTCTCTGCAGCTTGCACCTCTGAAATTTTACCCGCTATGGATCACTCGTGGTGTGGCAACGTACACTAAAGGGCACCATTTCGGTTTTCACTATCACCGTATATTTGGCGAGCGAGAAATTTTCGGCAGGATCCCGATTGACGACAAAAATTATCTCTTTAACATTACTCATTACGCTCCGCCCGCAGGAGATATGAGCAACCCTGAGGTTGTCAAAGAATATGCCCTCGAAACGCTCAAGGGATTGCCAAGTGAGATTGTGGACTCAGTGAACAACTGTGACATGGATGCATTGACCATAAGACATATCGCGTAACGTCCCCCGTGGTCCTTAATCCATGAAAATTTTAGGAAGGGCACGATGACAATTGCTGGTGATGCTATGCATGTCATGGGCCCGTTCATCGGTCAAGGGGGCTCCTCTGCGCCCGAAGATGCAATCGTGCTTGCTAGGTGCTTGTCAAATGCCATGAAGGCACCGGCCGACGGTTCTTCTGACGAAAAATATTGGGTGAAGAAGGTTGAAGGTGCGCTCGATTTGTACATCGAGGAGAGGAGGCCAAGGATCGCGAGGCTTACCATGCAAGCATATCTTGTTGGAACTCTCGTGTACACCAAGTCATGGCTTGTGAAGATGGTGTGTATTTTTCTCTTGTATGTATTTTTTGGAGGGAACAACCTCAACCATACAATGTTTGACTGTGGACCTCTCTAAGCCGTCAGGATTAGAGTTCAGGTTTTTTTCTGTGGTGATACTGTGATGATTCCTCTAGTTTGATTATATGAATAAATGCCTTGTCGATTATTTATAGAGCTTGTTTGGCTGTTAAAAAGTTAATTATATCAGGTGTTTTTGTGTTCAATTATGCCAGAGAGATATTTTATATAATTAAGGAAATATTTATATCGTAGCAAATTTTTCATTGTATTAATTTGCAAAAAAAAATTACTTTTTTGTTTCTATACATTTTTTTGTTAAATCATGTTTATTTTGGAACTTCTATATGCGCACTCTCTATTCTTGAATTATAACTAAGTGATCCAATTAGCTCCCATACTTTAGAAACTATCTTTGCATCAATGCATATTGTAAATAAGCAGTACTTCCAATTTAACAGGAAAAAGAAACAGTGCTCAATTCGTACTTGCATTTCGAGAAACAACACATCATTAATCGATCCTTGGGCTAGTGGTAACTTAAAATCAAATTGACCATGCCCCATCTGAACCCAACCCGCCATACTTCACTCAATATGATCCAAAATAGAAACTAAGATATCATGTTTGTAATTTATTTTCAAAATACAAGGATGAACTTTTTATTTTAAGTTCAATTGTATGTCTAATTTGATGAAAATAAAACTTTCGAGAACAATTGAGTTTATTTAAAAAAAAAAAAGCTTAGTGGCTAACTACAGGAAGGTGCAACGTTTGCATCTGAAATTGGTCAATTGCATCTGCATTTTTTTAATAGCATCAGCAAAACAAAATTCGTGCCTTGAAGTTATAATTTGAACTTGTTGCATTAGGATAATTTATGCAAATATCGATACACATCAGAACTGCAGATGCAATAAATATAGTTACTTTTATTTCTGAAAATGGACGAGCACATGCATCAGCACAACATATGCAAATAAACTAATTGTATGTTGCTGCACATTTACTTTGCAGATGCAAATAAATATCGCTTAAACACTACTTGTGAATATTTGACAAAACATCGATCGTTTGATCGAAGCAAAGCATCACTGAAATTCTTCTTTACATCAATGAGTTGATGTAAAACATCGATATTTTGATTTCGAAATAATATATGAAAAAAATCGCTCCATTGAAGCTAATAATTGCTGAAATTCTTCTTTACATCGCTGAATCGGTGAAAAACAATGATGTAAATAAATATAATAAAATTTACGCTGATGCAACATCAAATTTGCAGATGCAAACAAATATAATAATTTTAATTATGAACAAATAGATATTCTAAAATCGACTCATATAAATACATATATGCAAATAATACAATCTTAATGTTAGGTCACATTTTCAAATATTTTTGTGCTTTAGGTCCTTACCATTGTTCAATTTCCACAAACTTTTCTTGTTTGTTCCATAAAATTACTCCTAGCGAGGTTTGGATTCGATTGCATAAAGTACCTTTCGATATGAGGGACATTCATTCCCTTAACAAAATTGTCTCAGTATTTGGAACTCTAATTGACTGGGATCGAAAAACTTTTAATGGTGAAGATCTGAGATAAGCAAGAGTAAAGGTATTGTTAGGTGATAAGGAAATGTTACCACCTTATCTATTGTTCAAGTTAACTAGGCCTCTAAAGACTTAGGAAACTGTAAAAATAGAGATTGAATTAGAAAACGAGTTATCCTGTCCAACAAAAAACTGGTATCCCCATGAAGTAATTACAGCAATGGAGAAAATGAAGAAGCAATTTGAGGCAAAAGAAAAAATAGCCAAGTATGGTAAGGCTAATGAGGTTAGTGGACAACTTAACCAGATCCCAATACCAGTTCTTATTTCAAGGCAAATTCACAAGCCAAAACAACATCATTCTATTCTCCCTTTTAATCTACAAATGGACTCAAATCAATCTCAGTATGTCCCAAATAGCAACCCAGTTAATGATCCTGAGACACAAACTCTGAAAAGACCTTTAGAATTACAAAACAACAAAAATACAATTCAGACACAAAGTAGAAGTGTGTCAGAACCTAAAAATCTAGTTAAAGGCAAAGCTCCAGTGTTACATGAGGAAGAATTCCCTGATGAGGCTGAAGAAGCAAGAATTGAAAACAAGCTTCTCAGAAAGGAGTTAAAGAAGATAAAAGCACAGCTAAAACAACAGGAAGATAATCAAGTCTACTATGAAGGATCTGGCAACACAATTCAACCTGAAAAGGTGAATTCTCATAATCTGATAAAGTGGAGAGAAGTCAAGCATCCTCCAAATGGGGCAACAATTAGAAGAAGTGCAATCAAGCAACAAGCAATGCATTATAAATTTGGTAAAACCCTCTCTAATTTAATCCTATCTGATGAAAGAATTGGTAACCTTTTATCAGATTGGGGAATTTATATTTTAGATAATTCTATAAAATTACCTGATTTAGTTGATAAGCTAAGGGAATCAGATTACATACTGTTACATCAAACTGTAGAGAAGATTGCAGTTAGTTGTGCCACATATGCACAACAATATAAAAATAGGGATTTAACAGTTTTTTTATGATTAAATAATAAATTGGAATATTAGAGGAATTGGCAAAAAAAGAAAAAAGATGAATGATTAAAGATCTAATTGTGAAAGAGAAAAATAAATATAATAGAGTTACAAGAAACTAAAAAAGAAACAATAACACAATGGACTTTGATGTTTATAAGTAATCAAGATACTTGGAATTTAATCCAGGCTAATGGTACAGCAGGTGGTATTTTATTGGGAATTAATGAACTGAAATTATAAATTGGATTAAAGGAAATTATACTATATCTGTAGTTCTCAAAAATAAAATAGATAATACAATGTTTGCAGTAACATCAGTATATGGGCCTTCTACAAATACAGGTAGAGAATAATTTTGGAAAGAACTTAAATTTCTAGGTCAATTTATTAATATACCATGGGCTATATGAGGAGATTTTAATGATATAAGAAATAGAGATGAAAAAAAAGGAGTATCATATATACAAAACAATATGAATAAGTTTAAATCTTGGATTGGTAATGCAGAACTAATAGATTATAAATGTGGTAATAGAAAATATACTTGGTATAGAGGTGGGAACAGTAAGCAAAAGGCTTGTTTAGATAGGTATTTAATAAACTCAAATTGGTTAAATGTATTTCCATCTACATTGTCCTATGCTCTTTGTAAGCAACTATCTGACCATAATGCAATATGTTTGGAATTTGGTACTAAAAAATATACAAAAAGATATATATTTAGATTTGAAAATATCTGGTGTGCACAAGATGATTTCTATTTAAAAATAAATGAATGGTGGGCACATATTCAGCTAGGTAGAAATAAGGGGCAGGATTGGAAATTAAAAATGGATAATCTTAGACAGAAATTGAAAGGTTGGAGTGCGAATATCAGAAATGAAGTAAATGAAAAAAAGAAGACATACATACATAGGTTAAATAATTATGAAGAATTAATGGATATTTGAGAATTAACAGAGAAATAAATAGAAAATTTTAACAATGCACAGCAGGAGCTTTCTAATTTACATAAAGAAGAGGCTATGTATTGGCACCAAAGGGCAAAAGACAAATGGTTAACAGAAGGAGATGCAAATACTAAATATTTTCATAAAATAGCTTCATTCCAAAAACAAAGAAACATTATATCATCTTTACATATTGATGATATGGAAGTAAAGGATGAAGAAATAATAGCAAAACATATTTTCAACTTCTATAGAGAGTGATTAGAAAAACAAGAAAAAACATGGGCAGATTTAGATAACTCAGTTTGGGAACCAAGTGAAAAAGTAAATAATGAAGAAAATATATTATTAACACTACCTTTCACAATGGAGGAAATAACTCAAGCTGTAATGCAGATGGATGCAAATAAAGCACCAGGCCCTGATGGGTTTTCAATGGGGTTTTACCAAAATTGTTGGGAAATAATTAGGGATGATGTATGTAGAATGTTTAATGACTTTTACCAAAACATACTTGATTTATCAAAGCTGAATAGAGCTGCAATTATATTAACACAAAAAGTTAAAGATGCAAACAAAATAGCTGATTTTAGGTCAATTAGTTTAATTAATTGTAGCTTCAAAATTTTCACAAAAGTGCTAGCTATTAGAATAAGTAAAGTTTTACAAAGAATCATTAACCCAAACCAATGTGCTAAGAAATATTTTAGAAGGTATAGTGGCTGCACATGAAACACTACACTCAGTACACAAATCAAAGGAAAAGGGTTTATTAATTAAAATAGATTTTCAAAAAGCATTTGATAACATAAATTGGGATTACTTATTTAAAATATTAAAAGATAGAGGATTTTGTGATAATTGGATAAATTGGATAAAGCAAACATTAATAAAGGGACACAGTGCAATAATTCTAAATGGAAAAATAGGTTCATACTTTGAATGTAAAAAAGGATTAAGGCAAGGTGATCCTTTGTCAACCTATTTGTATATTCTTGCAGCTGACAGTTTAACAAAAATGATAAATATGCGCATAGAAAAAAATCATTTTAAAGGATTAGGAACTGAAATTGTAAATGGAAAGAAATTAATGCACTTACAATATGCTGATGGTACACTCATTTTCATAAAAGCAGATGTTAATATGGTACAAAACATGAAATGGCTGTTAAAAACTTTTGAAGGACTAACTGGACTTAAAATAAATTATAAAAAGACTGAAGTTATCCCTTTAAATGTTGAAAAATATGAAGGAGATTATTTTGCTGATATTTTAGGGTGTAAAGTTGGAAAATTGCCAATCAAATACTTAGGTCAGTCTCTCCACTAGAAAAGACCAACTAAGAAAGATTAAAAAACTAATAGAAAAAATTGAAAATAAATTGCATGTATGGAAGGGAAAGATGTTATCACTAGGAGGAAGATTAGTATTAATTAATTTTTGTACTGTCATCCATCCCTTTGTATTATATTTCTATATTTCAAATGCCAAAATGGGTGCAAAAGAAAATTGATAGGATTAGAAGGAACTTTCTATGGTCAGGATCAAGTTATAGGCTAAAGAAAAGGATAAATTTGGTAAAATGGGAAAAAAATTGTAGAATGAAGGAATTTGGTGGATGGGGCATATTGAATCTTGCATAGATGAACATAGCATTATTATGCAAATGGGCTTGGCTTTTCTTATATCAACCACATGAAAATCTATGGAAAATCATTATAATTGCTAAATATAATAAATTCACAAACAATGCTTCTCATTTCTGGTCAGCAGTTAGTAAATATGTAAAGTTAATATAAATTGATAATAAAAGAATAATTGGAGATGGTAACTCTATAGACTTTTGGAATGATATTTGGCTAAATAATTGTGATATAAAAACACAATTTTCATTAGTATACCAAAAGACAAAAGTTGAAACTATCAGATTGGCAAAAGTATGGAATAATGGTTCAATACAATTTCATTTATCAAGGGGTTGCAGTAATGCAATGAGAGAACAAAAAGAAGATTTGAAAAATATATTAGCAAATTTAAACTTTGCTGAATATAGAGATTCTTCCATCTGGCAGTTAGAAAAGAATGGAATATACAGAGTAAAATCGTTATACACATTTTTAAACTCAAGAGGTCTGAGAGTAAACTTAAATAACACTATATGGATTTTGAAAGTACCACTAAAGATTAAATTGTTTTTATGGTTATTGATTAATAACAGATTACTGACAAGGGATAATTAAAATATTTATGAATGTAACTCCTCAATGTGTGTTGTGTAATATAAATGATGAAACAATTGAACATTTATTCCTAAAATGTCCCTATAGCCAAAGAATATGGTCAATGATACAGTATAATAATTTAGATGGTGCTATATTAAATCTAAATTCAATAGAGGATTTATGGAACTCAATTACAAAAAATGAGTAATGAAGATATGCAAAAATGGAGAAGATGGTTTGCAGCAATGGCATGGATCATTTGGAATGAAAGGAATGGTATTATTTTCCAAAGCAAATCACTTAGAGCAATAAATAAAGTAATCAATATGATAAAATATTTGTGCCTATACTGGACAGGAGGTATCCAACATGGCTACCATAGGCAAATTGTTATGTAGGCTCACAATCTCAACAGGAAATGGATATTGCAAGTAATCAACCAGAGGAGAGTTATCACACTAATGATGATGAAGACCTATTGGATTAATCTGGCATAAGAAGGGCTATTCATTAATAAAGGAAATGTCTGAGAAGCTATGAAGGGTCCAAATAGAAGAATTAATTCCAAAAGGAGAACTTTATGCACAAAATTGAAATTTCATACTGTAATAGGAACTAGTAAAATCATTAGATTAGAACATAATATGCTTTAATATTGTTGTTCTGTAAATATTTGTAATAAGTGGTCAGTGACTGGTACAACTGCTTATGTACCAAAATACCGACCATATGAACTTTTGTATTTGTTTGCTTTCCATTTAAATGGAAAGCCGGCACCCTGACTTGGAGTAGTTATTATCCAAAAAAACGAGCGCATATATAAAATTGTCGCATTAGAGAACGATTGATCTCGATGTAATCCTCATAATTAATGCAAAGTTGTTGCCTTAGTATTTTTCAGGGAAACTTCTTATTGGATCTGCATAACGTGCGTAACGATCACGAAAGAGGATAGTTGCGTTAATTGTTTTGTTTAATTAATGATTAAGAAATTGTGTTTCGTTAATTATTTTGTTAAAGATAAAGATCAAAATGAAACATAATGATCAAACTCATTCTCTTCGCTTTTCAACCATCTCCTATCTCATCACACTAAAGCAAATCAGGAACTGGTGGTGAACGATTCTAATCATACACCAAAATCAAATCATTCATATCCTCATTCGACCAATCCTTCATCTCATCTCTCATCACCTTATCACAGCATAGCATTTTTCTCTGAAATCAAAATAATTCTAACAATACAGTCACAAACGAAACTACGAAACAAATGATCACGAAATAATATGTTTTCGTTAATTGTTTCGTTATTTAAACAATAGAAATATCTTTGATCGTAATCATTTCATTTGTCATGAAACGAAACGAAAAACGATTAAACGACGATCATTAACAGGCCTACTTCTTATCTATATACATGCGCGAAACTATGCAGTGCATGTTGTACTTTGAATGTTTTATGAATTTTCATTAACCCCTCAAAATAATTATAGAAAATATATTAAATATTCAAATTGATCCGTAAGAGTGTTTATACAAATTAAAACTGGAAATAAAAATTATCAACCTTTATAAATTAATCTACTACAAATATGTTTTAATATTAGTTTTTTTTTAGTATTTTTTAAATATGTTGAGTAAACACTCTACCCCTTCCTTTTTATAAAAAGAAACAAATTACAAACCATACACTACTACAAAAAGGACATTAATTGGTTTTTTATTAGATTTATTGTTTATTTTTCTACCGACATAGTAGGGTAGGAGCACTGATAGTATTTAAAACTGGAGATAAAATCTTGAGTTTTCTCACCGATATTCTATTCATAACTGGTGATAGAAGTGACTTTCTCATCGGTTATTAAAAAAATTAGTGATAAAAGTCGAATAAAAAAGTTGTACATTCTACAAGCTGACAACTGATTTCAAACCTATAGGTGCAGACATGCGACAACTGTCACATCTTTAATTCAAATTTCAAATTTAACTTTCAAAATCAATTTCACAAGAAAACATAAAAAAAACAGAAGATTACAAGTAAATAAATAAATAAAATAAGATTAATTAAAAATAAGATGTTAAATAGAACAAAAACATTAAATAAAAAAAAAACAAAAAAATTGAAAACAAAATTAAATAAATAAAATAAAACAAGAAGAAAAAGAAGAAAAGAAACCAGTGTTTGCATCTGATATTGAGAGAAGACCAATGGCGGTCTATCGCTTCTCCGAACCCCCTCTTTTCAAATCTCACCATTTTGTACGAAGAAGTACATGAAGTACAATGGTGAATATAGAGAGACATGAAGATAGAGAGGAGAAACACAAGGAGATATATATAGAGAAACAAAGAGATAGAGAGAAAGGAGAGAGAGAAATGCATTGGGGGCGCGAAATTTCTAAATTTGAATTTTTAATGTCGACTTATTAAAAAAATTCGATGATAAAACATTTATTATCGGTTGGTATTAAGACTACGGTGTTAAAAATTAACTTTTAACACCGAATATTAACAAATAACCGATGGTAATATTTTATCACCGGTTGCTTCTTACAAACCGGTGATGAAAATAACTTTTACACCAATTTTTAATAAAAATCGGTATTAAATTTAAAAAAGTTTTTTTAAGTTGCATACTTTTATTACAATTTTTTAGTAAATAACCGGGTTTAATGCAACTGATTGTTTATAATTTCGAATATCACTAAGATTTGATGATAATTAGACGGTACTAAATTCCTTCTGTTGTAGTGGTAAACATGTTGTCAACACTACTTGTGAGTAACGTCACTTTTTCGTCATTTGGTGGTGGTTATTGTTATTATATTATTATTATTATTATTATTATTTGGTGATTGAATTTATATAAACAGAAAAGTAGAGCAGAGGCGACGACGGCGCCCGATGCTGTTGTTGGAAGCGTGGGAGCAAAGGTTGGGTTTAGGCTTTTGGAGCTAAAGACGGAAATGGGGAGGGAAAAAGGGAGGCCGTAAGTCTTAGATGAAAGAGAGAAATTATTGTACATCTATTTCTCTTTTGTATTTATTTTAATTTTTTATCTAGGTTGCGTCTACAGTTTGGAGGTAAAACTCCCTCCAATTTTTTTGGCGAAATTTCAACAAAGTTTTTACCTCTTGTTTTTTTTCAAATTTCTAAGAAAACTTCCACCTAAATTTTCAATAGTGGTTATCAATTTCAAAAAATATTATATTACATGTATAAACAATAATTGTTTTTGAAGGTTAGTATAAATTATTTTTTTCAAATTGAAAATAATTGTTTGTTATTTTTTATATTTTCAAAATTCAAATCTTGAAAATGTGACCTAAGACTAAGATTGTATTATTTGCATATATATATTTATATGACTCGATTTTATAATATCTATCTCACTACAGGAGGATATCACACTAACATCTGAAAGAGCAGATGCAAAAAAACCTATTTACATCAGGAAGCTTATGCTAAAAGGTGTTCCCATCCGAAAGCTGATGCAAAGAGCAGATGTAAATACGCTTGATAGTGATAATCAATTGCATCCGATAATTTTTTTGCATCAGCATTTTATTTACATCCGAAGGGAGAGATGCAAAATGTTGTTTCATTTCCATCAGCAATCTGAAGCAAATATTTGTTTTTTGCAAGAAGATTATTGATGCCAGTATTGATATTAGCATCTTTTAATGTGATGATAATTTGTCTTGTTGCATCTATTAATTTGTTGATATTTTCTTTTATATGCATCGGTTAAATTGATGATATATTTTTTATTGCATCTATTAAATTGATAAAAAAATATTGCATTTATTTCCGGTGATGATATATTTTTGCATAAATTCGACTATCACTCTTCCATTTCTCTAACAGATGTTAAAGTTAACAAATGTCGTAAAGCAATAATTGCACAAAATCAGAAGATTAGAAGCAATATTATATTGTCAATCATCACATACAAACATTGATAACAAATATGCATAACAACATTCCAAGATTTCACACATGCACTAACAATCACTAATATTGATCTGTATAGTAAGTTAAAGAAAATTTAAACAATGTCAAGGTTTCATTTGCCTCTCAAGTTGGTTGAACCCATTTCTTGCCAACATACACCCCTTCATGTGGTTGTCCAAATGACAAAGTCTACTCTTCATGTAATACCAATATACGTACCATGAGAAGTCAATATTCGTGCTCCACTGAAGCACATCGAATGGCTTAGTTCTGCAGAAAGATACAACAACCAAATTGGCATCCTACAAGAGAGAATTTGAGATGAACATATTAGTTAACATCATAATTCACAAAATAAATTGTTGACGTCTGAATAATAATCATACACTAAAACTAGCAGCTTACAATGAAATTATTTATTCAAATTTTGATACTCAGGAATAAATCTTATTGTTCCAACAATTGAAGTACTTGATGAAATTATTTTTGTAATTGTTCCCCAATTTGTCTTTTTTCTTTAATTTCTTTTTTCATTGCTGAATCTGGTCCATTCCTCGCAATTTACATAGTATTAGTAATTAATTACTTGCTAAAGAACTTCTTGCACAACCAAACTACACAGAAACATAAATGAAAGCAAGATATTGGCACCTCAAGGGAAGATTCCCATAAAGGGCTTGTAGAACAGCTCGCGGTGATAGTCTCCTTTTCGACTTAGCATTGGCCATATTTGCGGATGCTCCTCAGCCTACTCCTAGCAAGGTCGTTTCAGTTCTCAGAATTGACCTATCCTTGAAAAAGCAAAGAAAATAGTTGAGAATTTTTAAAAAATTACACATGTACACAATAGTGATTCCCAACAAACTAGTTGTAATCACTGAGCTATTGTGTGTACAATCACAAGTACCAGATTCCCTCTATCATTTTGCAATGTTCTTAACCTCTTTGAATTGCGAAATTGATTTAATATCCTGCTTCAACTAAGTTCGCTGGCATGAGAATTTAATTGCTCATACGTAAGTCAGTTGTTCTTTCTGCAACTGCTTTTTAGACTGATCAAGCTAGGTTTGGTATCGGTATCGGTCAAGTCCGTCATTGAATTTAAGTGGTAGAGTGCTCAGTTGGTCTCCTATCAGTGCCATTAGTTCCTTTTCTATTCAAGCATACAGTATAGTATATACAATAGCACAATCCTGGGTTTGGAGGGAATAAGAACAGAGATAAGCAAATTAGACTTTTTCCAATGGTACAAGAACAAGCGGCACCAGGATCTACCAGCGGGCTCTATCCGGAAAGACAGAAAGGGATGAGAAAGGTGGGCGGCGAAAAGGTGATACTATAGTACCAGGAAGAGTGAGAAGAGGCGAAATCGAGGTTGTAGGAGTGCGGCAGTAGTTTTCCTGGACATAACCAAAAATCGATGAGATTAGAAATCAGAGGGCTCGTGAGAGGAAGGAAGAGATAGATGAGCGAGAGGAAGAGAGAGATGAAAACTCACCGTTGAACTTGGACATTGTTGAGAGAACGACCGTCGCTAGAGGGAATACTAGGGTTCGACAACGACGGTCGCCAGTGCGCGTTGCTGAGTGAGTGCGGCGCAATATATTCCTAGGGTTCGACAAAAGAATTGACGAAGATGGAAAGAGATCGAAAACTTACGAATTTGGAGCTGTTTTCTTCTCCACTCTCATCTTCTCTTGTTTGGACTTGGATCATGTGGGCCGTAAGGTGCTGAGAATCACCTTCCATTTGGACTCGTGGTGAGCCGGGTGTGTTCAAATAAGGGTCCATTTGGCAGAAATTTGCAGAAAATGTGTGAGAGTTTTGAAGTATTTTAGCGGGTGGGTTCAAATAGGAGTTTTTTAAATCTGTTTTTGAAAAAAAAGTTGCTGAAAATTTGCAGAAAATTTTAGAGGGAACTCAAATTGTGTTAGAGTTTTGAAGGATTTTACCGAGAAGTAAATTATAATATTTTTGTTATCCGATAAATATTTATCAACACAAATAATTTTTATATTTCATAATATTATAGTATTTTTAAAATTAATTTCAAAATTTATTAAATAAAAACTGATATTTAAAAGAATGTTTTCATAATTAATTATTGTGTAATAATATTCATTACGAAATTTTATTTTTGTGTTGTATCATGAAAGATGAAAATTTAATGTTTAATTGAATATATGTTTTTTGAAAAAAAAAATAGATGGGAATAAGAGAAAATTTAAATTGTAAAAGAAAATGTGAAATTTATCCTTACTTATTTATAAATCGACCAACAATATTTTGTCAAATATTCACAAGTAGCGTTTAAATGATATTTATTTGCATCTGCTTTGCTGATGTTTTTCATCAATTTAGTGATGTTTTGTAAAAAAATTATCCAACAAATCGAAACATCGATATTTTCTATCGATTCAGCAATGTAAATAAGAATTTCAACGATGTTTGCTTCGATCCAGCTATGTTTGTCAATATTTATCCAGGAATTTGAAACATCGATGTTTTTCATTAATTGATTCAGCAATGTAAAGAAGAATTTCAGCGATGCCTACACAACGATGATTTGTCAAATATTCACGAGTAGACGATACTTATTTGCATCTGCAAAGCAGATGTGCATCAGCATGAAAATTATTATATTTATTTGCATATGTCGTGCTGATGTATATCAGCATTTTAGAACATCTATACTCGTCTATTTTTAGAAATAAAATAACTACATTCAGTCACATCTGCACTGCTGATGTGCATCAGTATTTGCATCAGTCATCCTTATGCAACACATTAGAGTCATAATTCCATGGTACGAAATTTTTTTTGCTGATGCAAATAAAAAAATGCAGATGCAATTGACCTTTTCCGGATGCAAATGATGCACCTTCCTGTAGTGTCTGTTCATAATTAAGAATTATTATATTTGTTTGCATCTGCAAATTTGATGTTGCATCAGCGTAAATATTATTATATTTACTTACATCGTTGTTTTTCACCGAATCAGCGATGTAAAGAAGAATTTCAGCAATTATTAGCTTCAATGGAGCAATTTTTTTCATATATTATTTCGAAATCAAAACATCGATGTTTTACATCGACTCATTGATGTAAAGAAGAATTTCAGTGATGCTTTGCATCGATCAAACGATCGATGTTTTGTCAAATATTCACAAGTAGTGTTTAAGCAATATTTATTTGCATTTGCAAAGTAAATGTGCAGCAACATAAAATTATTATGTTTATTTGCATAAGCTGTGCTGATGCATGTGCTCGTCCATTTTCAAAAATAAAAGTAACTATATTTATTGCATCTGCAGTTCTGATGTGTATCGATATTTGCATAAATTATTCTAATGCAATAAGTTCAAATTATAACTTCAAGACACGAATTATGCACATAGAGAAGTTCCATTGTATCTACGAAATAGTTATACATGGTTATATGCGCATATAGAAGTTCCGAAATAAACATGATTTAAAAAGAAGTACAGAAACCAAAAAGTTATTTTTTTGCAAATTAATTAATACAATGAAAAATTTACTACGATATAAATATTTCCATAATTAGATAAAATATCTCTCTGACATAAATTGAACACAAAAACACCTGATATAACTTTTTAACAGCCAAACAAGCGCTGTAAATAACCGACAGGCCTTTATTCATATAATCAAACTAGACGAATCATCACAGTATCACGACAGAAAAAAAAAAACTGAACTCTAATCCTGACGGCTTAGAGAGGTCCACAGTCAAACATTGTATGGTTGAGATTGTTCCCTCCAAAAAATACATACAAGAGAAAAATACACACCATCTTCACAAGCCATGACTTGGTGTACACGAGAGTTCCAACAAGATATGCTTGCATGGTAAGCCTCACGATCCTTGGCCTCCTCTCTTGGATGTACAAATCGAGCGCACCTTCAACCTTCTTGACCCATTTTTCGTCAGAAGAACAGTCGGCCGGTGCCTTCATGGCATTTGACAAGCACCTAGCAAGCACGATTGCATCTTCGAGCGCAGAGGAGCCCCCTTGACCGATGAACGGACCCATGACATGCATAGCATCACCAGCAATTGTCATCGTGCCCTTCCTAAAATTTTCATGGATTAAGGACCACGGGGGACGGTACGCGATGTGTCTTATGGTCAATGCATCCATGTCACAGTTGTTCACTGAGTCCACAATCTCACTTGGCAATCCCTTGAGCGTTTCGAGGGCATATTCTTTGACAACCTCAGGGTTGCTCATATCTCCTGCGGGCGGAGCGTAATGAGTAATGTTAAATAGATAACTTTTGTCGTCAATCGGGATCCTGCCGAAAATTTCTCTGTCGCCAAATATACGGTGATAGTGAAAACCGAAATGGTGCCCTTTAGTGTACGTTGCCACACCACGAGTGATCCATAGCGGGTAATATTTCGGAGGTGCAAGCTGCAGAGACTTGGCTATCACCGAGTAAAATCCATCACAGCCAATTAGGACCTACAATTAGTTAATTTAAAAAGATCCAGGGTAATTACTTCATGATTCTGCCATCATGTTCAATTTAATTATTTGATTAAATGGTAGCATATGTACCTTAGCTTTGATGATACCACCATCACGTGTGGTAAGAATGTGTAAATTTGCTATGTGATCGAAATCCAACGCCGTCACCTCGCAACTGAAGCGTATTTGTTCAGCCGGCACATGCTTTGCCAATGTTTCAATGAGGTCCTTCCTCTTTATACACCGCAGTTCTAGTTCTTTCCTACATGAATATATTATTATATGTATAAATGCGCGCACGAAATGTAGATTTATATATATAACATGAACAACTATGTGCACTTATAGACTTAATTAGAGCAATATATACAAGCAATTAATATATATTCACCTGTATGTTCTTACAGTTGTTCGACCCTTGATAAGATCTTCATGGTGCATCCTGCATTTGATCGTAGAAGAAACAAATGAATCAGTTATAGTTCCATAGCTATAATTTTCAAAATGCTACTCATTTTACAGAGAGAGAGATGAAGTGTGTACGTACCCGTTTGTAAGAGGGATGCAAAGCTTGCGAAGCTCGGTACCGACGCCTAGTTTTTCAAGTGCTTGCCATCCATTGTAATGCACACCTATGCCAGCCCCTTCTGATCTCAGTACTTTTGATCTTTCCAATACCAAGCTCTTCATACCTTTCCTGTTAATTAATTAGTAGTTTCGCCATATTAGAATCTAGCACCTAGCAACATGACCCTTATTAAATTACCTTCACAAATAAGAAAGAGATGCATATATATATTAATTTGTGTGTAATATGCATAGTGCAAATTTTCTGTGTCCTCTTGGAAAAATAGAGAGTAATTCTATTGAAACAAAAATAGGATAGAAAAGGTCAACAAAGGCAAAGTAAAATTAAATGGTACTATTAGATTTTTTTTAATATTTAACTACATGGAAATAATTCGCTGCATCCATATATGTAAATAAATGAATGAAACTTACCCAATTAAGAGAATTATTTGAAAATAATTACACAGACATGTCAAATACATACACATACACGGACACACATTATGTTGAGGAAGGCATAGATATAATATATATAGGTAGATCAACTAAAAACCATTTAAATAGCTTCAAATATATTAATCGTTAATATTTATTAGAACCTTTACAGGAATGATCCGTAATAATAAGGAATGTTAAAAATAAATTAAATTATTAATACCACCATATGTACGTAGTAGACTATATATAATGTTGTTACCTTTTCTTCTAAAAGAACTTTTATTATATTAGCCGGATTTTATATATATAGATGAGATATGGGAAGTATGTTAGAATACTATAAATATACAATGTAATAAAGTAATAATTCAAGATGCAGATAGATATACAAAACATGTGTACAAAACAATGGATCCGAATTTTGTGTATATGGATCTGTTACATATTATGTATTGATGCAATATATAACGTCACAATGACAATTAATGATAATGATAATAAATACAAAATAAATTATATATATATATATATATATAACTCTATAGCTCTTTATAGAAATTTATGTGATTTCTTTTTGCTCTGAACTGAACCAGCAACTTTTATATATCCTGCACATCTACATGAGAAAATAATAAGTTCAATAAATAAAAAATCATTAACTATATTTCACACTAAAATCTAGACCTGTGAAGACCAAGGGAAAGAGCAAGGCCACATATGCCTCCACCAACAATTACAATATCATGCACTTCCTCTATAGCCATTTACGTAATAGATGCAAATGGTGGCGATCAAATAGTTGTGGATGTTTGAATCTCTCTTCGAGGATATATATGATCAGTTTCTATGTTTTATGCTTCTGGGATAAAGACATGCTTTATGGGGGTATTTATAACCAGCAATAGATAGAATGCATGTATGTGTTACATGTTCCAACCTACACCAGCCATGCAATTTTTGTTGGAATGCAAATTTAAATTTTTGGATGACTTCATTAATTGAAGTCATGAATTCAAATCTCCATAAGCATAAAAATTTGAATCTTGCAAATGACATGTAATAAATGTCGGAATAACGGAACTCTTATATAAAAAATGTTGACTTAATTGGTTTTCATATTAAAAAGTTCTTGATTAAAAGTTTGAAATAAAATACCTAGACATATTTATATGCGACCACATATATATAGTATAATTTTGTGGTGTCACATGTGACTTATCATGAGGTACCTACGTACATCATTTTTGTTGACTATCATAATGTGTTGGTACATATATATTAACCGAAAGGGTGTGCTATTGACAACAAAAATATTTTTTCGCACATCAATACTAAATTTATATTTTAAATAAGAATTTTATTCTTCAAACGAATATTCTCATGTAAACTAAATAAAATACAGAAAAAAATAATTTTACTTCCATATGTGGAGTAATTTTTATCGTCAACGTAGCCAAAACGATTCTATTTTATGCTTCTTGGCTTTTTGTTTTGGAAACCTGCTCTGCGCAACCAACTTGTTATCTCCTATTTGTTTTGGAAAACGACTTCATAATTTGTGATCAAGCATGCATGCAAAGATAATTTAGATAATTAGAAATATGTAGTACATGTGCAATTGCCAATTGTGCATGCATGCAGGCATGCAGCAGCTAGGATCACTGTACATTACATCAGGTCTAATTATGAATTGTCTTATTTGATCAGATTGGGTGTCAAAATTCAAGTCAAGTGGTATGACTTGACCAATTAAAACAAGAAATTAGAATGAATGAATATATATTACGTGTTCAAATTCAATTGGTTGCACAGGCTAGCTAGCTTCTTAATTATATTGCCGACCGGCTCTTCTCCCACGCGGCTACGCTACTCTTCGGAAAACCATTTTTTTCCTCTGTTAAGAAAGATACATTCCATGCAAATTTGCCTTGCACCCCTGACTTGGCCAAGTAATATATATATAGACTATTGACATTTGTTGTAAAAAAAAGTTACAAGCGCGCGCTTTCTGTGAATCAGCCAGTCCCGTTGATTTTTCCGATCAAGTTGCCTCCATGTTTCAGAAAAGAAGGTTCAAACATCCAATTAAGTTTTGAAATATCAACTCAATAGGTGAAAAGATCGTTTTCTGCATCTGCCAATTTGATTTATTGATTGATTCTTTTAATTTGTTCACTGTTTTGCATTAAATTAGTTTCTGAATAGCCGACATTTATTAAAGATCCTCTCATGAGTTCCCACTTCATGTAATGAGATGAGTTACATATATTTTTTTGGGTTAACATGTTTTAAGTTATATATAGGTGCATGGAGAAATAAGTGTTGATGCAATTTAATTAGGTAGAGTCAAAACAAACAAGCTTCTAATTAATTAAATAATTTGTAAGTATTTGTGTGTAAGATATATCTAAGATAATGAATTAAGCGAAAGCGAATTTACTTGTCATTATGTGTTGGTCTAATTGCCTCTAGATTAGTATTACTAGATGGGCTTGTGCAAATCTTGTCTTCAGCGTCTTCTTCTTATATAACTAGCTACTCACGAGTTCTTCCCAATAGACACGAATGCTTTTTTCCCTAGAATTCACCAATTAAAATCGGAGGTATTTCTCTTTAATGAAGAGAATAAAATAGAGCCTAAGTGCAATACATGCACGCTTAACACATCTGTATTCCTTGAAGATCTAGCGCTTATGATAAGATCTTGTATCTTTTTGACATCTTAACAAGATATCATATCTTCTTGAGATCTTAGCAAGATTTCGAATCTTTTTTTTAGATCATAGCAAGATATTGTCATATTTAAAGATCATGACATATTCTTGAGATCTTATTAAGATATCGTAATCCATAAAAATTATGACATGATTCATTAGATCTTCACACTAGTATTTGTTAGATTAAACTCTTTTTTTGTTTGACAATTGCAAAACAAATCAGTATTAACCTTGCACAATTGAGTTTTGGTGGGTTGCTCGTTTATACATGTACACTATGGTGATGCATGTTAGAAATATTGGAGCTTAAAGCACAAGATTAAGATCAAACAATAAGGTGAAAGCATTTTCAATTAACAATTTCAAATAAAGCTTTTAGACCTTAATCACATAACCAAGAGTTAAAACAAACAAGTTCTAGAAGTAATAGAGCAATTCACAAATCAATAAAAAACAAAGTAATAAAGAGAGGAGTAACGAGCGAGCAAGAGCAATCAAGAGAACTAAAATAACACGTGATGTAGTATGGTTCGGCCTATCAATCAACCAGGCTTATGTCCACAGGTCTCCCAAAACCAAATCTTTCTTTCGGGTCCGATTTCACTATTAAAACAAGTGTTCTTTATAATTTCGAAACTGATCTTTGATTTCTTCTAAACTAGCAAATCAATCTTCATTTCAAAATTAACTTAGCCTTCATTGCAATAATACATAAATTTGGAAAAATAACTCCTTAAATATCAAACCAACTTTTTAACATTCTTGCAACATACTTATTATCCTATTAATCATATTACTTAGCTTTCTTGTTTTATATAAATGAGTTTTCTTAAGAATATATCTTATGTAGCTTCTTATTCTTAATCAAAACATATAAAATAAATATTTCTTTAGCAATTTTGATATTTCATTTAATATTGCACATAATTTTTAATTATGGATTCACGCTTTAATGATGTGATAATTTATTTCTCAATTACTTCTCACTTTATTTCATACTAAATTAAAATGCATTTGTTTCTGTTGGGAAAAAAATTATGATCACATTCTATTTTTCTTATCTATTAAACTTTAAGCAATGCTATTTTTAATTTAGCCAATAAAATAAATATTAAACTGCACAATTTTCACACATCATTTTAACTGAAAGCCTTTTATTCTAACTAAATATTTAATTCTTATAATGAACCATCTTTGTATAACTTCATTTACTATATATCTTATGATAGTAATCAAGTGTTGACAATAAACTATCACATATCAATTATTCTTTCTTTGGGCAGAGTAATTGATCACATAAAAACTAATAATCATCACCACACTTATTATTATTCCTAAGCAGACAATCAACTATCATAATAATCAACCATCATGATAATCATTATCTTCATTTGGGATGATTAACGATTACATGATACCTAATGATTAATCACATTTGTCATATATGTCATGCAATGTAAATGGTAACTTTAAGATCTAACTAAAACAACCTTAAACCCTAAACTCTAAATCGTAATCATGAAATTAAGTGTCACAATAAATACTTAATCATAATTCTAAAATCTATCTAAAGTACTTGATAGCTCTAATTTCTCCATTAATTTCATAATCAAAATATTATCAAGAATGGCGCACCATTGGATGCAATCAAGGAAACTTTATGTATTTTGATGTTGTATATAAAGTACTCTCTAATGGACCTTTTTTTGTTTTCACCTTTAGGCCAGACTGACATATCCACGTATTATGACCAGGCTACTCAAGGGGGGAGGTGGGTCGCAGACAGGCTTGATGCACCAAGTCCCAAATGTTTTTCTTAGACATCATTAGCACATAATGTGGCATTGCTTTTCTTTATACACCTTCTTTATATACTCAAAAACTTCTGTAAAAATTAACCCTCTTTTGGGAGAAGTCAACAAAATTTAAGTTGCCAGCACGTCAATTTTAAACTTTTTATGGATCATTTTGCATATACTTTACAAAATTTGTTTGTTTGCGAACACTAATATTTAGCAAAATGAGGCATGTAATCATAATTACCTTTAAATATATTCAAAATTATGTCTAAGGTCTATACTAAAATGTATCATAAAAGAATCTATCCATCACATATATATATATATGAGGGTTCCAAAGCCGCCAAACTTTCAACCGCTTGCAACCGCTCCAAGATAGCAAATATAAATGACCGATTCGGACCGTTGAAAACATTCTCCATATTAATATAAATTTGGAAACTAAATTTTATATTTTTTTGAATTTTTTACTATTTTATCGGATACATTGAAAATTTATTTATCTAACAATTTTCAACCATTCCGATAAAATAGTTAAAAAATTACAAAAAATATAAAATTTGATCTCCAAGTCTACATTAGTATGGAGAATGTTTTCAATGGTCCGGATCGAAGATTTACACTTAGTATGATGGAGCGGTTGTGAGCGGCTACGAAATTGATGGCGGCTACGAATCCCTCATATATATATATATATATATATAGAGAGAGAGAGAGAGAGAAATGTTATGGTGCATTACAAAGTCATACTTAGTATTAGCGTCACACTCAAATTTCAAATAAGAAAATTTGAAACAATCGATTCAATCGTCCAATGTGATCTCCATATTGAAATCTCACTAGAGACCAAATTTTTCATTTTTTAGAATTTTTTACTATTTTTAGAGGGGTATGAAATTTTTTGGATATACTAATTTCTGGACCATTCAATATGGCTGATATTGCACCCCTCTAAAAAATAGTATAAAAAAAATATAAAAAATGAAAAATTTGGTTTATAGTAAGATTCCAATATAGAGATCACACTAAATAGTTTGGATCGACCGTTTGAATTTTAAAATTTAAAATTTGAATGTGATGCCAAAACTAATCTTGGATTCGTAATGCATCATAACATATATATATATATATATATGAGAAGGGATCCATAGTCTTCTCTTTCTAGCCTTCGTAGCCTTAGCCTTCAAAACCAATGAAAATGACCGATCCGTTAAGAATATTCTCCATACTGGTAGACTTGGAGACCAACTTTTACATTTTTTATTTTTTTACTATTTTATCGAAGGGGTTGAAAGTTATTTATCTAACGATCCACATATATCCAGTTTTCAATCCATCCGATAAAATAGTAAAAAATTACATAAAATTTGATATCCAAGTCAACATTAGTATGAAGAATGTTTTAAAACGATACTGATTGACCATTTTATTGGTTTTGATGATGGAGGCTGGCGGAGGCTACGAATCCCTTCTCTATGTCTCTCTCTCTCTCTATATATATATATATATATATATATACATCTTAAAATGATAGACTTTATAAAATATTGTGTAAATTTCTTTACATAAACTTTATTTAGAAAATTACTAAATATCTTTATACTAAATTCATACTTAATTAGATTTTATTAAAATTCAGCATTTAATTTTTTATCACTAACTAAATTTTATAAATAATTAAGATAATTATATTATTATTTACTCAACAAGTAACTATAATAAATATGATTATATATTGCTTTTCTAACATTACACCTACTACTATAGGTCTGATGAATTTCGGATCTGGTAAAATTTCCTGTCAGGTCGTAACAAATATACACAAACATTTTACAATGCATGGTCGTAAATAAATTTTTTTTTATATATCTTGCAAATCTTAAAACATGATTTTGCTAGTCGAAATATTTTTTGGTTTTCTCGATCGTGACTTAAAAAAATTATTTTCGAACCATAACTTCAAAATTGCAAACCGTGAAAAGATTTTTTGAATCGTACAATGGTCCTTACGGATCATTAAATTGCCAAAAAAATTGAGTTTTATGAACCGTGAAACCGTACAATGGGGTTATTTTGGTCTACAAAAACACTAGTTAACCTGTCAGTTCAAATTTTTTAGCCTTACGAGCTGCAACAAATGACCTTGCAGACCATAACACTACTAGAATTTTCATTATTATTGTGGTTACCTATACTTTTTTCCATAGTAACTCATGCTTCGATAGAAATACATAAATTTGAGATTTGGTGCTGATTATTTCCGTTGCTAAGTTCACGAAACAAATATGCATGAAACAAAGTTTCGCCATTCCAGGGAAATACTCTTCACGCTTCCAGGGAAATATTTCAAATTTCATTTTTTCACGAAAGTAAGTCCAAGCTGCACGAAAAATTCATTTCCCCCCAATTTGTTTCTCCCCCAAATTCATTTCCCCTCAATTCTTAGCAGCTGCTTGCTTTATACCCTAGCTATACGCCTTCATGTCGCCATTCTCGTCGAACCCGTCAACCTCTTTTGTCTCTCCCATTCTCGTAGATCATTTTCCTCCACCCAAAAAGAAGTGCAGAAAGAAACTTAACGACAAAGAGGTAAGTCACAAAATTTGAGATTTGCACATTGATTGGCTGATGAAACCTTAATAATGGAGACTGGGGCTGAAGATAGCCCAAATTACCATGAAATTATTAAATTTTACCAATGAAAATAGAGTAGTGAAGAATTCAAAGTTGCTTTATTAGAGTTGCTTAAACAAACTTGTAATTTTAATTTGACAGTTGGTATCAAAGTTGTTTTTCCTTTTTCCTGTTGGTGTCATATGAATCTAGTAACGGAGATAGTCCAAATTACCATATAATTGTTGAACTTTACAAATAGAAATAGAGTAATGCAATAATTGGATTTTGGCTATTTGCTCAGTTTATATCATTTTAAATCATCATTACCACTAGTGTTGGCACATTGATGGATTCTTACACCAATTTGTTATCTTTTTTGGGTAGTTGCTTTATCTAAGAAGAATTCATGTAGCGTAATGACAATTTTCCTTTTTTTTTCTTTCTCTGTTGGTTTCATATATATGAACTTAGTAACAGAGATAGTCCAAATTACCATGAAATAGTTTAACTTTATCAATGAAAATAGAGTAATGCAATAATTGGAGTATGGTTATTTGCCCAATTTTATATCATTCCTACCATTGGTGTTAGCACATTAATGAATTCTTATGCAAATTTGTAATTTTCTTTTGATGGTTGGTATCAAAGTTTCGTTATCAGAGAAGAATTAAGGTAGTGTAATTACAATTTTCTTTTTTTATTAGAGAAGAATTCAGGCAGTAATGGAGATAGTGCAATTATCATGGAATAGTTTAACTTCACTGATGGAGACAGTCAAAATTACCATGCAATAGATTTTTTCTTGTTAGAGTATTCTTATTGTCCCATTTTATATCATTTTAAATCATTTTAAATCATTGTTATCGATGCCTATTTTAAATCATGCTTATTGTGTATTTTACTTGTAGGGTCATGGTTTTGTTTCTCAGTCTGCTCAAGAAGCCCTCGGAATTACAAGTATGTAAGATCCTACCTAATCAAATTTGAAATTTTAAACTCTTTTTTTCCTTGGTAGTATTCATGACTGATTACACTAATTTGTTTAATGATCATTTTGGTACATTGAAAAAATATATGACCTAATTATACTTATTTTTTATGTACGATGAATTTCATTGCAGGGGTAAATAGTGAATGAGAAGGGGCAAATGTGAATGAATTGAACAATAGCTTACTAGAGCATAGAGTAATTAATTTGATTTATCAAATACTTATTTATTGTAGATCTTAGTTGAAAAATGTATGTTAGTTTTGTTTGTAAATGAAATTATTGTGGAGATGTAAAATATGTTTTAATATGTTGTGAAATGATTTCATTATTTTTGTGCAATGTTGAAAATTTCAAAGTTATTACCAATTATATTATTGAATGTAAATATGCATTATAAATTGTAAATAATTGTCAAATGATAACAAATGAAATAGTGTTATTTGTTAGACACGTTTATAGGAAAATAATTATATTTGATTGAACCAGCGTATCATTATTTTCGTGAATATGGTTTCTTATTTCCGTGAATGTGATTATTATTTTTGTGCATAATTATTTTCGTGAAGTGCCTAGTGGCCCAAGAATAGCCCATTAGTGAATTATTTCCGTGGAAGCATTTACGTGGTCAAGTCTACATAAAAGATTATTTCTGTGGCGCTGGATGAAAAAAATAGTATTTGCGTCGAGAGTATTTGCGTGGAAGTTTTTTGTGGCTATTTCATAGAAATGACCTCTTTTCCGTGGTTATTTTTACGGAAATGCATTTTTTTCCCTCACAGTAATATTAACAATTCTGTAGGGTAAGTTGTATATATATGTTCAATTGTTTGTCTTTTCGAATTTTGAACTCTAAATTTGTTGCATAATTAGAAATCCTTACTTTATTTGCAATAGGTGACATTCCACAGTCTGGATTTTTTTTAAAACGATCACAGTTTTTATCGATTGTTTCCTTTCATTAAACAGAACAATTAACGTAAGGAATATCTAAGCCGTTTAATTCACGAAACAATTAATGCTAAAAAGTTTCTAAACGTTGATTAATCGAAATGGTTAACGATCAACGCCATTCAACGCCCCTAAAACCAAAAAAAGAAGATTCCCATCTATGTTTGTTCGACTTGTTAAATTATCACTAAAAACTTATATTAGAGATTTAATAACAAATACCATTCATCTTTCTTAGTTCTTTTGAAAGCATGGCGATTTATATGAAATGAGGAAGCGTGAATATTAATGATGTGAAATTAATGTTAATATATAATGATTTATATTGAAATTAATGACGTATCTCATTAATGATGTCTTGTGTTTTCGATAACCTGAACACACGTAGAATGTAAATTGAATATATCAAAATAACGTGTCGGAGTATCGAAAAATTGAACACGTCGATACTGAGCAAACTTTATACATAATATTGATAACAAAATAAAAACAAACCGAGAAAAAGTAGATACGAGAAAGTATTAATACGATCATTAATTCGAATTTCTATGTCGTATTTAGGTATAAAGTCAATATAAATTACGGTTCATGATGGGCATCAACTTTTCATTAGTTTGACGTAGAGGATTAATTTGTGCTGGTTTAATTTATATTGAAATAATTAATCAAGAGTAGAAAAAATGAGCCAATACTCTGACCTAATGATGTTACATTTCATAAGACCTTATGCAATGCAATAGTTGAATTAATGCCTCACTTGGCAGAAAGTTAACAATTTAATTAGGTTATCATCTGCCTTTTATACATTTTATTACGCAAACATGCATGTGTTTAGGGATGTCAACGGATCGGATAATATTTTATTTTATTCAAATTCGTATTCGAAAAATAAAAAAATTAACTGATCGTATTTGTATCTGAATATATTCGTATCCATATGCATATCTGAAAATTTTAACGAATAAAGATACGTTTTGACTAACATCTATATGTATCCGATCGTTAGCTATTATCTAATAGTATATGAAATTATCAAGGTTTCTATATCCGATATTTTCCGATTGTATTCAAATTCATAACAATAAAATGCTTGTTATATATATAGAAAGAGAAATTAATGCGATGGTGCACTATGAAGCCATGATTAGTTTTGACATCACACTCAAATTTCAAATAAGAAAATTTGAAACAATCGATCCAAGTCATCCAACGTGATCAATATTGAAATCTTTAATTACTCAAATTATATTATTTATGTATTCGTATCCGTCCGATATTCAATCCGTATTTGATATCCGATATTTGATCCGATCCGTTTTCGTTATTCGATCCGCATCTATATCCGCATTCGGACCTATCCAAATTCGTATTCATTTCCAAAAAATTTAATATATAAAAATACAATAAAATAATTATTCATTCATATCATTCGTTTACATCCCTACCTTTGTGGTCTCAATCAATATCACAAACAGAGTGGAATTCGTGCAAAAAGAGATCAATTCCAATTTGATTTCTTTACTAGTTATAATTAAGTCAAATTGGAATCCTAAATATCTTGAACTCCCTTTCTCTAATTCTCTTTTTTTTTTATTCTCTAGAGTTCGTTTGGCTTCGCACGTGATAGCATTCCTTCGAAATAATACTATTTGAACTCATATTTTTGGCAACAAAAACCTTTGACCAAAATAGCGCATAAAATAGTTAAATTAGTATTCTAACCAATAAGTGGATGAATACCGGTATTTCATTTATAATTATTATTTAATTATATTATATTTTAGTAATTAACAATATTACTATTTTATACAATCATTATTAGAAAATAACACATATTATTATTATATTATTATATATTTTATTATCTACTTCATGATTTTGAATCACTCTAAAAAAATCGAAATTTTGAATCATTCTGAAAATTTTTCTGAATGTGCCCTAGTTGCTAGCCCAACAATCCAATTACTTGAATTAGGACCACAGTAATAAGTAATTGCGGGTCAGCAAATTATTTGTAAACATGTTTTGTGGGAGCAAATCTAACAAAGAATCTAAATAATAATATTGTCCAATAAGACATGATCTATGTTGTACGAGTGCAGATGCGGATATCATATCTGATACATACGATTGTGGTGATATGGCGATTTCAAAATTCTTAGATACAAATACAGTTATATACATTAAAATTTAACTAAAAATAATTTAATATAGAATTGAAAACAATTTATAAGTAAAAATATATAACAAAAACTGTTGGTGTTGTTCGGCAGCAAGGATTAAGAGATAACAGATTAAGAATTTAATCATATCAAAGGAGCAAGTGTTCGACGTACGTCAGTGCAAGATTACGAATGGAAGGTTAAATTGCATAAAATATACATTGTGATATGAAAGACTATACTATCCTCTTATTGTTATGTGCAGGTCTAATTGTAGAGATAATATAAGTTAGTTTGGATAAAGCTAAATCAAGCAACATCAGATATTCGTACCCTCTTATTGTTATTTAATATAAAAGCAAAATTTCAGCCAAAAAAAATGAAAAAATTACAAAGCTCATACAATATATTGGTGAGATGCAACAAAATATGAAAAATCATCCATATGAAGACATTCATGCCGACAGAAAACTAAGTTAGTAAACATTTTTTACCAGCTGACTGGTACATGGTACAGGTGGGCAAAATAGAAATTAGATTAATCCCACTTCTAGCTATCGTACTAGTTAGTAAACTCATAGTTTAGCTTGAAGTCTGGGAGCTTGATTATTACAATAAATGAAACAATTTAAATAGAATTTAAAATAATTAGTTAAAACGAAGCATACTTTAAAATGTTCGACACAGTCATACATAATTTGTGTTCGACACATATATGATTGAAAAATAGTACAAAATGTATGATCCGAGTATATTTTGTGATTCAGATTCTAACTATAATATACTATAGCAAAAATATGACATAAACTACACCAAACTATGTCCTAGAAACAAAATATAGCATACTATGTCATTAACAAAAGTGTGAAGATACTTGGACAGATTAAGAATTCAAAGGTAGTTGACCAGATCGAAACAATCCAACCACACGGTCAACAAACATCATTAGACGATCATTATCCTCTTCTTTAATAAAACAACCTCTAATCTAAGAATTTCCCAAATTCATTACCATGTCAACATGAACGTCCATCGATAATTGCAAAGAATTCAACTTGTTCAAAGCCTGATCGTGTACACGATTTGGCTGACTCAATTGAGCAATCAACTCAGTTCTTTCTTGCTGTTGTTTGAGGAACCTCTCAGCAAATTCATCCATATGGTGAGTAGTTTTTTTCATTTTGGTCCGACGTGAAGGTTCATCAACTAAATTACTGCCTCTCTTACAGTTCTGTGAAGAACTAAGAACACGTGCACTGGAGGAGCTGTTGGAACGTCCACATGCACTGGAGCAACTGCTGGAACGTTCAAATATATATTTGAAGTGAGATCAACTTGCTCATATACCAGTTCAACACGATCTGCCATATTTCTTGAAATTGAGTGCTAAATTCATCAACTTCTTGTTTGGTCATAGCATCACCATCATCAGAGCTAGAATATTCAGCAAATGAGCGAGGAATTGTCTTGTTTGGATCAGTACTTATATTACAACGACCAGAGGCTATGCCCTTCCATAAAGAGCCTCCACTTTCTTGTACCATGCAAAAGTCTTATTAATGTACTTCTTATATCACTTAAGATCTCTCTGCAAATTTTGGAAACTCTAAAGTTAGATTGTTGTATTGAGTACTTCTTATATCGCTTAAGTCTTGTTAATTTACCCAACAATAGCTAATTGAATTTGAATAAAAATTATGATATGTTATACCTACTTAAGATCTCTCCAAGCATCCTCAGGAACATCCGGTATGTGTGCATCCTCATTCCAGCTACATCCATTATGATTGGTCATTAATAAACACAATAGCACCACACAAGACTACACAGTGCTACTCAAAGAAGCTCAAGGAGATTAGAACAGAAAATTAGTTACAAACAGAATGTTGTTAGGAAACAAATTGTAATTAGTTTAGCTTCTCTGTAAATCCTATAAATAGATAGGTAGACAGCCAATGTAATCAATCAAGATGAGAAATAAATAAAACATCTTCTTTCATTCTCTGTCAATTACATTCCTTATTACAAACTTCTTTATGGTATCAGAGCCAGAAGGCTCACGCCATGGAATTCCCATCTAATCCATCGCAAGACTCCATTAATTCCACTGTTTCTACAAGAAACCTACACAGTCCGATCATGGACTCTATCATTCCCATTGCAATTCCTATCTCCACCAAATTGAACCACACCAATTACCTGACCTGGAAGTCCCAGATACTGCCGATCTTACATGGATACAACTTGGCGAGCTTCATCGACAATGCGCCACCTCCCTCAACCATCGAATCAGGCGGCACCTTCATTGTCAATCCAGAGTTCTTGAAATGGCATCGCCAAGACCAAATGATCCTTGGCTGGATCAGATCGTCGCTCATCGAAGCAATACAAGCCCAGGTTGCTTCTTTTTCCACCACGGCAGAAGTCTGGTCTCACCTACTCACTGTTTTCTCATCATCTTCAAGAGCTCGCCAGCAAGACTTGCGAAGGCAGCTCCAGACGATCAGCA
The DNA here is from genome assembly GCA_964058865.1 of Eleocharis quinqueflora. Lineage (NCBI taxonomy): Eukaryota > Viridiplantae > Streptophyta > Magnoliopsida > Poales > Cyperaceae > Eleocharis > Eleocharis quinqueflora. The sequence continues at coordinate 215,920 of CAXKVX010001150.1, forward strand.
AGGGGGTATCAACGTGCACGGAGTATCTCAATAAGATCCGTCAACTCGCTGATGAGCTGGCCTTTATCGGGAATCCAATCTCAGACGACGACTTGGTTATGGCTGCACTCAACGGCCTGGGATCAGAGTTCAATCCCTTCACCGTCGCCATTACCACCGTCAGTCGCAAGGAGAGCATTTCTTTCTCAGACCTTCATGGTATGCTGTTGAGCCATGAGGCTCTGCTTTCCTCTCAAAATCCTGTCCCTTCTGCTCTCCCGTCGATCTCTCAACACCAAGCATTCATGGCGAAGTCAGGTGCCAGATCTACTTTTGGGACTCGGTTCGATAATTCCAACATACAGAAAAATGGAAATGGTGGCTTCTTGGCTGGATCGAACACTAGGCCCAACATGCGCTACTCAAGGCCGAATCAACAATACAATCCTAGTGGGCCAAATTCTGCAACAGCACATACTTCTTTCCAGCAAAGAAATCATTCACAGAAAGCCAATTCGGGAATTAAAAGAAACCCAGCACCTAAGGCAGATGTAACGTGCTAAATTTGTACCAAATATGGCCATCTTGCAAAACATTGTTGGTACCGTTTTGAGCAAGATTCATCCCAAAATTTTCAAGCCTTTATTGCTCAACCTTATCCACCTAATCATAATCAAAATGAATGGATCATTGATACCGGTGCAACAAACCATGTTACGGGAGACATAAACAACCTTTCTAGCTTCTATGAGTACAATGGACCCGATTCTCTTCAAATTGGGAATGGTAGTGGACTCTCTATACTACATATTGGCTCTTCCAAAATTTCAATTAATAACTCTACTATTGTGCTTAAAGAAGTGCTTCATGTACCTCATTTTTCAAAAAATCTCATTAGTCTTTCAAGACTATTATTTGATAATCCCTTTCTAACAATAGAGTTCTTTTCCTCTTTTTGTGTTCTTAAGGACCACCGCACCAAGAAGACTCTTCTTCAAGTTACAACAACTAAAGGGCTCTACATCTTTTCTCCTTCCCCTTCAAGTTCTCCTCAAGCCTTACTTGGCACAAGAACTTCTCTTGATGAATGGCATGATCGTCTTGGTCATCCTTCTCATGATACTACTTTACATGTTGTTAAACATTTTTCCTTGCCTTGTAATACAAATAAGTTGCATTTGTGTCATTGTTGTTGTATGGCCAAAGCACATAAACTTTCTTTTTCTTCTTCTTTATCTTCTTCTAGTTCTCCTTTGGAGTTGGTTCATTCGGATGTATGGGGTCCTTCACCAATAATCTCACACAATGATTTAATTTCGTTATTATGTCATCTTTGTTGATGAATTTTCTCGCTATACTTGGATATATTTCATGTCTCATAAAAGTGAGGTTACACGAATTTTTGCTCTCCTTAAAGCACAAGTAGAGAACTTTTTTTCCTCAAAAATTAAGGTGTTACAAACAGATGGAGGAACGGAATACAAGCCAATTTTCTCTCAATTTCCCCACATCATCCATCACACTTCATGTCCATATACACTTCAACAAAATGGACTTGCCGAGCGAAAACATCGCCACATCATTGAAATCGCGCTTGCCATGATGACAAAGGCTTTTGTTCCAACCTCATATTGGGATGAGATGTTCTCTAATGCTGTTTATCTTATAAATAGGCTACCTTCTTCTACCAAAACCATACTCCCATATGAAACCCTTTTCAAAAAGAAACCCGATTTTTCTTTTCTACGAATAGTTGGTTGTCTTTGCTTTCCTCTCACAAGGCCTTACAACTCACATAAGCTAGAACCTAGAGCCTTACCATGCGTTTTTCTTGGCTATGCTCTCTCACAAAAGGGATACAAATGTCTTCACCTTCCCACCAAACGATTGTACATCTCTCGACACGTACAATTCGATGAACATACATTTCCCTTTCAAGATTCAAACCCACAAACCCTGCCTAGTGACTACACAGTGGACTTGCAAACTCTGCACAAAGTCGGCAGCCCAATTCATCACACCAACCAGGCCGACCTCTCTCTTATTTGTGCTTCCGGCCCAGTTCATCCAGGAGATCAAGGAGAACAGCTCAATTCTATTGAGCCCGAAGCCGATCTCCAAATTCCTTCTCACAGGAGCCCTGTTACTAATTCTCAAACCCAACAATGTCTTCCGATCTGTCACCAGCCCAATTAACCTTATCAACAGAAGAGCTTCCGAATAAAGATCAAGGCCACATAACAGAAATTGATAATCCTCAGCAAATTGGAGGCTTGGTATCCGAATGCTCAAACAGACCCAAACAACACCATATGATAACAAGGTTACATGATGGGACTAGAAAGACTCGAAAATTTGAGGATTTTATTGCTCTATCCACCTCAAAAGAAACTGAACCGACCACATTTCGACAAGCCAATAGTATTCCCGAATGGAGACACGCAATGGCAACCGAAATTGATGCTCTAGCACAAAACAAAACTTGGAAACTAGTCCCACCAAATCCCAATCAGAATGTCATAGGTTGTAAATGAGTTTTTAAAATTAAGAAGGACTCAAATGGCACGATTCAAAGATACAAAGCCCGCTTAGTTGCAAAAGGATACAATCAAGAAGAAGGAATTGATTATCAAGAAACCTTTTCTCCTATGGTACGACCAACCACCATTCGAATAGTCCTTGCCTTAGCCATATCAAAAGGATGGACACTCAAGCAGTTAGATGTACAGAATGCCTTCTTACATGGAGATCTGAAAGAAACAGTATACATGAAACAACCACCTGGGTTTGAGGATCCTTCCCGAATTGATCATGTCTGTCTTCTTTCAAAATCCTTGTATGGCCTCAAGGAATCACCACGAGCATGGTTTCACAAACTAAGCGAAGCCCTTCTTTCTTTTGGGTTTCAACCATCTTCATATGATCATTCTCTCTTCATTCTACATAACAATGACCATGTTCTCATTGTTCTTGTTTATGTAGATGATATAATCATCACCTCTTCTCACAACAATGCAATCACCACTTGCATTTCTTTTCTTCAAAAACATTTTGCACTCAAAGACCTTGGCACACTATATTATTTTCTTGGGATCGAAGTACTTCACACCTCATCAGGGATACATCTCTCACAAAAGAAGTACATAAGAGACCTCTTACAAAGAGCAAAGATGCATGACTCTAACCCTTGCTCCACACCTATTTCCAACATCAATCACTCTTTCCAAATTTGATGGAAATAATTTTGAAGATCCTCAACTATACAGGAGCATTGTGGGTGCACTGCAATATGCCACCATAACCCGACCTGATCTTTCCTTTGCAGTGAATAAAGTGTTTCAGTTCATGCATTCACCAAAAACTACACATTGGGTGGCAGTAAAAAGGATTCTACGATACCTTGCAGGCTCACTCTCTCATGGTCTCTTCTTCCAGCCAAGCAAAACCTTCTCTATTCATGCATATAGTGATGCAGACTGGGCTGGATGTCCGGATGATCGCAAATCGACCTCTGGATTCTGCATTTTCCTAGGACCAAACCTAGTCTCCTGGAGTGCCAAAAAGCAACAAACAGTCTCTCGTTCTAGCACTGAAGCATAATACCGAAGCTTAGCCACTACATGTGCCGAACTCATGTGGATTCAATTTTTGCTCACCGAGCTGCAAGTGCACTCCACTACTCTCCCAATTTTTTGGTGCGACAATATTGGAGCGACTTTTCTCGCCTCTAATCCTATGTTTCATGCCCGTACCAAACATATTGAGATAGACTATCATTTTATTCGAGATCAAGTCACCGCAAATCAATTGTTGGTACGATTCGTGTGCTCAAAGGATCAACTGACAGACACCTTCACAAAACCGCTCTCTACAGCTCGCTTTGAAGATATTCGCACCAAACTGAAAGTGATTCAACCACCTTCAGTTTGAGGGAGGGTAATAAACACAATAGCACCACACAAGACTACACAGTGCTACTCAAAGAAGATCAAGGAGATTAGAACAGAAAATTAGTTACAAACAGAATGTTGTTAGGAAACAAATTGTAATTAGTTTAGCTTCTCTGTAAATCCTATAAATAGATAGGTAGACAGCCAATGTAATCAATCAAGATGAGAAATAAATAAAACATCTTCTTCTTTCATTCTCTGTCAATTACATTCCTTATTACAAACTTCTTTAGTCATGTATCGAAAGAAACTAAAATCACATTTCAAGTTCTTCCAACGTAGTTTCAAACTCGGCAAAGACTGCTTGTGATGTTGTTCTTAGTAAACTCAGTGTATATATATGTAACTCCATTTGAGATCATTGTATCTGATATTCGCATTGGGATCTTGTCTAGCTTCTACTCTGAACCTCTACCAATAAATCTAAAAGCATACTTGTCTCACCATCAGACCAATTGACCTCTCAACTGCCTTTCCTTTGTATCTTACCTCGATTCTTATCTTGTTTACCCCCAACCACAAAAGTTTGTCGCACCACACCATCCATGACTTAAATTCACTCTTCAACAGATTCCAGCTACAAATTCACTTACAGGTTCAGTTACTGACAAATGTTAATTGTTAACCATAATGTTATCATAAAATTGAAGGCATTCTTTAGCACCTTTAATAGCTAAGGACGAAATTTAAGTCAATGGAATTATGAACAAAGTTCTAACAATTGTTGATTTAAGCCATTCTCTGTGATTCTGGAAAAAAAAAAGAACACCAATAAAACATGAGGTCGCAGGTTCACTGAAGCCATTCAAACTACCTAAGTCTTAAAAACACAACAAAAAATTGCATGGAATTGAAGAAAGTCGCACGTTCGGAAATAGTGGAATTTTCATAGAGAGAACAAAAAACATTACCCTTTTGCTGCACAAACTCAATCTAACAACAAAAATTTACTGATAAAAATGAAGATGTCAAATGCCTAGTAAAAGGGATCTTAATGGAAAGAGAAAATTCTTTCAAACCTTGTTGTGGTGTCAGATCGAAAAGATTGTCGCCCACGAATCGTCGATTTAGGTCGAAAAAAGGCGAAGGGTTTTTTTCGCACCTCGGGAAGCGTTCGCGCGGGAGAGCGAGATAATAGTAAAAAATGAAGGCGCCAGCAGGAGAGCTGCTTTGAAGCTGCTTTTCGGGGGCAAAATTGTAAATAAAGAGATTATTTTGGACTCAAAGGAGCCTTTCAGAAGCAAAAAATGTCAAGACAAGGGGAGGGATGGCTTTAGAACTTAGGTAAAGTGGGAGGTTTAATTCTGGATAAGAACTCGTCGTTTGGCAAGATTAAACAATATTAAGCCTTTAAGGATGTTTAATCCTTGCTGTCGAACAGCATCATTATTACACACAATATATGAGATGACACAGTGGTAAGGTATCTTGATGAAAAGTGGCTTATTTTGGGTTTGAATTTCCTAATGTTTCATTTTTTACTTAATTTTCCAGTGACATAACAATAATTATTAGCGATTTTACAAGATATGATTGTCGCGTGAAGTATCGAAACATATCGAGCCGCATCAGAAATCGAATTCGTCGGTAAAAGATAATAAAATAACCGGACACACATTCCAATAAATATTCGAGTATTTGAGAATTGAAAAAACATCTGATACGAGGAGGGCGGATGCAAGATTTCCGTCAAGGAGGGGCAAGATTTAAAAAAAAAATCAGAGGATAAAATGTGACAAATTTTAAATATACAAGATTATTTTGACAAAAAAGATTTGACAAATCATATAAATATAAAAGATTATTTTACAAATTTGTTTCAGACCCCACTAGATACATATAGGTCCGTCCCAAAGTACAATATCGTAAAGCAGTTAAAGCATCCGGATAGCATAGAACCTGATAGATACTAGGCGTGCAAACACGCTCCGGGTATATACATGCGACAGGAAAAATCATTACCACGCGTCGAGTAGCAGAGGGAGAACGGAGGCAGTAGGAAAAATCAACGAAAAAAGAAAATTGGCACTGTTGCTAATGAGAAACGGAGAAGCGGTGGCACTGTCTTCTTTACTGGAAGACGAAATACAGAGGACACGCGTCAACCATCCGAACAAACACACAGTGAGCGGTAGAAGAAATCAGCAAAAAAAATTCTGCACTATTCACGAATGAACAGTGTCAAATGTTCAACAATGATATAGTTTAATTTAATAGTGCCGTCAAAAGAGAATTTTATTCAGTAGAATTGACGCTGTTGCAAATTGCAATCCACAAAAGACCTTTTTAATAAGTTACAATTTTGAAATTGATAGAAATTGATTAGGTATCAATTTGGTGTTGGGCCTCGTCGCTTGGCCTTGTCACTACTAGGCATGTGCTTAGGATTTTATATGGGGTCGTTTATAAAAAAGAATCCAAACTTATTAAATTTCCTGTTGAGTTAAATTGTTACAGAGAAATGAAAAGGTGTAATAGCGTTATAAATTTGTTCCAGCTAATGAGCTAACTACATCGGTTACATACACGGATACACCTTGCGTAACTACTATCAAATATAAAACAAATGTCGATAACTATTTGTGAACTGTAACGGATTTCAATTATCAATTGTCAGGAATCATAATAAAGTAGCTATTTCTGAACTAATGAAGTGCAACACACGAAACTGAACGTGACAACGACCGTTCGATTTGCCCTGTAGTTTGCGTCTTAATATCTGAGAAAGCCCTGAAAAAGGTGACTTTTTAATTATTGCTAAATTTAATAAATAAACTATAAATACATACTAAGAGTGTTCTGAAAGTTCGAAAAATAGAAAATATCAAAGTTGTCAACATCATTCTTTTCAAAAAAAAATGATCGATGTTGTTAACACTAGTTATTAAACCATTCACTTTTTCTAGAGTTCCTCTTGTATTCCATTTTTTATTAATAAAATATTAATAATTCAATTCATGAGTTGGATTGTATTATATTTATGTAGTTTTTAGAACAACTTCGGCTACATTCGTCGAAATGGTAATAATTTTTTCATCGTCGCAAGACATACAGTTGTAGATATCAGAGTCTACTTTCATCGCACGAGTCTGATTTGTGATCGGAGAAATGAGCGATTCAAAATTGAATATGATGCAAACTCATGATAAAAAAATACTAAATAAGACATAAGTTGAAGATGAAACCAAATTTGAGATGCAATTCATCATATCGCAAATCAAACTCGACGTAATGAAAGTAGACTCGAATATCTACATCTTATCGCAAATCAAACTCGACGCAATGAAAGTAGACTCGAATATCTACATATCAATGACTTGCGCGATAAAAAATCTAATTACAGTCCCGGCGAACGTAGCCAAAATTCTTATAAAAAATAATATCTATGCTCGTCGGGAACATAATTAGTTTTTTATCATCGCAAGTCATCCAGTTGTACATATCTGAGTCCACTTCTATCCCGTCAAGTTTGATTTGCAGTTAGAGGAATGTGCATCTCAAATTTGTCTTCATCTTCAACTTATGTCTTAAATAGTAATTTTTATCACGAGTTTGCATCAGATTCAATTATGAATTGCTCGTTTTTCTGATCACAAATTAGACTCGACACGATGAAAGTAGACTCGAATACCTACAGCTCGATGGCCTGTGGCCATAAAAAACTAATTACGACTCCGACGAGCATAGTCAAATGCAGTCTTGTGTCAAAATTGTGTGGCTATATTACCTGATTTGATATCTAAAAATGAAATAAAATCTACTTTCATGGTAGAAGATGCACCTAAATGACTACTTTGCAATTTTTCATGAAATAACTTTTTAGTCAATAAAATGCAACCGATAATGAACTTCATGCTACTTTAGATATCCCACAAAATCGGAGTCGGTATATCCTATGATCCCAAACATGTCAGACCTACGATGTTTGCATGTGATATTTTGTTCTTTGTAAATACCATAGTATATTTTTTTTGCTCTTTAGTAATTCAATCAAGAATTACTTAAGTATCTTTTTTAACATTTCATACTCATAATGCTTACGCACTTACTTATCCATAATACTCCCAACTATAAAAGCATAGATAATATTTTGCATTTTTTATTTCTCAAGTTGTATCCTTAAACATTGATTGGGACTAAAGCTGTCTCTGTTTTGTCATTCGAGTATGTTTTAATTTGCAGCCTTCTATGTCATATCACCTTATAACTTTATTGGTATATATATATATACTAGAAAAATAAATAAAATTTATAATATATATACTCATAAAAATTTATATTTTTTTCTATACATAACATTTTATAAAAATATATATGAGTTATATATACGTTAGTTATATGTGGCAAGAAGAACTGAAATTTGAGCATCGCTCAACCTAATTAGAACTGATAATATATGCATAAAATTTTATAAATTATTTTTATATTATTTTATATACATTAAATTATATGAATTATTTAATAAAAAATGAGTTATATACATGTGATATGAAAATAATTACATGAATTGTATGAGTTATATACTTGTATGAAATATATACGTGTGATATAAAAATAATATACACATAATATGATTTATAGTATATATTGTAAAAATACATAATATGATTAATATAAATGATTTACAATATTAAATTTAATCTGATATAGAAAAAATACATACAATATGAAATACTTTATATGTTGAAAGTATGTGAATATACGCATGATATTATTTATAGTATATGATGTATCTATATATGTTTATATAAGATGAAAAAATTTATACGTATATAATATGAAAATATATACATCTTGATATACATACATTTAATGAGTGACTTTTGATATTCATACAATTAATAAAAAGAGCATAATTAATAATACATTAAATATAATAATAAAGTTACACAATTAATACGAATAGAATAATATGACAGATAATATATAATAATTATGTTCTCAATTGCGAAAACACCATAAAATCGCTCTCTACACAAAATAAACAAAATAACTCGCCACACTTAATCTATACAAAAAAAATCATGATCAAGATTATTTTAATCAATGGGCGGATATTAATTCTATTTTAGATATATACTTGTTGTGAAAGATTCAAGATACCTGAAGAATATTTTGATGTATCTTTAATCTTGAACATTTCATACTGGAACACTTCATACTAATCAAATTAAAACATACTCCAATGACAAAACAAAATAGCTTTAGTCCCAATCAATGTTTAAAGATAGAACTTGAGAAATCAGAAATGCAAAATATTATCTATGCTTTTACAGTTGGAAGTATTATGGATAAAGTAAGTGTGTAAGCATTATGCGTATGAAATGCTAAAAAAGGTACCTAAGTAATTCTTGATTGAATTACTAAAGAGTAGCAAAAAAATGTACTATGGTATTTACAAAGAACAAAATATCACATGCAGACATCGTAGGTCTGACATGTTTGGGATCATAGGATATACTGACTTCGATTTTGTGGGATATCTAAAGTAGCACGAAGTCCAATATCGGTTGCATTTTATTGATTGAAAAATTATTTCATGGAATGATTGCAAAGTAATCATTTAGGTGAATCTTCTACCACGAAAGTAGAATTTATTTCATTTTTTAGATATAAAATCAGGTAATATATATAGCCACACAATTTTGACACAAGACTGCGGTTAGTGAAGACTATATAGTCATCACAAAATGTTTTTTGTGACAGTAATTATGTAGTGCTCTATTCAAGTAACAACATGAACTTGACAATGTCGAAGCGCGAGTAAGTTCATGGTTGTTAAAGAAAGAATCCAGAATGGATTGATCAATATTGAGCACAAAGGTACATATTTCATTATAGATGACTCTCTGACTAAAGGTTTAATACCCAAAAGGTTACATTAGCTCATATGGGAATAGTTTCAACGAATGATGTTCAGTTTCGATGTTAGTCTAATAAGTTTATTATAGTGCTTAAAAGATTGTTTACATATTGCATGTATTTACATACATTCAGTTATATGATAGAATGCATTTAAAGTTAAAGTTTAAAGTTTATACAACTATATTGTGCATGCATATTATTCAGTTTAAGTTTTGTTCTGGATTTGTTTGATCTCGAAGGTGGAGATCAAGTTGGAAACATATACGTAGATCACGTTTCATTTGATTTTCACACTGGACATCCATTCATGATTCATTTCATTCAATTTATTTGCATCATGATTTATGTCGATCTAATCACTCATAAATGTGATGAACGCTGCTTGAAGTCTTTTGTTGATATAGCTGATGGACAAAATTGTTTAACACTTAAAACGATAACCAGTAAACCCCTTGTTAATATATGATTAAAATGTTACATACGTAGTCCAAGTGGGAGATTGTTGCATTTATCAATTTAATGGATTGTATGGAACATCATACATACTATATATGCAGATTATGGACTTATATATTATACAATTATAAAATAAATATATGTCATAATATATCCATAATAACTGATCACTAAAGTATAACTAATATGAATATAAAGTGTTACATGAATGGATCCTAAAATGTGCAGAAATAAAGTTTTGACAATTACTTGATTTATGATGGACTAATCAGAAAATTTCCATGCATCCTTTCTAAAAGACTGCTAATCCCCAAGTGATAAGTCATGAAGTCTCTCTCTCTCTCTCAACAGCACACAAATATAAAAACATACTCTCTCTGCAAAAAATAGAAAGAGAAAAGAAATAGGAAGAGGATTGAGAGATCATTGCTGAACCTCTCCATCAAATTCTATAAACGTGTTGTCGTGTAAGGAACAAAGAGAATCGATAACACGGAACTTATTCTCTTTGAAGATCTCGCAACCATTGACACAACAGAGTTGCGTACAAGAGAAGAAGAAGGATAGCTAGGAATCCGGATCAAGTTCAAGTTTAGGAATTAGTTTTATTATGGAATAAGATATTGCTTCCGCATAAGTTTACGGTTCTCTAAGTGATCTCAGAATAATAATATTCTTAGAATTATCACGAACTCGATGAAGGACAAAAAAAAACATTTAGGATTTTTCAGCAAAAATAAAAATGAATTAGCAATTTAGTTGAATATAATATTTAATATATTTTCTTTTATCATTTTTTTATATAAAAGAATCTGCTACTATCGGACATTTATTGCTTTTTAAATGACTTCTATCAATTAATCAATGCTTCATATTTGAAACAGGCAAGAGCTAGAGAGGCGTTAAAAAGGTATGGAACACCATATATAACACAAATAATCTGATAACACCATAACAAGATCCAAACATTAATTAAGATTTATTTGTGGAGCACCTGTTGAGCATACTAATCTAACTATATCATTGTCTAACAGAGTTACTGTTCATTCACATTGTAGCTTCTACAGTGACATTTTTTTTTCTCGCCCTTGCTTTGCTGACGCTTGCTCTACCTCTGATATTTTTTTTCTCCACCTTGCTTTGCTGACGCGTGGCTCTACCTCTAATATTCAATGCTTCCCTTCAAAATTTTAATGGAGACGCAAGCAAAGCGCGTTATCTTTGCTAGTTATATTCGTATATCCAAATCACATACTGCAAGATTTCAATTGATAAAAATTAAAATATTGTAAGGAGAGAATTATGGAGCTTTTTTATCACCCGGAAGATCTAAGTGTACAGTGATACCTCTGTTTTATTCATAAAGTTTTTTCTCAATTAATTTTATCACTTCCCAATAAATCTGAATCAACAAGAACTTCATAGAGTGACAGTGCAGTAAATATGCATTAATTACTGGCTTGTTCATATTATATTTGCATCGTACACAGCTGATATATATTTTGGAAATGCACTTGGAGCGAAAATAATTAATTGAAGCTATATATCTCATTTACCAAGATAAAATCATAGAGACCTAGCTTTGCTTTTACCTAAGCAGTTGTTGGGACAATAAGTCCTTTGTGTCTTACTTCTCTTATTATTACATCACTCTTTGAAGCTTCATGCCGTGGCTTAATTGTACACCAAGAAAGTTTAACTTGATGGTACCGGTACGGCTGTGCTCAAAGTATGGCTAGCTGCGTACATTAATGGTTATTTTAATTTTGATCACTGTTTGATTGATCAAATTACTCTATTCAGATATTCAGTATCAACTATTCATCAATGCAATTCCAACTTTTTTTGCATACTGATCTCTCTGGTATATATAGTATTTCTGTTTTTTTAAATATAGGTGTATGTGTCTAGGAGGAGAAAAGTCAAGCATAATTGATTCTCAGAATGAAGATATTCTTCCAAATTATAGAAATATTTCTTCATTCAATATAAATGTAGAATTTTTTTTACTGTGGTTTGGTAGTGGATAGATACTGTAAATTGACCACAAACAATGTATTGCATGTGAACTGGGTCACCTAGGTAGCAAAGAATAGTATATATAAACATGAACACTTAAATTAACCTCTCATGGCTAACTGCCAAGGCAACAGCTAGCGGTATAAGTTGCATGTATGCATGCAATTGCATGATGCATAGGCTTGCTTTCGAGGCAATCTAGTTCTAATAAAATTAACCCCGTAAAATATGAATGAATAATTTATTATTTCAAGGGCCTTGGGATCGTTTCCATCATTAGAAAAATAACCACACCTCCCTAATCAAATCCCATCAAATAATTAATGGAGCTGACTAAATATGATATCTCTATAAGTCTCATGCAAATATGCAATGACTTGCTTTTTACGTTTGTTAGCTTTTTATCCCTTACCCTTCGCCGTGGCAAGGGTACGTCGTCAACTCTTTTTCTATATTTTTAGAAAATTACAAAATGGTCCTTCAAATATATATTTGCACCATCACTGACTCACTGTATTGTATTGAAGTTCTTTTTTTGTTTTCATAATTAACGTATCCTAAACATTCTTCTGGCAAAGAATTGGAAGTTACAAGATGTGTATCATGAAAGTTGATTTGTTTTTGTTTTGCTAGCTAACAAATGTTTTAAAAAAGAAAAGAAAAATACATTAAAATAATAAAAAACAGTACTAATAATATAATGATACAATTAAAATTGTTAGGTACCACCAAAAGAGGGAAGAGTATTGTATGTCACGCAGCAACGACGGACGGGCCAAATTTACCGCGCTGTAAGTAACAGTCTGGTATTATAAAGTTTAGTTTGCACGAAAATCTTGATGCAACTAAAAAGCTGAGATTTACTGCGTTGAACTTACAATGTTCGTGTTGTGCGACAGAAGATCTCTTTCCCCAAAAGAGCCATGCTTGTTTTGGCTCGTACTTGCCCTATGATCAGTTGATCACTTGTGTTTATTTCAAGAAAAACATGGAGTAAAAAATGTGTCAATTAACCTGAAGATAAAATTGGTACTCTCAAGCAAAGTTAGCTTTTACAATACTTCTATTTCAATCATTATATGATTAGCAAATATTAAATGCAAGTTGATCACATTAAATATGGAAAGATTGTGAATTGTTACATTAATTTATTCCTTTTTTGTTCTATTTGAAAGACGAAAACATTAAATAGCAAAATGAAAACCCTTGGATACAATTAGCCTTAGATTGACATTGACAAATCACAATGGATGAGCGCGGGATCTAGCCTCTAATATAAAGAGGCTTTTTAATAATAATAAAAAGCAATTCATCCTTAGAAGCAATCGATCAAAATTTTCAGCAAAAATGTTATTAGTATCAATTAAATACGATGATTTTCATCAATTATAGTGCAATCCAAATTTCTTAGTTTAACAATAATCGATCATAACTATTGTATAAAATAATTTGCATTTATTACAAAACATGGAACTTAAATGCAAGCTGACGTTCATATTTAACGGTTTTTAATGGAACATTAAATAATATTATAATTTAGTACAATTTGATACACAACCAATCTAACTATAAGCAAAACAAAATAACTATATACCTTTTTTTCATTTTTAAGTTTATTTTTAGTTACCATGATTTGAGAAACTGTTATTAAAGTTGTCAAGGTTTCTAACTTACCATTATATTTTCCACCAAAATAAGTGGAGGCTATTGACATGCATATATACGCATTATATAGCAGTTGCGTACTAAGCAACTTAATTATCACAAAAACGTAGCTTGTTTTGATACAAGTTGTATATATGCGCGCATGATGTTAATATATATATAGAATTATGCTACTATGTTTTGCAAAGCGCGACAAAACGCACGCTTTGTGATTCTGGACCATTGAGTTGCGTTCGTGCTACTATGTTCGTGCTCCACATCCATTATTTCCAATTTAAAAATTACAACGATCGATCCGAACCGTTCAACATGATCTACATATTAAAATCTATTTGGAGATTGAATTTTATATTTTTTTTAATTGTTTGCTATTTTTTTAAAGAGGTAGAAAAGTTGCTAATCAAACGGTTTCTAAACCAACAAAAGTTGTGATTTTCATACCTCTCTAAAAAATAGCAAAAAAATATATAATTCAATCTCCAAGTAGTTTTAAATATGTAGATCATTTTCAATGGTTCGGATCGGTCGTTGGAATTTTCAAATTGGAGATACGATGTGGAGCATTAGCGGTTTGGTGCTCCATGGAGCACCCTAGCCTATCTCTCTCTCTCTCTCTCTATATATATATATATATATATGGAGATAGGCTAGGGTGCTCATGGAGCACCAAATCCCTCGTGCTCCACGTCTATTATCTCCTATTTGAAAATCCCAACGACCAATCCGAACCGTTGAATATGATCTATATATTGAAATCTACTTGGAGATTGAATTTTACATTTTTTTTGAAATTTTTTGCTATTTTTTTAAAGAGGTAGAAAAGTTGCTAATCAAATGGTTTCTGGACCAACAAAAGTTGCAATTTTTCTACCTCTGTAAAAAATAGCAAAAAATTTCAAAAAAAAAATGTAAAATTCAATTTCCAAGTAGATTTCAATATGTAGATCATATTCAACGGTTCGGATCGGTCATTGAAATTTTTAAATTGGAGATACGGTATGAAGCATAGGGGTTTGGTGCTCCATGGAGCACCCTAGCCTTTCTCTACATATATGTATGTATATATATGTATATATGTATACATATATGTATACATATATGTGTATATATGTATATATATATATAGAGAGAGAGAGAAATGATATGGTGCATTACGAAGTCAAAATTAATTTTGACATCACGTTTAAATTTTAAAATTCAAACGGTTGATCCAAACCGTCCAACGTGATCTCCATATTGAAATCTTACTATAAACCAAAAAAAAATTAGAATTTGTTTACTATTTTTTAAAGGAGTGCAAAATCAACCATAATAGAAGGATCATTATGTGAACAAATTTCATACCACTCTAAAAATTCTAAAAAATAAAATTTGGTCTCTAGTGAGATTTCGATATGGAGATCACATTGGACGGTTTGGATCGATTGTTTCAAATGTTCTTATTTGAAATTCGAGTGTGATGCCAAAATTAATCATGGCTTCGTAACGCAACATAGCATTTCTCTCTCTCTCTTTCTTTCTATATATATATATATATATATATATATATATAGGAGGTACCCGTAGCCACCATCCATATCGTAGCAGCTCCCAACCGCTCCATCATATCAAGTGTAAATGGTCGATTCTGACCATTCAAAATATTCTCCATACTAATATAGACTTGGAGACCAAATTTTACATTTTTTTAATTTTTTTTACTATTTTATCAGATTGGTTGAAAATTTGATGTTTGTAAATCGTGAGATAAATAAATTTTCAATCCATCCAATAAAATTGTAAAAATATTCAAACAAAAATATAAAATTTGGTCCAAGTCTATATTAGTATAGAGAATATTTCTAACGGTCCCGATCGGTCATTTATATATATATAAGTGTACACGTGATTAATGACTATTTTTCATTTTCCTAATTAAATATATATATAGCTTAAAACTTTGAGGTTCATATCAAATAAAAAACTCTCAGGGGCATATATGCAAAAGTGTATTTAATACAAGCATTAGATCAATCTTTATAAGTAAGAAGATTTCATGTTATTCTCAATCCTTCTACGTAGAAAATAAGCTTTGGTACGTCAAGTTTATGAATGAAGAATTGGCAATGGTTTCATCTTCTTCTTCGAACAACAATGGTGTCCCGCCCGGGTTTCGGTTTCATCCAACAGATGAAGAGCTGCTGCTGTATTACCTGAAGAAAAAGGTCTCCTTTGAGAAGTTTGATCTAGATGTCATCCGGGAAATTGATCTGAATAAGATTGAACCTTGGGAGTTGCAAGGTAAGCATACCTAACTAAATTTTCTAATATTAATTTAGTTAAATAGTAGATTAACTAACAAGCATGTT
Organism: Eleocharis quinqueflora; assembly: GCA_964058865.1. Taxonomy (NCBI): domain Eukaryota; kingdom Viridiplantae; phylum Streptophyta; class Magnoliopsida; order Poales; family Cyperaceae; genus Eleocharis; species Eleocharis quinqueflora. Next base: position 232,202 of record CAXKVX010001150.1, read on the forward strand.
TTATATATACACCAGAATTAAAATTAGATATATTGGCTATTTTTAAAATTATTTTGTGGTTAAACACCTAGCTGATCACACTTTAGTGAGAACCCGCCTCAATCATCTTAAGTAATTAAGCACCAAACATGTTACTTATAAAATTTACATCTAAGGTGAATAATTATTCTAAGAAATATATCCTATTTGAAACCTCAAAATTGATCTTTGAGTTGAGCTTGATTTTTTTTATTTTATTTTTTAGATTTACCAAAGATGAAAATCACAGAATTAATTAATTAATTCGGCTTGTTCCTCTAATGCTTTAGCTTTTAATTACTTGTTGTACTTGCAGTAAATTTTATCAATTAAAATTAATTAAGAAGAAAACACATCTAGGAAACAGAGTTCAATACTTAAAGGTATTAAACTCGACTGACCAAAAGGACAGAAACTCTAATATCGCAATTACAAAATGCATATACACCATCGATCTAAATGTTGAATTATTTGCATGATTGATGTTTCTAGATTAGTATCCTATCATAACTGTATTCATTCATTATGTAATTCCAAAATTTCGCAAGCAAGCACAAAGTATACATGGTTAATTTATCTCATGCATGATATTATTTATTTGTATATATATCTCCCTCTGTGCTTCTGCATGCATGCATGTGACGCAACACAAAAATACGTACTGACATACACAAGTAACAACTTGATTTTTGCATGCAGAGAGGTGTCGAATCGGATCTGCGCCGCAGAATGAGTGGTACTTCTTCAGCCACAAGGACCGCAAGTACCCGACTGGCTCAAGGACCAATCGAGCCACCAATGCTGGTTTTTGGAAGGCCACTGGACGTGACAAGTGTATCAGAAATAGCTATCGCAAAATTGGCATGAGGAAAACCCTAGTCTTTTATCGGGGCCGTGCTCCGCATGGCCAGAAGACTGATTGGATCATGCACGAGTATCGGCTTGAAGAGACTGATGACTCTGAAGGGGGCACTTGTGTAAGCTAGCTAGCTCTAGCTTCTTCCTTTAATTCATTTATATATTTAACTTTTTTAGAAAAACAAAATACTAGGCAGTCATGTTTATCCACGAGTTAAATTATGGATTGAAAGTTGAAACATCAATTAATCAAATGTTACAATCATTATAATTCATGTTCTACTGAAAGATCTGATAATTAAGAAACTAATTCATCTATGTATGACTTGGGAATGTGTCACGAATGTACTACTACTAACAGTGGATTTTAAGTATACTCCTTAATCAGTTCATTTTCTGAGGTTATAATATGAGGTTATAACATGCTTCCATCAATATTTTATTTACCGTTATGCAAATAAAATTGTGTGTGTACAATTCAAGAATAAAATTTATTTCTCTGGATTCTTAATTACAGGAGGATGGCTGGGTTGTTTGCCGTGTATTCAAGAAAAAGTGTTTCTTCAAAGTCACTGGAGAGGGGGTTCCAGGTCAGGATGCAGAAGCACAAATATTGCGCGCAAATGGCGGCTCGATGAGTCCTGATCAAGCTAGAACTCTCCTAGCCTCTCATCACTACGCATACCCGCATTATACCCACAACCCGTATCATCATCCGCATAATCCTCTCTACTATCCCCAGCTGGCCCCACCTGAATCCTACTCCCAGCAGGTCCAAGTGCAAGTTCAGGACCTGTTGACAAATCACAGGCCTGCATCTGACTTTGGTTTTTCGGTGCTTCCGAATGAACCGGCCAGCTTGGAAAACAGGATACATGATGTCAGTGAAAGTAGGGATGAGCAAGGTGGCAACGATTGGGCAGTGATGGAAGGCTATGGTGGTAACAATGAGGTGCAACAGATGAACCAGATGTCGGTACAGAGGGGAGGTGAGATGGATTTGTGGGGTGGTGCTTATCAGGGAAAGTGATGAAGCTGCTAATTCCTAGCACTTTATATTCTTTGTTGGTATCATTGATGAATATTATGAATTAATTTGATGTTATAGGGTATATATACATGTTATATGGATTTTATGGAATAATTAAGATAAGGGTTAATCGTGTGCATGTGTAAAGTAGGAAAGTAAATTGATCAAGCTCCTAGTAATGTTTATTTATTGTTTATGTACTTAAAAGAAGAAATGTTGTTGTTTATTTATATTTTTAGTTTAAACTTCAAACAATATGTTGTTGTAATTATACCATTTGAGAGGGCATGTATGAGAGAATCCATTCTCAAATATATGTGTTTGTGTGTGTGTGTGTGGACTTGACGCATAAATTTGGCGAGTAAAAGATTGTAATATATATAGCATATGTTTTGTTGTTTGATTAATTGCATTCTATCACTACCAGTAATGGCGCTTTGGATCCAAATCCCTGAATTAATTCTTTATTCATTAATTAATTGTACATTTGTGATCATCAACGAACCTAGAAAGACTCAGTCAGTAAAGTGGTTTAGACTTGGAAATAGTAATTTGCAGTTTTATGCCAAATTAATGAGGCACATTCCAATCTAAAAACAAAAAGTAGAAAAAAAAAAGAATTCATGCCACAGAATCGTGAAATCAAGCACATCATGTGCTTTTATTCAAAAAGATATCGATGCACATAATCTGTTGTGATGTCATTTGGCGATGTAAAGGTCGACATCTTCTGCTGCCGCAACCATATGTGTTATGTGTAGCATCAGGAAATTAATTCAAGTTATATGTTACTCTGATTTAGGGATGTAAACTATACTCTTTTACTCGTTTACTCTATTCATATCGTATTCGATAGACGGATATGAGTAAGAAACTTTTTTCGTTAGATAATCGGGTATGAGTGTAGGTAAGATTTATTTTTTATTAATAAATGGGGAAGAGTACGGATAATGATTATTTCGTACAGTAACCTATAGGGTAAATTATAAAAAAAAATATGGCAAAAACTTGGTACTCCAAAAGATTGGTGCACTGAATACTTTAGTCAATCTGGACCGTTCAATTAATCGAGATTTTTCAAAAAAAAAAATACTTTTCACCAATCTCAATTAATTAAACAGTCAGATGGGCTAGAGTATCCAGTGTACCCATCTTTTGGAGTATCCAAGTTTTTTCCCAAAAAATACTAGTAGAAAAATTAGATAAGAGATGGAATATGTGCATTTTAATTAAATTGTTTTGATAAAATGATTAAAAAATCGATTGTATAATTATATTTTTTTATTTATATAGAGACATGTTTGTATCAAATAAATTAAGTGTTGATATATTACCCTTTTCGTTTGTTGTATGTTCGTTATTATGTAATTTTAACGGGTAAGTGTAGAGTACGAGAAAGCCAAATTTGAACGGGTAAGGTAGGGTATGTAAACGTAAGACCAATTTCAGATAGATACGTGTAAGAAAATACTTCGACCCAACACGTATCGTATCTATTGACAACCCTACTATGATCCACTAAACACATGTTGATGAAGAAACAAAAACTTGAACTAAAATGCCCACAAATATAAAGCTTCATTAATAAAAAAATATTTACTATGACAAAATTTAATTAAAATTGTCATTTCATATAACTATCCGATTGTAATAGTTATTTTAACATTGTATTGGTTATAATTGTAATATTATATTTTTTTCAAAAATCAAAACTCAACAAAATATTTTTCTAGTATATTACATAACTGGATTTAATATGAGTGCAAGTTAATTAGGTGCTCCAAAAGCACAATTAAGAAAGATATGATATTTTTAATCCGACAGATAGCGAAATTACTATTCAGAGCGTGTATTTTCTGATATGGATTGTCGAATTAAGATCAACGGTTCGGATTTAATAATATTAGAGATCCTCTGAATCTTTAGAGTGACAGTCGGGCATAATCTTTAGAGTGACCTTTACTCAAGAACAGCTCATGATGCTGCTATCTCAACAAAATCCTCAAATATAAACAATATTGCTTTAAATTCAATTATACTTTCGTTAAATACCAAATTACTTACAGATAATGGTACTATGAAGAATATATTTGAAAGTTCAAATTTGTCAAGTACCAAACTACCAACGAATGGCACAACAAATTTCAAGATATTTTTCAAAGAATTAACAATATTTGATTTGTAGATTTATTTACTACAAATTTAACTTCAATTAAGAAATTAACACAATAACTGAAATGTGACACAATTATTTATTCAAAAAAATGTAATATTTAATATCGTGAAACAAAAAATAATAATTAGTGGTTTTTTTTATAAAATAACTTTTATGTTTTACAATCTCAGAAAAATATTTTTGCACAACAAAAAACACAAGTGAAATTTGGAATAATACTATAATAGACTGTCACCCTCCCAGTAAATTAAAAATTCTCTTTTGAACTTTTTTATAACAAATTGTATTACTAATTATTTTTAATGCAAAACAATCAAGACTACCTTTTTTCCTTATGGATTAATAAAAATGATGTACCTTTAATTTGAGTTAATTTGAGCGTGTGTGGTCCGGCTTCAACTATTTCATATAAATATTATTGAATTTAAAGAAAATTTCATATTCATTAATTATTTTATTCACAAGCTACTTAGATATATTTATTTAAATAAAGAATGAGGTTTTTCATTATTTTAGTAGAAACTAAACTTAATGCAAAAATTAAAACATTGAGAATCGATAATGACACCAAATTTCTAAATAGGGAGTTGCAATTATTTTTCCCATATCTCATCTGGCCATCTCACAGAATAAAACTCATATTTTCTCTTAGGACTGTCAATGATACACTTTTACTCGTTCATTATACTCATATCGTATCCAATAATACTAGAATGAGTAAGAATTTTTTCGTTAGATAATCGGATATAGATATGAATAATATTTATTTTTCGTTAATTAAATGACAAGAGTACGGATAAAGACTATTTTATACCCGTTACTCTATAAGATAAATTAGAAAAAAAAATAGTAGAAAAATTATATAAGAGATGAAATATTTACATTTTAGTTTAGTTTTTTTTTTTAAGAAAGTGGACAACAACCCACTTTGAATTTCATTAAACACAAATTACATTATGCATGTACAAGATGTTTATTTAGGAAAAGGAAAAAAAGAGAAGAAAATAAAATAATCCTCTAGTAGAACAGTGGTCGATTTCACATTTTAGTTTTATACTTTTATTGTTTTGATAAAATGATTTGAGTTGAAATCGATTGTATATTTATATTTATATTTTATATTTATGTGAAAATATGATTGTATTAAATTAAATAAGTTTTGATAATTTATTTATAAAAAAAGAATATTTGTCCGTTTATTTATTATTCCAAAATTTTAACTAGTAAAAAAATAGTATATGAATAAAGTAAAATTTGAGTGCAAATGGTTATGATCAGAGGTGGCAGAATCCGACCCGACAAACCCGTCCGACCCGGAGTAGCCCGATATGACCCGAAACTCGAAAATGATCCGACAATAGATAACCCGATACCCGACTTGATTTGATATGAACCGAAACCCGAAAGACCAGACAACAGATGACCCGATACCCGACCCGACCTGATTTGATATGACCCGAAACCCGAAAAGACCCGACAGCAGATGACCCGATACCCGACCCGACCTGATTTGATATGACCCGAAACCCGAAAAGACCCGAGATCAGATGACTCGGTACCCGACCCGACCCGGACCGACATGACCCGAAACCCGAAATGACCCGAGATCACATAACCCGCCGACCCAACATGACCTGCAATCTGAGATGATCAAACTTGACCCGAACACAACAGATCAGAGATCCAAGATCAACTTAACAAACCAGAATAAACTCCGGTTTGAATATTTGGCCTTATCAAACTGATATCAACCCATCAATTAATATTGTACTAGTACATGTCTTGACTAAAATGAACTCTTGACATCAACTAATCAAACCAGGTATTGTATCAGATATAAGACCGAATCAAAATTAAGACATGTACTGAACTCTTCAAGACAAAACTAGAATAAAAACAAAATATTGTATCGAATACAAGCAAAACATCTTGACAACAACTTTTCAAACCAGAATGAACTCTTTAAAATAAAAAACTTTGGTAATTGTCGCATATCACATATCACATAAAAACTATCTTGACAATAATTTATCAGGACATTAACTTATCACATATCAATTAGCAGATTGCACGAATAATTTATATTTTGACAATTGTCGCATATGTAGAATTTTTTTCAGAGAGGCCAAAACATAAAGAAAGAATTCATTTCAATCACAACTACAAATAATGACAAATATAATTTATTGAATCATTCATACAATGAAAAAGAATAATTAATAACTCTAAGAATAAAAAAGCTCAAACTTTATTCGGCCAATCCAGCCGCAGGCGTACCGTTTGCTACATGTCACTTGACGATAGGGCTGTAGTTTTCAATATACTTGATCACCCACCTAAAACTCCCTTTCAGTCCTTCCTTTGTCTTCGTATTGTTTCATTCGGGCTTGAGCTTTGATTAGGAAATGAACACAACTTCATGTCTTTCTTTCAGATAACAGTCTATGACCTGAGACCCGACCTGATTAGACCCGTGACCCGATAATTTTTTGAAGACAAACTGACTCGACTCGTCCAACCCGAAAGACTCGAAAATACTCGGAACAAGATAATTGAAACCTGACCCGATCCGAACCCGAAAGACCCGAAACCCGAAAAATATCCAAAACTAGATAATTGAAACCAAACCCGACTCTAACCCGAAAGACCCAAAACCCGACAAATATCAACGCACGATGACTCGAGATCCGACCCGATCTGATCAAACCCGTGACCCATGACCCGATAATCTTTTGAAGTCAAACTGACCCGATCCGTCAAATCTGAATCCGAAACCACCCGACCCGCCCGATTTGCCACCTGTTGATAAAATAATACGCAATGACAGCCCTATTCCCTCTGTTGATAAAATGCGTTATTTCGGCGCCGCCTACAAATCTCTCTCGATCATTAATCACATTCACATCGTCGTTGAAGAATCGACATAGAAATTCGAACCAGTCTGAATCGGTGTAATCCGACTTGAGGTTAATCCTTTTCGTTTCGATTCCTTCTTTCGCCAAAACGCTGCCACTCGGCTTGAAAATTTTTGGAATTGGAAAATTGCCAACGATCGAATCGCTTAAGAGGCTGCCGATTGACAGATTTTCTAAAGCTAGGGTTCAAGGTGTAATGTTAATTAGGTTACTTCAAAAACCCTAGAACAGAATAGTGATCCATTAATGGGCCCCCACTTGCTTATATGTGTTTGTGTTCAGTTTGAGCAGCAGCCTACTTGTTTGTAACTGGTATGGTATGTACTGGTAACTGGTTTGGTGTGTATGGTTCATCAAAGTTATATGTACCTTGCCTCACATGCATCTTGTTTCCTTTCGGTTCAATGTCCTATTGGGAATTTTGCTAATTTGTTATGTTCTGTCAAATCTGTCCTATAAGGTTAATATATTCTTACTTAAGTTCATTTTTATTTGTTCATGCAAATACCTCTTTTCTTTTCATTATAGGAAATTGAATTTCACTGATTACGATGCATCCTCCACTTACAATACACCGGCATCCAATGTGCGCTGAAGTATGTTATACCGGAAGTTGTCTCTATTTTCTAATTTGAACTTTTTGGGTTCATTTTCTTTTTTTTCTCATTTTCCTTAAATCGAAACATTCTGAGCAGATAATTGAAGCGTTCCAAAAGTGCCACACGGACCATCCGATTAAAAAGTTCTTTGGAGAATGCACTGATCTTAAGGTTAAACTTGACCGCTGCTTCCGTGAGGAGGTGAGCTGCATATAATTTCTCTGATTAGGGGTATTTAATTCTCTTTGCTTCATATGTGAAAATCAAATGCTATTTTTATTTAGAAAATTGTACCCTGAAGTTGTATCTCCGATATAAATGTTGAAACTTGCTTCTTCTTCCCATTGAATAAAGTGAGAACTGTGGATTGTATAAACTGAGAACATCAGGTTTGGAACTTAAAATCCAACTGGGGGAATTTTGTGCAGTTCTATTTCAATCTTTGTTAACATAACTTCTGGTTTTGCTGCGGTTTTTCAGAAAGCTATTAAGAGAAAGGCGAATTTTGAAGAGAGCAAAAAGTTCAAGGAGAGATTGCAAGCTTATAAAAAAGAATTGGCAGAGGAAGAGAAGCAATCAGCAACACAGTAAAAGTATTTATCTAGGACCTTGGGGAGATTCTTTACATGCTATTAAATTTTCATATAGAAAGTGTTTTGCTGAATGAACTTATTATCATCATTTGTAGAAATTTTCATTTGCTTCCTGTTATAGCTATATAACATTTATCTGTGAGCATGGCTAAAATAATATGCATAATACACCTCATTTTGTACTATGCATATAGATATAGATCATTAAATTGAGATTTAAGTAGCTAAATAAATTTTTCATATGAAAATATTGTAGGAAATTAAATTTCGTGATTTTTAGAGCTTTCTAGCTATTTTTTAAATATTTTTTAAAAACAGTCCAGATTTAATACTACAAAAGTGCCATTTCTGGACTGTTTTTAAAAAATATTTAAAAAATAGCAAGAAAGCTCTAAAAATCACGAAATTTTATTTCCTACAAGATTTTGATATGAAGAATTTATTGAGCAACTTAAATATCAATTTAATGACCAAATTAAATACAAATGAACGCATAGTACGTTATGTGGTGTACTATGCATATTATTTTAGCCATGCTCTTTATCTGTACTTTTTTAATTTATTGATTTATTATGTATGTTCATTAAAAAATTTAAAATAATTGACGAACATTTTTCCCCATATTTGTGCCATTGAACGTATAAACCATGAACTTATATTGAGTATTTGGTACAGCAGAGATAAATTTTAACACTTCACAAGTTTACCCCCACCCATTCTCTTGCAGGGTCCTCTAAATGCTCCATATTAGAAGAGTAAAATGCAATTACCAACCCTTTGGTCATACCTAACATGAAGTTCTTTTACCAAGAACTTGGGTGACATCTCTTGCATGGAAGAGTATATCAGGGACCCTAGTTCACACTTTTTTTGCCTCTCTGTGCTATCCTGTGGTTTAAATAGATCCAACAGAAATCTTATCCACATCCCAAAATGGATAGTTATGACCTCAGAGTAGATTTCCTTGTGAAGAAAGATGCACCGTTGACTCTAGTTTCTCCAGAAAATCCAAATCCAGTTGAAACAATTTACCTATCCAATATAGATCAACAACTTGCATTTCCTGTTGAGACCTTATATTTCTTCAAGGAAAATAGAGATGTTGATAACAAAGCATTGGGTATAGCTGACAGAGTAAAGAAAGCATTGTCAGAAAAAGTACTGGTACCATATTACTTATTGGCCGGAAGGATCAATTTTAACCTTCTGGAACAGAGACTAGAGCTGGTATGTAACAATGCCGGTATCCTGTTTGTTGGTGCAAGCTCTGGGCTCAGACTGGATGAATTGGGAGATCTCTCTGCACCAAACCCTTCGTTCCGTAATCTGATTTTTGAATTGGAAGGCTTTCCTAGTCTCGCTGATACACCAGTTTTCACAGTTCAGGTTGTTCTTTTACTGTTATATTATTGTTCTTGATATTGCTTTATTATTGTTACTTTTGAGTTAGTATTATTTCTTGTTTTCGGTACCACTACATTAGTAAAAACAGTGTTTCTTAGTAGGATTTGTTGCAGTTCACGAGTAATCAAGGAAAAACTTCTCTTTTTGTAAATTTGTAGTTTTCTAATTTTTTTCTCAAGTTATTCCTACATGACTTCTATATATTGTTGTCCAGTTATCCATATTATCATATGATATTAGTCCACACTGATCCATAATTGATCATCAATAACATTCATTGAACCGATCTTATTATTTCTTTGTGTCGTGTGGTGAAGGTAACAAAGTTCAAATGTGGTGGTTTCTCTATTGGTTTCGCTATGAATCACAGCATATTAGATGGCCGATCTGCAGCTGAAATGTTTCAAAACCTCGCAGCCATCTGTCGTGGAGATGAAACAACCTCAAACAATTGTGTGCTAAACACTGATAGATCTTGCATCAAAGCAGGGGACCCCCTCCAAATAAAATTTGACCACAGGGAGTACACTAAACAGACATTTTCTAACTTCACCACTCCAACCAGCCAAACAAAAGTGACACCATCTCTTTCTGACCTAAATGATGCCCCACAGTTCAAAATTGTCTCACTAAATACAAAATTCATTTCCATGCTAAAAAAGAAGGCAATGGTTAAATGCTCAAGTTTTGAAGCAGTGGTGGCACACCTATGGAAATCCAGAGCCAGAGCATTTTATGATGATCCTACCAAGGTTTCATCTGTTTTATTTGCAGTAGACATAAGGGGTAAAATGGAACCACCTTTGCCGGACAGCTTTGTCGGCAATGCCGTAATCACGGCTTCAGCAAATGCAGTTGTAGAGGACTTGCTTGTGAAACCATTTTCATTTTGTGTGAAAATGGTACAAGAGGGTATTCTAAGTGTCACAAATGAGTATGTGAGATCAGCAATCGATTGGTGGGAGATGCACAGAGGGGTGCCGTCTATCATAGATGGGAATTTTTTTGTGAGTGCATGGTGGAAGTTGCCTTTCCATGAGTTGGATTTTGGGTGGGGTAGGCCTGTCTATGCGGGCCCACTTGTCACTAAAATGCATGAATTTGTGTTGCTTTTGCGAGGGAAAGATGGGGATGGAATTAATGTGTGGATCGCTTTGGAAGAAACCAAGATGAAGAGGTTCATGAGTTATGTATTTGAGGTGTAAAGAAAGCTGAAAATAAGAAAAGAGAAACAGAGAGTGATCAGAGGATCATTACTTACGCTGGTTTTTATTATATTTGAACTGTCTAATTAATATCTAGATGGATATCGTTTGGATTTGTCATGAACTCATGCTATTATAGTTTCTTATTATTTTCTTTTACATTTCATCAAATAATAAAGTTATGTTAATTTGTAAAAGGTTCTATTGTTATATGGTTGATCTTATAAAATAATGATAAAGAGAGAAAAAAAAATGAACGAGATAAATTAACAGAATAAAAACACCTATCGAATATGTTGGTTACATTTTCATGAACTCATTTGTGCTAAATTTAATAAATAAATCATATATTATTATTATTATATTTTTAAATAAATAATCTACTCATAACGTACTTGTTAATATTTTTAATCAATTTGAATCCAATTTATTTACATCAAATTTTGAGTTGGCTGAGTGATAATCCGTTCAACACGAATTTTGATTGTTTGTTATATGTTAAATAATAATACAATTTCTGTAGTTCATTCGATCCGTTCTTAATTTATCTGGCTATTAGTAATTAAATTCAAATTTGGAAGTTAATTAATTTAGATATACGGTGTGACTCCTATTAAATCGCATACTTTGGATTTTTACCACTTGATAGTTGGTACGGCTCCTATTAAATCACATATTCAACGAGAGCCTATGATCAACATGTATTGTTTGTCGATATATCAGCGATAATATAAAGGGGATGTCAATATTGATACCGACTATCGACATCTATGTTATTATGCATAACAAAGCACAACATGCATAATTATTTTCTCAGTACAAAATAACATACAACTGAACTCAAATAACATGCATAACAATGAATGTTGACGCACGTATTGATTGTGTATCAATGAAACGTATATGTCTATCAGCTGCCTTTGCAAATATATACCAGCAGAGCCACTAGTTATATCTCAGCCTCAGAGTTAGAAAGTAGTATACTAATAATGCCTACATATTATCAAAGCCTCAACACGAAAATGTATCATCAGATTATATATACATATTTTGTCAGCGTATCATCTAGCAAATATATCATAACATTCAACTAGCATAACAACACAGTATATCATGCTCTTAGCATTCCGAGTTGTTATTTAGCAAAGTACTTGCGTTCTTCCCAGTATATATACTAATAATTTTTTATCTAAATGCTCTTGACGGGATGCGAATCTTTCGGCCATCTATTCATAATTTATTATACTCGTTCGATCATTTTAGTTGAGCTAAATGCACGTAGGTTAAACCTGTCAATCGTGTGAAATGATCACGAAATATGGTAGTATCATTAACTGTTTTGTTTAATAAACGATTAAGAAAAAAATTCATTAACTGCTTCGTTAAAGAAAATGATCGGAATGAATCAAAACGATTGAACTCCTTTCTGTTGCTCTTCAACCATCTCCTCTATTGTCATAATAAAGCAAATCAGGAATCGGTGATGAACAATTATAATCATACACAGAAATCAAATCATTCATCTCCTCTTTCGAGTGATCCTTCGTCTCATTTCTCATCATCTTCTTTCAGCATAGACTTTTCTCTGAAATCAAAATAACTCTAACAATACACCGTCACAAACGAAACTAAGAAACAAACAATTACGAAACAATATATTTTTGTTAATCATTTGGTTATTTAAACGAAAAAAATTTATTTGATCGTAATTATTTCATTTGTCACGAAATGAAACGAAAAAGATTAAAGGACAGCCATTGACAGCCCAAACGTAGGTCGCCTTGCCTATTAAACTGGACAGGCCTGTTTCATCAATACTGGAAACCATTATTGGAGATAAGGCCCATAAAGCGGGCCCAAACTTCTGGGCCGGGCTAATTATTGATGAATCAAAGAAAGATATTTACATTCTTTATTACCCTTTTTTTCATCACTTGCGTTTACTTTACTTTTTACTACTAATGGCCTCACAACACAAGCACTGCGAAAATCGATTAAGTTTCTCAAAGAAAAACTAAAGAAAAAGGAGTGAAAGAGCATCGAATCTAGAAAAGCAGAGAGAGGAGAGAGATGGCGAGGAGAGGAATTGGAGAAGAGGAGTACGATTATCTTTTCAAGGTCGTTTTGATCGGCGATTCGGGGGTTGGGAAATCAAATCTCTTATCTCGATTCACGCGAAATGAGTTCTTGCTTGACTCCAAATCCACCATTGGAGTTGAATTCGCTACGCGCACGCTTCAGGTCTCTGTTTTTCTGAAAAAAGATTGTTCTATTCTTGTAATTCTACTGGCCATTTTATATGCCAAATTTAGTACTACATTTTTTTTAACCAAAGGGAGCATATCTGAGTTCAGTAGTAGATTTTGGTGTCTATGTTACATTCTTTTGTAATTTAGGATGTTAATCTGTATTAACCTTTGATTTGATCTGGAAGGCGTACCTCAGTTATGACCCTGGTAAAATTTTCTGCGTTTTGAAAATGCAAGTATGTCTCTAATTTATTGCTTGTGGAATCAAAGAGAGTTATAATTTTTATTTGTATATTGGTATTAAGTGAAAGTGTGATTGAGTGTGAAGTTAATTCAATTGTTAGTTTTATATTTTTCTCCTTCAATAATTGAGTTGAGTTATGCTGGCTTTAATATTATAGAAAGTACGTGAACAATGTGTGCTTCTATTTAAATTATGGATCTGGATCTTACCTATTGACCTTTGGTTCAGTACTTCACTGTAGTTTTATTTTTATTTTTTTCATGTACATCACAACATGTGATTGGAGTGTTTGTGTTAGAGTTGACTAATTTCAAACTTCAGATGCCCTTAGTTGCTCTTTTCAGAAAAATATTATGATAGTCTCTGGAATTATTCAATAGTCCTAACTCCCCTCCCCCCTCCGCCCAAACAGCAGAAGTGCAAGGTTTCTCATTACCTTGTCAAATATTTGAAAATGCCCCACCTTTTTTTTTTCTGGAAAGTACCAAAACACCATGTTCCTCATTTTGTTGAGTCCAACTAGAAAGAGTAAACAGGTTTTTTATTTAAATCTTCTTTTGTGCTCTTGAATCAAGGTTTAGGTTTCGAGGAAATAAATTATATTTGTGTATTTTGCAAGGGGGCGCATAGAGTTTCTTCTCTTTCCTTTTCCTGGATTGATATTACAACAACAAGAAAGCCGTTAGTCCCAAACAAATTGGGGTTGGCATGAGAACAGCTGAAATATTACGTTGACTCGCCAAGCATATCACAACCCTCCTCCTTTTTGTGGCTTGGAACAGGCTATGTAAGAAAACTACGTAAGCGGTGTTTAAAAACTACATACTGATATCATTCCTTTACAAAAATTCTAAAGGTGGAGGGAAGAACCATTAAAGTGCAGATATGGGACACGGCAGGTCAGGAAAGGTACAGAGCTATAACAAGTGCATACTACCGTGGGGCCCTTGGTGCACTTCTTGTCTATGATGTCACCAAGGCGAGCTCATTTGAGAATGTCAGTCGGTGGCTGAAGGAGCTCAGAGACCATGCAGATTCCAACATCGTCATCATGCTAATAGGTATGGCTTGTTTGGTGGGTTGTATGGTATCACCTGTATCTCAATGCCAACATTGTTGAATATGAGACGAGGATTACTATAATTGTGTATGAAAGAGGTTAAGATAAACTTCGAATCTAGAGAATGGACTCACATGGTGAACTGGTATTGCTGTTGCAAGTGAACCTCCACAAGCAGTAAAGGAGCACTATTTAAAATCAATTTGTTACCAATTTGAGTCTGGCATGAAGTGCTCACTCTATGTTACCAGCCTGGACCAGTTGGTAACAAATACATCCAAAAGCCTAATCTGCTCTTTGTAGCAAGCTGTATATCCTTGCTCCTGCTAAATAACTCAGGTGATACAGCTTCGAAAAATCTCCTTCAAAATTGAATCTTATAACTGCACTGTTTAGTCTGTAAAATGCACAAGGGGAACAAGATCAACCAAAGGCACCTTCCAGTTTAAGTCAAATTGTCAGTTCTGCAATGCACCATCCAATCACCCTAGTCAAGCAGTGTGGTTTCAACTGCAAACTAAAAAAAATGCGGGCCTCTTTTGCAAAAATGAAAATAAAATATATGCAGAAAAGACCCGTGTAGTCATTCCTCTTAGCTGGTATTGAATTTTTCATTACAGGTAACAAGACTGACCTGAAGCACCTACGCACAGTGGCAACAGAAGATGCACAGGGATTTGCGGAGACGGAAGGCTTGTCTTTCATCGAGACGTCAGCTCTCGAGGCCATTAATGTGGAGAAAGCATTTCAGCTTATTCTGGCCGAGATCTATAGGATTGTAAGCAAGAAGAATGTTTCCAGTGAAGGTGGAAGTTCATCGATTGCTGTCAAAGAGGGGAATACAATCAATGTTGCTGCTGATGGGAGCGGTGGCAAGAAGCAGTGTTGTTCAACATAGATTTTCGGCTTTTATTCAACAAATTTTACGGATTACTAGCGCGTCACATGTTTAGACCGGGAAGTGTTTACGGGGCAAAAGTGCAGTTCCTTTAGATTCATTTTACATTGTGTTTCTTCTAATGAAAATTTGGTGTTCAGAGATTGCTTGTTTGCAATCTTTCAGTATGATAGTGGTATATCTGTAGAATAAATCATATTAGTATTCCTCCAAAGTGAACTGTCAGTTTCCAGTATCGTATCCCTGTTTTCAAGAAATAAACAGGAATATAATGAAGTATGGGGCATTACAGCTCTCTTCAAAGTCTGAGATTTGTCGTTCTTTAGAATTTGCTCTAATGGAATCAGAACTTCAGGAATTTTTCTCATTGAATCATGCAAAAAAAATACTGAACTTCAGGTTAGTGTGAATGGAAGCTAATAGGATTTCCAATTTGAATTCATAATTCATAAACTAAAGTAAGTTTTTTTCTCGATAAAGAAGGCAAAACATGCCGACTTTTATTTCTTTAGGAAATTCAGGTGTCCATGTGACAAACATAAAACCTAAAAGAATATACCGCAGTATTTTAGTTGAATTGTCTTTTGTATGTGCTACAAAGTTATAAATAGAACTAAAGAAAGCAAGATACACTGATAATTAATAGAAGGCAAAAATTTAGGTACTTCAAAAAATGATACATTGGATACTCTATATCATTTGACATGTTCAATTCTTCAAAATTAATGCAAAATGATTCATTTTAATTTTTGTTATGTTTTCTAAGGAATCACTTTTCATCAAGTTTTTGTCTAAGGCAAAATCTTAGATATTTCAAAAGATGAATACACTGGATACTCTAGATCATTTTGAACTTTTCAATTCTTCAAGATTGGTGAAAAGAGATTTGTTGTAACTTTTTTTACTTTTCAAAAAATCACTTTTCACTAATCTCGATGAATTGAATAATTCAGATGAGCTAGAGTATTCAGTGTACATATTTTTTGGAGTATTGAATTTTTTGTCTTAATAGAAGCAAGCTTTGAAATTTGAAAGGTTTTAATTTATGAGAATCAGTAAAATTAATATATGACATTGGTATTTTTGTTCCTGTGGTAGTTTCTTTAAATCTCATTTTGTAGATGCTCACAATTACAACTTTCTTAAGAATGCTCTTTAGTTTTGTTTCATAAATTTAAGCTTTGTACATGGACAATTACTAACTTAATAGCATGGATTATAAGAATCGCTGACAATTTATTAGGGACTAGACTATCAAGGGTCACTAAAGTAAACGGAGCTTTATACTATTTAATTAATTACAAGTTTCTTGAAATATTCAGATAATGAGGAGTTGCTACAGGAAGAAAAATCAAATCGTGGACGGCAGGATTCGAACCTGCGCGGGCAGAGCCCACATGATTTCTAGTCATGCCCGATAACCACTCCGGCACGTCCACTTGCTTGTTACTTTTAAAGTTATTTTGCAATATATCTCCTCCCATCTGCAATGGATTCCCTTGGAATGGAGACTAGCATACGAATCGCGCTCCGCGCGAAAAAGTTAAATTTTAAACTTTCGTATTGCAATAATAAAATTATAATAAATCGTTTAAATTAAAAAAAAAGTAACTGGGAAATTTTTTTTGCAAAAACAAATATAACCTACAGTGATTTTACGACTTTAGTCTAAAATTTAGAAGTAGTGGTATAATTATACGACTTTAGTCTAAAATTAGTGACCTTGAATACTAATGCAAACTTATGATTTGTAGAATAATTTACTATTACTATTATTATTATTATTATTATCATTACTGTTATTTTATTATTATTTTACTATTTATTATTTATATTGTTTTACTATTTATTATTAGCTCGAGTGTTTCATTTCATTATTATTCACTTGGTCCTTTTATTAATGTTGAGTGCTTTATAATTCATATAGTTTACTTTGCCATGATATTAAATATCTCACTTGGTGACTCGGAGGAGGTCGTCAAAGATATGCTCTTAAATTGCACTGTAACTTGTAGAAGTTACAGTGCGAATGAAACAGTAACCCTGCGACAATGATATAGGTAGATTATTTGATTTGGAAGACGTTTCTAATCTACTTTCCAATTTTCCATAAACTCATCTCTCCTCGGCAATGAGCATCTAATTTAATTGATTTTGTGAGGTTTCCGGTTCTTTTTACTGCTACTTCAAGCTTCCAATAATAAGGAAGCTCGCATCCATGGCACAACCTGACTCCAAAGGTCTCGTCGTTTTCTTTCCATTTTTCTATCATTAGTTTCCGAATTAATTCCCTTTTTAATCTTGATTTCTAATTTTATTGTTCTATTGCTCTAAATGATTGAACTTGCCGTGTATGGGCATCCTCGGATTCATGTCAAAATCTTGTATCTTTCTAATTCGATATGGATAATTAGATGCTCTATTCTGTAATTGAAAATATTGGTATTCAATTGTTGATTTCAGATCGGACCACTGAATCAATACAAAGCCAAAAGCCAGATACTTCGGTAGAGCCAGAGGGGATAAGAATCAAAATTTTGTTTTTCGCAAGGGCTAAAGATATTACCGGAACCACTAATTTAACTGTTGAAATTCCATCTGGTAGCACTGCTGGAGATTGTATGAATCACCTATTGAAGCAATTCCCTAAACTAGAGGAAATTTACAACTCAATGGTTCTGGCACTAAATGAGGAGTATGCACCTGAAACAACTATCTTGAATAGTGGAGATGAATTGGCGATAATTCCTCCAATTAGTGGGGGTTGAGAAAATTATTTGGGAAATATAATATTCTTTTTGGGTGGTGGGTTTAGTTAATAAAGTTCTAATAATATCTTTATAATATGATTGAATAATATCTAACAATAATGATCATTATGATTGTTAATTTTCTCTGATACTTGTGCTTGCATGACTGATTCAAATTGAACCAAAAAGGTCAACTGGTAATTGTTTTTCCCCTTCTGTCCTTCTGTTGGACCAACTTGCCTTTGGGAATGAAGTTGTTTTGAGGCAAGTCAAAAACAAATATCTTGAAATAATAGTTTTGTGGCATTAAGTTGGAGTCTATTGCAGAAAATAGTCGATAATTTTAGAATTATCTAATAAAGCTAAATGCAACATAATATATTGTTGACAATAGAAAGTACACAATTGTTATTTTATAATAGAAAGTTCATCAAACAGAGGCTTCTCATTAGAATAACCAATTTTACAGAAGAATCTGGGACAAGGACCCAGTTTTATTTTTGGGGCTGACTTTGTGGTACTTGGTCAATATTTAGTCTTGAAACTGTTAACAATATGAAGCTGCAAAGAGAGCTTTTCTGTAGATGATATTTTAGGTTTATTTGGTTATTGGTATTTATACTGGTACTGTTCTGAATGGTAATCTTATGAACTAATTGGTACATACTTCATGCTTCTCTGGGGGAAAAACAGTTGCAAAGATACAAAGAAGAAGAAGAAGAAAAGAAAAAAGGCACAAAAATGTTTCTACTAAAGCCATTTAGAAGGATAGGGAACTTATAGCTGTTGCTGTAAAATATATTGTTCAAATAAGAAATCTGCTAAAGCCATTTAGATAAGAAGAAGAAGAAGAAGAAGAAGAAGAAAAGAACAAAGGCACAAAAATGTTTCTACAAGGCATTCAAGCACACAACTTGCTCCATAGTCCATAAATGGCAATTAGCATGCCTCTAGTTTACTTGACTCGTCACTTGTACAATAGCCCATGGATTTGCATCACCTCCAGGAGGTAAAATTTTGATCACTGGTATGCGTCGTACCACTAACAATGTTTGATTGAGTTGTACAGTGCTAGACAGAAATTGGGTCTCTGTCTGCATAAATTTACAAGGAATGCTTAGTATAAAGAAAATGTGTTGATATATTCCATGGTTAATCCATTGAATATGGTCTATTGCAAAGTTGCTTATCAGTATCTATGATAGTATTGCCAGGTTGAACAACTGAGATATAAGACCCAATGATAAAGAATGTTTTGCATCACTGAGAAACATATCACCTTATTGGAAGCAAATTCGGCCAACTAAAATTACAATCTGTATACAATTACTTATCCTTGCAGTAAATTTAAAGCACATAAAATTGGCTTAAAAGACAACAATTACTATTCAATGACATTCAACTGGACTGTTACCCACAGAGATGAAGCATAGAGTAGTACAATGTCACCAGGCAAAAAAAAAAGAGTACTTGTCAGGTTTACTGTAACAACTAAAATATCTTGGGGCAGATAAGCAGATGACAAATACCAGTATATGTCAGTGCGTTCAAACTTATGCCCAGAAAATACAGCACCTCAATTAAATGCCTCTATCAGTCCAACTATTCGAAGTATGAACTAGCAAACCACAATTACACAAATGATTGTGCTATTGCTAGTTGCTACTCGAAAATCTGGTCTTAGAAAACGTGTTATTGACTGTCAGTTAACAAAACTCGCACGTACCTTTCCACTGAAGTTGACAGCTCTTCCCTTGTGTTTCATCCCATAGACCCTCTTTGTGAGTACAACAAAACTGATGATGGCTGCAGCAACCGACATGTACCAACACGGCTTACAACTCGTTCCAACAACACCAAAATACTTGAGCAAGTTATCCAACTGAGATTTCCACCAGGTAACTGGCCATGGTTTCTTTCTATCTGATGCCTCCTCACCAACTGAGTTACTCTCCTGATCAGAGACTGTCCCATCTCCTTCTGTTTCAGAAGAGTCGTGTTCTCTGTCTGGTTGTAATAAATGGTTATGCCTCAGTTGTTCTGGCTCTTTGTAACGATCAAGGAGCGGAGAACTAACAATTGTATCGTTTAGTTGCCCTTCTCGGAGGAGCGATGTCTGGTTGGTGGGGTCAAGAGAGAAGCAGTCTTGGTTGAAGCTGGCTTGGATAATTTCCCAGTCGTCAATAGCATCCATTGCATGTGCCATGAGATGAGAGATGATCTTTTTTCTATGAAGGAGAATAAATGGAAAATGGATGTGATGCTGGATAAAAGGAGAACAAAGATATTTTTTCTATGAAGGTTTTAAATGAATTTTGTTAGATAAATACTTGCTGTTACCATCTTTTAATTTGTTTGGTCACCACTATCGATCGCAAATTCGCAATAAAACGAGAACCTGATGTTGAATGTTGATAGCTTATCCAGTAACCATGAATATATAGCCTTTCGATCACTCACATAGTCGCGTACAAATTTTTGTTTTATGAAAGCTCAGACATATTTCTTTTTGTTAATTACCGTGAACAATGTATTAATGCTCTTAAATTTTTAATGGAAAAGATGAAAGATTGTCATGTTATAAATTGATAAGTCAATTATTTTCTTTAAAAAGCATGTTAAAATATTTTGATCAATTTGTAACATCGAGCAAAGTGTAAACGACTTTTGTTGTTTAAAGTTAAACAACATAGAAATCAAAATTTGTGTTATTCTAAGTAAGATGATAGCATTCTTCGTTTCCGTGGAATTATTCTTACATATCGCACATCATTTTATTTGTCCCGAGTGTTATCTTTTCAAACTAAATTCTGATGTATAGAAGCTAGTTTCCTCATGCTGTTGCCAGGTGATTCTTTTGCAATCAAAGATCTACAAAAATTTCTATGGTTTCTTTTTATTTTGTTATTTTTTTCTGCATGTTAACTGACCACTTCCAATGTAGAGCAATCGGTTTGTTAGTTTTTTCTCTTTGCATAACGTTAGAAAAAAAATAATTCGATGTCAAATTTTCCCGTCAAAATCTCAATTTTTGGGTTTTTTCTCGTAAGAGGTCAAAGAAGTAACTTCTTTAACATATAGAATCAATGACCTCCTAAAAATACCATAGAAGGCCGACAGCGCAACTAATATTTGCATTCCTAAATTTTTTAATTTTTTTTCTAACTCCCGTGCATTTATCTAGAAGTTTTAGAACAAAATTTACATTTTAGAGGCGCAAATATTACTAGTGCCTCTAAAATAACTTAGGAGCGCAAGTTTTAGTTGTATCCTTGGCTTCTGTGATATTTTTAGGAGGTCGCTAATTCTATCTTTAAAAGAAGTTACTTTTTTATCCTTTATAAAAAAAATCCCAACTTTCGTGGTCAAAACTTAAGTCGCCATTTATTTTGAGCAGGTGATCTCCAATCAAAACAAGACAGAATTTCACCTATATCGTATATCCTTTAGAAACTTCAAAAATTACATATTTCTTTTTCTAAATTAGAATATTACGTTTTTTCCCTCCAAAATTTCAAATATTCACAAATTTATCCATTTTATTATTTTGTATATTAAAAATTATCTTAAATGTACAAAATACTCATTTTATCCTTCATTAAAAGTATTAAAAATATAGCTTGTTTATTGAAAAATATCGGTCTTATATTTGATCGGTTTTTGACAGCAGATTAGCCACTTTGTATCCTTGACGTATATTCGGTGACATTTAAGTGATTAAGTATATTTTATCCTTAATTAAAAGTGTAAATAAATATTATTTGTTCAATGAAAATATCGATCTGATATTTGATCGATTTCGACAGCAAATTGTGTTGTATCAAGCAATGTCTCGGATTTGTCGATTTGCAAAACCAACCTTTGAATTTAACACATTTCTTGTGAGATTTTGTTTAGATTTTAATTCAAGCAAAAACAAAGAGAGAAGAAGCAAGAAGGAGCTCAAAACAACCAAGCATGAAGATCTCAAGACACTTAGATGCTAGAAATCATATACAAAGTTATACAACGTTTAGAAACGTATATAACATTGTATAAATCTTTGAAAATCCAAACTAAAAATTCAGTTATACAACGTATTGAAAAATCCATGTATTTTTCCAAAACTATCTTACAACGTCATATAACGTTGGGTTTTGTTTTACAACGATTTGGTAAAATCATTTTAAAACAACAGTCGAAATTCAAAAAGATCAAAACATTGTACAAAATCAATTTCAAATTAACGGTCGATTTCTGACAGCTCCAACGGTTAAAATTTGGGCTTAAACATTGTGTAACGTTTTACAGCGTTATATAACAAATTAAGAAATCAGGACAAAAATGCAAGTGTTTCAAGTTCTTTATAAAAGGGACACTTTTCTTCTCTAACAATCCTAAATAGCAAAATTCTTTGTTCCATCATTGTTGAGCTTGAAACATATTGTCACACCTTGCTCAAAGACTCAATCTCATTAATCTAAATTATTCTAAATTCTTAGAGAGGTTGTGTTGAGTGATTATCAAATTATTTATTTCGTTCAATTGCTACTTTTGTGTCTTTCGTTGACTTGGTGCTCCACCAATGTGTATAAGTAAGACCAAGTTCGACATTGCGTGAGTAAGGTTGATGCTCCATCAGTGTGTGTAAGCGAGGCCAATTTCAAAGTTGTAAATTCACATGTTGTAGTGTATCGACTCGACCTTGTTATCGTGTCAGGGGTCGGGAGTCTCAAGATTAGGATCGTTAATATCCGAACTCCGTTAAAATCCTTGTGTCACCTCGAATTATTTTGTTTGCATTTTCTAAACTCTTCTCTTCATTTTCATTATTGATTTAGTTTATAATTTGCTTGTGCTTAAATTGGATTAATTGTAATTGCAAAACTTACCAATTGATTTCCGATATTCTTAAAATTGCTTAAATTAATCTCTCTGGTTCCAACAAAATGATATTAGAGCAAGTTGAACTTGCTAATTAATCTATACTAGTTACAAGTAAAGGTTCAAATTAAATGGCAACCAATAGATCGATATGTTACCCAACCATCGGTATTAGGACTAAATTGCCAAAAAAAATGGGTATTGGAAATTTTGTATGAGAAATTATCTAAGTTGTAGTGACCTATTGGATGCCATTGAGAAGAAATATATTCCCGACATAGACCCAACCACCAATAAATTATCCACTAACTCTAAATTAAAGAAAAAAGAAAATGATTTAGCCATTAATGCTATTATATCACATGTTCATTAGTTGATTGCTCTAATCTTTGGAGATGTGACTAATGCACATGACATGTGGCAAGCATTACTCAGTAAATACGATGGTAATACATTGCTTAAGCAAGTCGGTTTACAAACAATGTTTGAAAATTTTAAAATAGAGGAGGGAGAGTCAAATGATGATATGTACATTAGACTAACTCTCTTGGTAAATAATTTCATTGAAATAGGCGATCCGACTGAACCGAGCAAAGTTGCATCTAAGCTCATAAGGATCATGATGAGGAGGCCTAGATGGGAAGTATATGTAATTTGAATAATGCTAGGGAAACCTCCAAAAATGGACATATCTTTAGAATGCAACCTTAGAAGGAGAAGCAACAAGTTAAATGTTGTTTGAGCTCCTAAAGTTCAAATCTAATGGTCTAATGATTGGATTAACTCCCAATACTAGTGCCATATATTTAGGAGGAGTTATTAAATAATAAATGAGTCATGTCTAATTTAAAAAAATTAATATTTTAGTTAAAATCAAAAGTTCAAAATTCATTCCCGCTAAAACTCTAAACATGTAATCAAGGGCTAACAAAATTAATGTTGTTAAGGATGTGGTTAATTGAACAAATTGAGGGGGGCTTTATTCAAAAACTTCATTGATTAAGAGGGAGCCATTCTTTGTCAAACACCACCCTTTTGTTGATTTCCACAAAAGAGGAGAATGTGGGGGCATCGGGCAAAATATCAAGTGTTGAAAAATTTTTAATTTTTAAATTTGTGTCATCATGCACTTTGGTTTTGCAAATCGTCAAAAGGAGGAGATTGTTGTACCAAGTAATGTCTCGAATGTGTCGATTTGCAAAACCAACCTTTAAATTTAACACCTTTCTTGAAATTTTGTTTAGATTTTAATTCAAGCAAAAAATAAAGAAAGAAGAAGCAAGAAATGAGCTCAAAACAATCAAGCATGAAGATCTCTAGACATTTAGATGTTAGGTTTATTTTATTTGAGCTTAAAATAATTTAAATCAATGAAATTGAGTCTAAATAAATCATCAAGAAATAGAAAATTCGTATACAACGTTATACAACGTTCAGAAACATTATATAACGTTACATAAATATGAAAATCCAAACCAAAAATTCAATTATACAATGTATTGAAAAATTCATAGATTTGTCCAGAACTGTCTTACAACGTTATATAACGTTGTGTTTTGTTATACAACGATTTGGTGAAATCGTTTTAAAACAACTGTCGAATATAAAAAACGTTCAGAATGTTGTATAACGATGTGTGGCATTATATAACGTTGTACAAAATCAATTTCAACTTAACGGTCGAATTTCTAACAACCCAACGGTCAAAATCTGGGCTAAAATGTTGTGTAACATTTTACAGCTTTACATAACAAATTAAAAAATTCAGACAAAAATACAAGTGTTCAAGCTCTTTATAAAAGGAATTACTTCACCCTTTCTTCTCTAACAATCCTAAATTAGAAAAAAATTTTGTTCCATCATTGTTGAGCTTGAAACATATTGCCAAACCTTGCTCAAAGACTCAATCAATTAATCTAAATTATTCTAAACTCTAAGAGAGGTTGTGTAGAGTGATTATCAAATTATCCATTCCGTTCAATTGTTACTTTTGTGTCTTTTGTTGGCTTGGTGCTCCACCGGTGTGTGTAAGTGACACCAAGTTCTACATTATGTGAGTAGGATTGATGCTCCACTGGTGTGTAAGCGAGGCCAATTCCGAAGTTGTAAATTCACTTGTTATAGTGAATCGGCTCGACCTTGTTACCGTGTCGGGGATCAGAAGTCATAAAGATTAGGATCGTCAATATCCGAACTCCGCGAAAATCTTTGTGTCACCTTGGATTGCTTTGTTTGTATTTTCTAAACTCTTATCTTCATTTTCATTATTAATTTAGTTTAGAATTTACTTGTGCTTAAATTGCGGTGAATTGATTGCAATTGAAAAACTTACCAATTGGTCCCTCATATTTCTTAAATTAAGCCCTTCCGTTCCAACAAACTGTTCATTGATCTACTTTTGATACATACACAACAGTACACCAGATTTGTATTCACTGCCATAAAAGTGATGGCATGATTCTCTCATTGTATCTATGATAGTGGGAACCATAAAAATAATAAATAATATCCATCCTCTTGAATCAAATCTGAACCGCCCAAATTTAATCCAACCGCCCTGATTTAACTATGGCACCATCCTACCATCACTTTTATGGCAGTAGATGTGAATCCACAATACACATAAATTTCATTGAATATACGTTATGAGTACAAACTGACTAATTTATTCTTAGAAATCGATTAAATATAATACCAACATTCTTCATTAACAAAGTACATTTTTCGAATGCTTTTAATGATGGGTAAAATGAGTGTTTTATACATTTAAAATGAATTTTAATATAAAAACAACAAAATGAGTAAATTTGTAAGTTTTTGAAATTCCGAAGTAAAAATATGTATGTAATTTTGAAGTTTTTGAAGAATACGTGAAAGAAACCTTGCTATAAAGTCCCGACTTTGTAAGCCAATGTCAGACGGTAAATCCACGAAATTTCTGCATGAAGGACCAAAGAAATATTTTTTTACAGATAGGACCAACTGTCCTCTAAAAATATCAAAGAGAGCCAATGACGCAATTAATACTTGCGCCCCTAAGCTTTTTAGGAGCGCAATTAATAGTTGCTCGTCTAAAGTGTAAAATTTGTACTGCAATTTTAAGATAAATGCACGAAAGTTGAAAAAAAAATTGAAAAAAATATAGGAGCGCAAGTAATACTTGCGTCTTAGTTCTCTGTGAAATTTTTATGATGCCTTTGATCTTATCTATTGAAAAAATTTCTTCTATAACTCTCTGAAAATTTTCCTAAATCCACCATTTGCAAATCAAGTATACCTCCAGTTCTAATAAATTGAGGGATCGAATTTTATTTATTCCTTTCCCATTATACCTTTCCAGCTTCTAGTCTTTCACCATCACCAAAACCCCTCTTTTGATCGTTGCGAACTGCCATTATTTCGCGCAAGAACAAAGCAAAAAGAGGTAGAGAAAGAAAGATAAATGGATGCTTCGAACCTAGCTTCGCTAAAAGAAGACGGATCGGAAGAACTTTTAGAATCATCTTCAGCGTTCTCTCCATCTAATGTCCCGCCTCGACCCGCAACACAGTATACTATTTTCTTCTTTTATTATTTTTATCCTGATCTGCTTCTACACATATTCACTTCTTTCTTTGATCTATTTCTGTTTTGGTTATATCTTTTGTCAGATGTTTGTCTATTATTACTGATTCAATGGATGTAATTAGAAGTTGACCCTCTTTGGTTGTTTGTGTGGAAATGCGCTTCCATTTACTTAGGATAATTGAATTGTTCGAGTATGGTTTTGTTAGATTGATCCTGTATGTACTTTAGTTATTTACATAATAATGAGAAGCTGCTGATTTATTTCACATTTCAATGATTTTAGTAAAAGAAACAGTTTGTCATACATAATGTGCTTGAACTGTTCTGGTAATGCTGGTGGATAGATACCATACTGGTTGATCCCTGAGTAACCTGACCAGCATGATACTGAAATGCATTCATAATTTAGAAATGTGCAGTTTAACATTAATTTCCTTTTGATCATTCTATATTCCTTTTCAATATTTTATTCACAGCCATTCTCTTGAAAAATACTCACCATTAGATTGGCAAGGATTTTTCGATAAAGAAGAAGACTTTACAATTCCAGGAACAAATGATGTAAGTCTCAAATTATCTACATTTATCTCTGATAACGGTTTTTTTTAATTGAAAAACTAAATGTAATATAATCAATGTAACACCTTTTGTTTATCTTATTAATTGATCTAGGTTTTCCAT
This sequence comes from Eleocharis quinqueflora, assembly GCA_964058865.1. NCBI lineage: Eukaryota > Viridiplantae > Streptophyta > Magnoliopsida > Poales > Cyperaceae > Eleocharis > Eleocharis quinqueflora. Next base: position 259,312 of record CAXKVX010001150.1, read on the forward strand.
GTATATACAGCTGGCTCAGAAGGACCAGTAATTTTATGCCTTCATGGAGGTGGTTATTCTGGGTATGCACAATCATTTCTGCTCATAAACTTAAATCCAAACAGATCTAAAATTTAAGAAAACTAATTTCTTTTTCTAATTTGAATCAGACTTTAACTCCGCCTATGTTTTTTTTAAATTGAATCAGACTTTCTTTTGGATTAGCAGCGAGTAAACTAAAAGAAAAGGCCCGTGTTGTTGCTATGGATTTTCGAGGCCATGGCAAAAGCTCCACTGAGAATGACCTAGACCTATCCATTGAAGTAAAACTTAATTCTTACGAGTTAAACTTCAGAAATTGTTTATTTTCATTGATTTGTTTTGTATTCTTTTAGAGCATGGCTAAAATAACATGCATAGTACACTCCATTTCGTACTATGCGGTCATTTATATTTATTTTGGTCATTAAATTGATATTTAAGTTTCTCAATAAATTCTTCATATCAAAATCTTGTAGGAAATAAAATTTTGTAATTTTTAGAGCTTTCTTGCTATTTTTTAAATATTTTTTAAAAACAGCCAGAAATGGCACTTTTGTAGTATTAAATCTGGACTGTTTTTAAAAAATAGCAAGAAAGCTCTAAAAATCACGAAATTTGATTTCCTACAATATTTTCATATGAAGAATTTATTGAGCAACTTAAATCTCAATTTATTGATCTATATCTATATGCATAGTACAAAATGGGGTGTACTATGCATATTATTTTAGCCATGCTCATTCTTTTATCTAACTTTTGTTTTTCTTATTCTGTAAATATGTTTTCACTTTTCAGACATTATGCAATGATGTTATAGCTCTTATCAAGGCAATGTATGGTGATTCTCCACCTGCACTAATACTTGTCGGTCACAGGTCTTTATTGTATTTTGTCTTTCATATTTACACTTCATAACCTGGTAATATTTCTTTATTTTAGAACAACAAATTTATATACGAGTATTCATGTGTTTCCTCAGCATGGGTGGCTCAGTGGCAGTGCATGTTGCAGCAAAGAAAGCTATTTCTAGTATTCATGGTCTTGTAGTTGTCGATGTAGTTGAGGTCACTCTCTCTCCCCCTCTCTCCTTTGCTCTCCCTCATCTTTGAGCACTAACGGTCAGGGGTAAATTTGGAACAGGGAACAGCAATGGCATCATTGAATCATATGCAAAAGATCCTATCTAGTAGAGCGCAACATTTTCCTTCTATTGTAAAAGCGGTACATACTTTGAGAACTTATTTATTTGCTTGTTGTTGTGAAAACTAATTCTGGCTGGAATTTCGTAGCTAGTTTATTTTGCAAACTTGCAGTATAGTTGGTCGACAATTTCCACAATCTATTCTGGAGAAATTTGTTCTGCCAAAATCTGATTGTCTATTTTTTTTTCTTTTTTGTATAACTTTTCCGACTCAATCCGTATGTCATTTGTCATATTTAATTTCATTTATATACTGACACCATCATGTTGCTCTTGAATTTGGTTTTAAAAGATTGAATGGAGTGTGAAAGGAGGCCCGTTAAGAAATGTGGAGTCAGCCCGCCTGTCAGTTCCATCTACAGTAAAGTACGATGAGTCAAGAAATTGGTGAGCATTATTAGTTCTCCAAACTCTTTTTGATGGCTAAATGCAAATTTCTGTAATAACTTGACATGACAATGCTTGTAATGCAGTTATACATACCGAACTCCTCTTGAAAAGTCAGAGAGTTATTGGAAAGGCTGGTAAGTTTATTATGGCTTTAATAGAGCAATTTTTGCAGTGCTTCTTCCTTTTTTTTCTTCTGAGGTACAAAATACTTTCTCAAGTTCCAATTTGAAAGTTCCTTGTGAAAATTTTAATATTATTCTTATTTCTTTTTTCAGCGTTTAGTGCCTTGTTAACCTTTCTTTTTCCTTGTTGTATTAGGTATGAAGGCCTTTCAGAGAAATTCTTATCTTGTCCTGTACCGAAGCTTTTGCTCCTTGCTGGTACCGACAGACTAGACAGGTTCCCTTCAATTATCATCCTTAATTACATATCAATTATCAGCTGAAACTATCTTTTTTTCATCTGTCTGGTTTGGTTTCTCCAATTTTTTTAGTGGCATTTCTTGTTTTGTGTGGCAGAACTCTGACAATCGGTCAAATGCAAGGAAAGTTTCAGATGGTTGTCGTGCGCCACACTGGCCATGCTATCCAGGTTTCTTGAAGTTTTTAAGCTGTCATACTCATAACCCATGACAGTGCTTAGGAATTATGGACTAACTCAGAAAACCTGAACTTCTCTAATGTTGTTCTTTAACAGGAAGATGCCCCAGAGGAATTTGTTTCGCTTGTATTGAACCTCATTTCACGCAACAGAATAGGCCCTCATGGTGTTGAGGTTGGTGTATTTTTCTATTTTCTTTTATTTATTTTTTAAACTTGCTATTACCAAAAGCAAAAGTGGAGACAAGGATAGGTGCTGAGTACTTGTTAACTTATTTAAATCAGTTGGCGTAAATATCCTTGTGGATAATAAAAGAAGCTATTCTTTTTACATATAGGGGTTTCTGAAACCTGCAGCATCTATTACCAAATTGTCTCTTAACGGGATTTGATTTTTTTTTATTCGAAGGATTGAATCCGGTGGCCCGATTAAAGTTATCCCAGTTAGTTATCACTAAACTACTAGATCATTTGCATAAGAAAAGAAGCTTAACTTGCACCTATCCTTGGATCAAACATTTGTAAAAAAATAAAATAAATAAATAAAAATAAAATTTTTATTGTTGACATGTCGGGTGCCGTTTCATTTTTCAGATACCTGGAATTCGGAGCTGGAAGCACTAAATTACCATGCGTTCCCCTGTAAAATTTTGATTGGGAGAAATATTGATTTTATACTTCTTATTTAATGTTGTTTTGGCTTTTATGGAGTATTGTGTTCACGTGTTATGTCTAATGGATGCGTACGCCACATAATAGAAACAGGACCAAGGTAGAAAACTTGATTCAAAATACAGTGTCCCCTGCTTCAGTGCTGTACTCAATCTTTTAGATTGAAATTGGGATTTAGTTATTGCTTCTTTCAGTTCAGCGAAATTTTAGCTGTGGACACTGCAGCATATTAGTTGTGTTATTGCTGTAGTATGTTTATAGGAGCCGAAAACCTCCCTAACGGGATCCAGATCCGGACCCTTACAAATCTACCTGTGATCACAATCAAACATTTTGGATTACACGCAACTCGGATGAATACCAGTAGGAGGGATAGAGTAAATTTCTCATGAAGTAGTTCAACTACTTCACGTGAATTCAAACCGTTCGTTATAGTTTGAGATTCATGCACGCAAATTTTCCAAGTTACAGTGAATGATCTGAATTCATGTGTAGTAGAGTACTTCATAGAATGTAAATTCGGAGGGATGAGACCACCCTGTGGTGCCTCTATTTGCACCACAGGGGAACTACAAAACAATCAAGCACATTATTTAAGACCACCCTGTGGTGCCTCTATTCGCTCGCACCACAGGGGAACTACAAAACAATCAAGTACATTATTAGCGCGCAAAATTCTAGTGAATATAAGAATTATGAGTGGGTTTAAATGTCTCCATTTTCTTGTGCCTGTATTGTACTTCTAAATCTTGATCATTTATCAAGAAATAAGATGAAGTTGATGAGTGATCAATACGTAATGAAAACACCCCAAAAATGACCCCAAAAATGACGAAGGCACAATAAAATGAATGTTTTAGGTTGTCGTGCAAAGTTCGTCCAAATTTTATGCACTTCAGGGTTAGCAATTTTTTCATCATTCTATGAGTTAAATCCACACTTTCTTCCGACCAACAAAAATGTCAATTCTATTGTGAGCAAAATTAGAATGAATTTTTAGTGAGCGCTAGTTGGTAATCATTTAACTCGACGATGTTGTTTTCAACATAACCGGTTCCAAGCCCAAAAAAATGAGAGTTGTGATAACATTGGCAAACCAACGTGAAATCCTAACTATTCTGATGGAGATGAAATCCAAGAAGATTGATTCCAATTTGTTTGAGACCGAAGGCTTTGTTGTTGTTGTATAGTTGATAACCATTTTACCAAACAGTACTGCAATCACCAAACAGTACTGAACATTCACGTACAGAAATCATTATCGAGATTATAAACAAGGTTAGGACCTCACATGTTAACTTAAATTAAATTTTGTAGCCAATATACTTGAGGTTTTAAAAAGTATAATCCACGTAAAAAAAGGTTTAAGGCACCAATGAAGATTAAGAAGAGCCTCATGAAAGTTGCCTCAAGAGCAACATATTTGTTCTCACCAAACTGAGACTTAAAAATTTGACTATAAGTTTCTGCTTACTAACAAGCAATCAAATAAAATTTATTTTGCCAAACAAAATTTGCCACAACAGGCATTTCCTCAATATAAAACTTCACTGTAATTAGATATGGCAAACTCATGCAGTAGACTCTTTGAGATAAGCAATCAAATCAGCTCGTTCCTGCGGTTTCTTCAGACCAGGGAACACCATCTTGGTTCCAGGAATATACTGCACAAAGGCAGAAAGAGAAGAATGTAGCACTATTTACACAGAAGGACAACTGCTTTATCATTGTATTATTCCCCACAGGGAACTTATATCCTTGCCAAAAAAATCCTGTACTTGTATCACTCCTTTCCTCTATTCACATACTAAAATAAAACATGTTCATCCCAAGTACTAGACCAAAATGGTACAGGTTTCTTTTCAAGATCAAGGGGCTGGCATGAACTCACATAATGGTACAGGTTTCTTTTTTATCAGTATGTATAAAGGAAAACCCTAACAAACCTCAATTAAGTGATACTCGTGCAATACAACTTAAAAGGAGACAACAAAAAAAGTCTAACATAAGAGCCCAATGTCTTTTCAGTAATTCAGTATAATGATGTGTGCTTGAATCTTTATAGCGCTATAGATTGATAGATGCTACATACTAGTCCAAAGAGGTAACAACAAACCTTTTTGGGATTGAGGAGGTAGTCATACAAGGTCTTTTCCTCCCATATCACAGCCATATTTTTGTTTGCTGCCGAGTACGAGTAACCAGGTGTGGTACCAGATTGCCTTCCAAATAGCCCATTCAAATTAGGACCTGCATTTAAAAGGGTACCAAAACATGGAAATTTAGAATCATCAGGACTTAACATAGGTAAATAGTTTTGTACCAAGGCACAGCTTATAGAGCTTTTGCATTTGAATCCGGAAACTGGGATCCTAGAAATTAAGCTACCAGGCATGATTATATTACTTGTTTGCAAATTTGTTATGGAGTAATTACTTCCATTGACAGCATGCTCATTTATGTTCACAGTAATACAGTAAAATTGGTAGTTTCATTAAAGTTAAATTACTCCTTCAATTAAAAGATTAGCCTCAGCTAGAATGTTGAAAATAAACATGCATAATTGATTTCCTATCAACTACATCTAATACAGCTTACGAATTCCAGCAACAACGAGGCAGCATGTAATCAACCATTGCTCGAATTTCTCAAACATACGAAATGCTGAATCTCCATTACAACAGATAGATCTGAACATCTAAACAAGACAAACAATAATTTCAAAGAGATCAGATCCAAACCTTGCTTGTGACCAGCTCCTTTGTCGACGGTGTGGCACTGTGCGCACTTGGTCTTGAAGATCTTCTCTCCAGCTTTGGGATTGCCTGGAGGAGCTTCTTCGAACGATGCCATTGGTCAAAATTTTCAAATCTAGGGTTAGGGTCTGCGCGTTTGGTTGGTTGGTTGGCCTTCTGCGGTCTCTTCAAAGAGGAAGCAGGAGCAGCGTGCGTGGCTTCTTCTCCAAGACGAGTACAAAGGCAGAGAATGTCAAATTTTACGCTAATACCCTTCTATATATAGTGCATAAAAATTGATTTTCTGAACAACCGAGGGTATTTTAGGTATTCTCCGAATAGTGAGCTACACCGCTGATTTAAAAAAGCAAAAATTTGGGTACTTCAAAATATGGGTATACTGAGTATTCTAGTACATCTGAGTCGTAAATCGTTCAATTCATCGAGATTGGTGAAAAATAATTTACTTCAACTTTTGTTGCGGTTCTCAAGGTATCACTTTTTACCAATATTGATGAATTGAATGACCCAGACAGACTAGAGTATTCAGTGTATCCATATTTTGGAGTATCCAATTTTTGCCTTAAAAAAGATATTTGGTTCAAGTCTTGATCGAATATGTTTTTCGGTGGGTATGCATCTAATGGTTCCCATAACTTCGAGATTCATACTCACGAACGTAGAAGTTGTATGAAACATTGGATGAGTACTTCATCTTACGAGTATCCTACTTAATGTGAATTTGTCTTGATTGGCCCTAATATATATATATATATATATAGAGAGAGAGAAAGGCTAGAGTGCTCCATGTAGCACCAAATTGCTCGTGCTCCATATTCGTTATATCCAATTTGAAAATTCCAACGATCGATCCAAACCGTTGAACATGATCTACATGTTGGAATCTACTTGGTGATTGAATTTTACATTTTTTTGAAATTTTTTGCTATTTTTTAAAGAGGTAGAAAAGTTGCTAATCAAACGGTTTCTGGACCAACAAAAGTTGCAATTTTCCTACCTCTCTAAAAAATAGCAATAAAAAAAAAATGTAAAATTCAATATCCAAGTAGATTTCAATATGTCGATCATGTTCAACGGTTCGGATCGGTCGTTGGAATTTTTAAACTAGAGATACGATTTGGAGCATTAGAAGTTTGGTGTTATTGTGCACTACGAAGCCAATATTAGATTTGGGATCACGCTCAAATTTCAAATAAAAAAATTTGAAACAATTGATCCAAACCGTCCAATGTGATCTCCATATTGAAAACTCACTAGAGACCAAATTTTTCATTTTTTAGAAATTTTTTACTATTTTTTAGAGTGGTATGAAATTTGCTGATATAATGATTTCTGGACCATCCAATATGGCTGATTTTGCACCCCTCTAAAAAATAGTAAAAAAATTCTAAAAAAATGAAAAAATTGGTATATAGTAAGATTCCAATATGGAGATCACATTGAACGGTTTGGATCGACCATTTAAATTTTAAAAATTAAATTTTGAGCATGATGCCAAACATAATCTTGACTTCATAGTGCACCATAGCATTTCTCATATATATATATATATATATAGAGCATGGCTAAAATAATATGCATAGTACACCCCATTTCGTACTATGCATATATATATATAGGTCAATAAATTGATATTTAAGTTGCTCAATAAATTCTTAATATGAAAATATTGTAGGAAATCAAATTTCGTGATTTTTAGAGCTTTCTTGCTATTTTTTAAATATTTTTTAAAAACAGTCCAGATTTAATACTACAAAAGTGTCATTTCTGGGCTGTTTTTAAAAAATATTTAAAAAATAACAAGAAAGCTCTAAAAATTACAAAATTTTATTTCCTACAAGATTTTGATATGAAGAATTTATTGAGCAACTTAAATATCAATTTAATGACCAAATTAAATATAAATAACCGCATAGTACGAAATGAGATGTACTATGCATATTATTTTAGCCATGCTATATATATATATATATAGAGTTCGGCTACGGTGCTTCCAACAGCACTTCAGCGAAGTGCTGCCGAGTCTCGTAACCGTTGGATCTACCGCTAGATCGGATCTGATCGCTGCGTAGCGAGCGCGAAACAGAGTGTTTGACGAGCTCCGTTATTGCTGAGCGGAAGGAGGAAAAAAACCAACGAAATTAAAAAGTTGAACCCTTCTTATCCCGAATCCTTCTTCTCACTAAACCCTTTCTCCCCAAATCCACCGAAACCCATCCTCTAACCAAATCCATTCCGGTTAATTTAGCTCTTTGTCACTCCTCATATGAGTATTCTCACCATCTCCGCTTCGTGTATTGTCGGCAACAGAAGAAACGAGTTGTCCACTTCTCCCTCTCCGTCGCTTCGTGTGTATGGCTTCATCTCCTCCGCACACTCGATTCTTGAATTGGTAACGATTGGTGTTTAGTGGTGCTCGCTTAATCACTGATTTGTGATAATCTGGGAGACATGATATATACAAAGTGAACAAGTGAATATTGAAACTATTGGGAGATAGTTTTTCTAACGAGAAGAAAGACAACATTATTGGATGATTTCATTTGGTACAGGTTAGGATTTTCAATTCTTTCAGCTTAAAAAAAAGGAAGATTTTAGATATTGAATACTTGAGCGCAACCACATTACTGTACAAATTGAACATGCATGCCATACTCTGTCTAAGAAATGTAATAGAAAAAAAGATTTTATCATCTTAAATAACATATAATTACAGGGTATTATGGACAGGAAAACTCAAATAATTGAAGGAAAATACAAGTACATTTAACTTAAGCGAAAACATATAAATTTAATTAAATTCATGGGCTGGCATCGATTCGGTTGGTTAAGTTGCCTTGAAATCAGTAACAGTCTGTCAAAGGTAAATCAGGCATGCCAATTTCATCTATATAATTTTGGTTAAAGGTGTAAATTTCTGAGCTCTATGTATATTTCAGGCTAGGGACGATCAATAGGCTTGGTGTAAACTGTCTCATTGTAGTAGATGAAATGGATGATTCTATGGTAGATGAAATTGGCATAATGGTTGTAGATGAAATGGAAAACATGCTAGAAGATGAAATGGACAATGGTCCGACAAATAACATGGAGAAGGATATCAGACGAGAGCCTTTTGGAGGTGTGGGTTCTGAGCCCCACGAAGGAATGGAGTTCACAAGTAAACAAGCAGCATATGACTTCTACAATGCACATGGATATGTCCTTGGATTTAGCGTTCGTGAAAATAGCTCCTACACCAATAAACAAGGTATTATCACTTCAATGAGATTGGTTTGTTCTAAACAAGGGTTAAGTAAGTGACAAAAACAACAATCAGAAGAGCTATTAGAGTCATGTAGTGGGTCAAAAATGAAAACACCTCAAAAGCAAGTTTCAGAAAAAAGAAGTGATTGTAAGGCTTCATTTCATGTGAGGTTGCATGAGAATGGCATTTGGAAAGTAACATGCTTCCACAAAGAACATAATCATGACCTTGTGAAGAGTACTCCGTCAAAAAAGCGACATTTTCGATCTCACAAGTATATTCCATCTGAACACAAGGAAAATATTGAGTTGTTATACAAACAAAATGTTGGGGCTACTAAAATAAGAGATTATCTTGGAGAAAAGGAAGGCGGCAAAGCAAACCTTCATTATGGAAAGAAAGATGTTGATAATCATATTGCAAGTTTGAGAAGGAAGTTGGTTTGGGTGGATGTCAATGCAATGGTAGACTACTTCAAGCGACGACAACAAGAAGATTCTGAGTTTTTCTTTACTATAGAGCCTGATGAAGATAATGCTGCTAAAAATATTTTTTGGGTTGACGGACGATCAAGGAGGGCATATAAAGAGTTTGGTGATGCTGTCACATTTGACACTACCTACAATACCAACAAATACAGCATGCCAATGGCACCATTCCTTGGTGCGAATCATCACCAACATACGATATTTTTTGGTTGTGCTCTAATCAGGGACGAGAAGAAGACGACATTCTTTTGGTTGTTCCAAACATGGTTAGATGCAATGGGAGGTAAGAAACCAACAACTTTCCTTACAGATCAAGACCCATCAATGAGGGCAGCAATTGAGAAGATTTTTTGTTCTGATACTATCCATAGGTGTTGTCTTTGGCATGTAATGACAAAGGCTAGAGACCATTTAGGGGTATTGTATAGGGTAGTTCCTGGTTTTAGAGATGAATTGAAAGCAGTCATCAACCTTAGCTTGACAGTTTCAGATTTTGAGAAAAATTGGCTTGGCTGCTTGAAACGTACAAAATGCAAGATAAATCTCATCTGAACCATATGTATGACACTCGAGATGAATGGGTCCCTACCTATTTTCGTGGGGTTTTTTGTGCTGGAATGTCTACTACACAAAGAAGCGAAAGCATGAATGCGGTAGTAAAGATTTGGATGTCGTCCAACACTTCTCTGTATAATTTTGCTACAAGATTTGAGAAGATGGTGGAAAATATTTATGAAAGAGAAAGTGACGAGGACATTAAAACAATGAATGAGACCCCACAAATGTGGTCTTGTGATCCAATTGAAGCTGAAGCACGAAAAGTGTACACCCGAAATGTCTTCTCCATTTTTAAGGATAAATTGAAACGATGTACAGCGTATCGAGTTCATGAGGTGGAGAAGGATAAACGCTATGAGGTACGTCCTGCAAGAACTCAGTCCAAGTATGAATGGTATAATCCCACACGCATTGTTGTCATAGATAAGGAAAATGGTAGAGCTGATTGTGAGTGCAAAGGTTTTGAGTTTCAAGGGATTCTTTGTCCACATGCTCTCGAGGTGATGCGACATGTTGAGATGGTGTCGTTTCTTCCAGCACACTACATTCTTAAAAGATGGACTCGTGACGCTAATGCAAGCATAAAAAGAGCAATAAGTATGAAGGTCGTGGAGGCTGGACAAGGTGAAGAGTTAGAGTCGGTCATGCTTCGCTCTCTAAACCAACTTATGGAAAGAGTTGCCAAGAAGGCTGTGAAGTCTCGACTTTCATATGAAAAAGCTTGTACAAGAATGGTCGAACTAGAAGATGAAGTAGTTGAAATCAATAAAGAGAGATGTGTAGAGTCTGTGATGTCAAGTGAAGATGTTGTTGCTGACACAATGGGTGCTCCTTGTAAAGCACAAAATTCTCTCCATTTTAGCGACCCACTGATCTCACAATGCAAGGGAAAAAGGAATCCTCAGCGATTGAAGCATCCAACTGAAATAAAAGATGCTAAGAAGATGCGCACTTGTAGTTATTGCCACAAAAAAGAAGGTCACAATATGGTTACTTGCCCGAAGGTATTTAATATCATTCGTTTATAATTTGTATGTATATTGTGTTTTTTTTTACTTCTCCAGTTGAATATGTTGTTAGGTTTCTCTTACTGTGATGAAAAAGCAAAAAATGTTTTTTTAACTTGTTTCCTTTATTGTTTCATACAGAGATTGAAGGATAGAAAGACACGAAAGGTTCAAGCCTGTGATTATGAAGAAGAAGAAGAAGAAGACGGTGATGATGATGATGATGATGATGAAGATGAGGTGCATTATGATGTAGTGAAATGATACATTTTGGTATAGCGATAGAAGATACGTTTTGCTATAGTGATTGAGGATACATTTTGGTATAGTGATGGAAGTTACAGCAATGTAAGTTGTTTGCATGATGTTAAGAACATGCTTGTTTATAAATTTTGTTAAGAACATGCTTGTTTGCATGTTATTAAGAACATGCTTTTAAGTTATTTCAGTACTTCTTTTTTGGCACATTTTTTATGAATACTGGGGAATATAAATGTTACGATTGTCAGGAAACATCAAGCAAAAAAGTTATATAATGCTGATATTTGTTTTTGTGAGTTTAAAGGTATAGTGATAGAAGTACATTTTGATATAGTAATGGAAGTTACAGCAATGTAAGTTGTTTGCATGATGTTAAGAACATGCTTGTTTATAAATTTTGTTAAGAACATGCTTGTTTGCATGTTATTAAGAACATGCTTTTAAGTTATTTCAGTACTTTTTTGGCGCATTTTTTATGAATACTGGGGAATATAAATGTTACAATTGTCAGGAAACATCAAGCAAAAAAGTTATATAATGCTGATATTTGTTTTTGTGAGTTTATCGGTATATGCATTACAAGCTAATAAATTTGTGTCATGCATGTACGAGTACAAGCTAGCATACAAGCATATATGAGTTCTTAAAAAACCTTCAAAACTGAAAATAACCACAATGCCTCTTTTCATTCTTAGTACAAAAATATTGAGTGAAAATTTATACGCATAACAACCACTCTGACCAACAATTGATGATGATCTATCCAGCATTTACTGTTGATTTACAAAATAAAACTAGATTATTTACACATCATTTGGAGATCTACATGAAATAAAACTTAATAAGATAGCTACAAGTTACATTTCTCACAACACAATAAAATCTAACAAAACAAGTCAAAATATGTGCTCTTGAGAACTCTGGAACTCTTCATTATAATTCTTGTTAGAGAATCTCTGAAATCAGTGAAAGAGAATGTCAAAATTAGAGCAAACAAAAAAAAACATAAAGAAATATAACAAAATGTACACGACAACCCTAAACTCAAGCTACCAATTATGGAATTCAAATTTGCAATGCCATTATTCCACTAATTTACATTAGCAACATATGCTTGGTACAAATGTTAGCACTGCTAACAGCCAAGGGAAAGTACAAATATGGTTTTTTTTAACTTCAATCTAAAACACTAATCCAATTGGAGCTAATTTTACTGTACCCATAAAAACACTAATCCAATGAGTCAATTATGGATGACGAAGCCTTAACTGAAATTAAACAACAAATCAATTAATAAGTACAAGCTATAGCACTAACCAACCGCCATCAAGGCACTTCCAAGTTCTAATAATTTGCAGCCAAATAGAATAATCTTTAACGATAGCAACATTCCACAAACTACTAATCATAACTAGCATGACATGACCAACAAGTTCGTTATCTACCATTATGTAATTCAAGTTATAAGATGCTTGTATTTCCAAATCTGTTGCATATGCTTGGAAGTGCTATGGTACCGGTGTCAAGACAGTATGAGAATTGGGTGATAAAGCAACATGCTTGTGAAAACATATGATGCATGCAACCAGTAAGCTTTGGGAGTAAATAGCAGGCGTCTATCAGCACCTGCATTATTTTTGTTTCTGAATACAAAAAAATAAATAAACTTAAAGTAATTTCTAGTTTCAATTGAAACTGGCTTCAAAAGATGAAGTATCAATTAAAAATACATAATCATCCTAATAGTCTTCTATACCCCTAGAAAATAGAAATTATTTATTTTACTTTGTTTTACATCTAATATTATTTGATCGTATAATCTTCTTTTTTTAAGCTGAAAGAATTGAAAATCCTAACCTGTACCAAATGAAAGGATTTGGTTAGAGGATGGGTTTCGGTGGATTTGGGGAGAAAGGGTTTAGTGAGAAGAAGGATTCGGGGGAAGAAGGGTTCAACTTTTTAATTTCGTTGGTTTTTTTCCTCCTTCCGCTCAGCAATAATGGAGCTCGTCAAACACTCCGTTCCGCGCTCGCTACGCAGCGATCAGATTCGATCTAGCGGTAGATCCATCGGTTACGAGACTGGGTAGCACTTCGCTGAAGTGCTGTTGGAAGCACCGTAGCTGAACTCTATATATATATATATATATATATATATATATATATATATATATATATATATATATATATATATATATATATATATATATATGCTATGGTACATTACGAAGTCAAGATTAGTTTTGGTATCACGTTCAAATTTTAAATTTTAAAATTCAAATGATCGATCCAAACCATTCAATGTGGTCTCCATAATCTTAATATAAACCAAATTTTTTATTTTTTAGAAATTTTTACTATTTTTAGAGGGGTGCAAAATGAGCCATATTGGATGGTCCAGAAATTAGTATATCAACAAAATTTCATACCCCTCTAAAAAATAGTAAAAAAAAATCTAAAAATGAAAATTTTGGTCTCTACTGAGATTTCAATATGGAGATCACATTGGATGGTTTGGATCGATTGTTTCAAATTTTCTTATTTGAAATTTGAGTGTGATGCCAAAACTAATTATGGCTTCGTAATGCATTTCTCTCTCTCTCTCTATATATATAGAGGAGTAATTCGTAGCTGCCATCCATTTCGTAGCTGCTCGCAACTGCTCCATAATACCAAGTGTAAATGGCCGATTCGGACCGTTGAAAACATTCTCCATACTAATGTAGACTTGCAGACCAAATTTTATATTTTTTGGAATTTTTTTACTATTTTATCTGAAGGGTTGAAAATTGGATGTTTGTAAATCATTAGATAAATGCATTTTCAATCCATCAAAATAGTAAAAAAAATTCAAAAAATGTAAAATTTGGTTTTCAAGTCTATATTAATATGGAGAATATTTTCAACGGTCCAGATCGGTCATTTACATTTACTACCATGGAGCGGTTGCAAGCGGTTGGAAGTTTGACGGCTACGGATCCTTCCTCATATATATATATATATATATATATATATATATATATATAACTGGGCTATGATGCTTGATCATCAAATCTCACATACGAACGGATTAAATTTTGATTTATCATACTCAATAATTTATTTATATCAAAATCTTTTGGGATACCAAAATTTTCTATTTTTAGAATTTTTTAAGTACTTGTTTTGAATTTTTAAAGTGTCCCATTTTAAGTATAAACATTAAATATTTTGTTACTATTTTGGAGTCATTTTCAAAAATCTAAAACAAGTACTTAAAAATTCATAATTTTTTTGTATCTCATGAGATTTTGATATAAATAAATTATTGAGCATGATAAATCGAAATTTTAACCGTTCGTATTTGAGATTTGATGATCAAGCACCAACTCCTTAGTGTTTGATCAAGCACCATAGCCCAGATATATATATAGAGGTGGGATCTGTGGCCTCCTTCTTGTAGCCTCCTCTCCGTAGCCTCCTGCATCATTTTCCACCAAAATCAATGAATATGGCTGATCCGGACCTTTCAAAACATTACTCATATTAATATAGACTTGGAGACTAAATTTGACATTTTTTTGAATTTTTTTACTATTTTATCGGACGGGTTGAAAATTGGATGTCTATAAGTAGTTAGATAAATCCAATTTTCAACCCGTCCGATAAAATAGTAAAAAAATCTAAAATTTGGTCTCTAAGTCTATATTAGTATGAGAAATGTTTTCAACGATCCGAATCGATCATTTTCATTGACTTTGATGAAGAGGCTATAGGAGGCTAAGAAAATGGAGGCTAATGAATCCCCTCATATATATATATATATATATATATATGAGAAATGCTATGGTGCATTACGATGCCAAGGAGTTTTTGGCACCACGATTTCTGTTCGTTGGATTTTACATCAAGATTCGTACTTGAATCTGGCGGAACTGGACTCCTCCAGTCAAGTCGGCTCATTTATTCAGCCAAAAATACATTACGAAATTCGAATTCAAAGCATCATTCTCTCTCCTCTCTCCTAAACCCTTCTCTACATTCTCTGATCTCTCTCCCGATCCCAAGCCCTATCTTGTGATTTTCTTATCTGTCTCACCTCGCCTGGCTGGCTATCTGAATCCCTCTCCTCCACCCTCTCTCCTGATCTGAGACCCTAGCTTACCCTCTGACCTTGCATTTTGTTTCTCTGCCTCGTCAGTATTGCCTGAAGGCTTCTCGTTCACCCTTCTTGCCTGAAGTGAATTATTTTCTTCATCGTCTTAAGTACGATCTGAAGCCTCTCAAATCTCAGCAAAGGTATTGTGGTATATAATTCTGATTTTGCTTGTTTTGGATTTAGGAAAAACTTTTTGTCTAGCTGATTTCAATCGTACCATTTAGTATGTGGTTTAGCTTATTTCAAACTTTTGGTTTAGCTTATTTTTCTGGTACATGCTTGTACCAGTTGGTACTGATCCAGTACAGTT
Organism: Eleocharis quinqueflora; assembly: GCA_964058865.1. Lineage (NCBI taxonomy): Eukaryota > Viridiplantae > Streptophyta > Magnoliopsida > Poales > Cyperaceae > Eleocharis > Eleocharis quinqueflora. The sequence continues at coordinate 274,959 of CAXKVX010001150.1, forward strand.
CAGTAATTGTTTCACTATTATTGCTAATTGAGACTAGTAATTGGCTCGAGATTAGCAACTGGCTGTATCGAATAATTGATTGACCCAGTAGCTTAAAACAACTTGAATGATCCGTATATTGAGATTATTTTAAATGTTTTCTTAATTTGAATGTTTCGCTGATGACCTTAATTGCAGGAACATAATTATTCAGTTGCCTTATGAACTTAATTATGAACTGAACTCTTTTGCCTTTCAATTGTTATATTTTTGTAGTTATTTCACTGGATTTCATTAGCAACCGTGATGATGTACATTATGTTCGAGAAGATTAGGACTTTGCTAATTATAGTGATGTATTTTGGATGGCACTTGTAGTATTTTGCACGTCAATTTGTGTCACACCCCAGAAATAATGACAAGTTTAAGGGTGTTAATCCCGCCACGTGTACTTGATTTCAAGTACACGAAAGGCTTAGTTGACCACTTGAATTATAAATAAGAATAGTTTATTATGCTTTATTTAAGGAAAAGCACACACATTTTACACACAATACATAAACATCCAACAAATACATATATATATAATTCAGCGTCTGAACACAAAGATTTCAGCGGAAGCTAAACAAAAATAAAATACATACATAGGAGGGCAATCCCATCAAAGGACGTGGGATCGACCCTAACTAACCTACTACAAACTAATCCTAACAAAAGAATAACAAGGAAACAACTTTAAGTGATCTTCAAAACGGAAGACGCCGGACTCCATCCTAACGCTCTCCTCTGGACAGCAAAAGAACTCCTGCTCCTTACCTGGACCCCACAACCAACCGTGGAACGCGAGTAAATTATAAAAATTTACTCAGTGTGGATTAAGGTCCAGCCTTTGGGATTATATCCGATTCAAGGTTGGACCAATCACATTTACTGAGAATGCCCATATTAAGTTACTACACCTAACTTGTATTTAGTTTAACCATTAATCAATTTAAATAACTAATTAAAACTATCCAAAGAGACGATACGAGAAAGAAACCCAAAATATTTATGAGGAATAGTAGTATACAATACTAATAAGGAAAGATATCAAACTCCCAGACAAATGTTCAAAGAATCAAATTTTAGAACCCCAGGTGTAGGACTTCAGGATTCGCCCCCTTAGACGGGTCTAGTATGTCAGCCGCCAATCTAAGGGTATCGTTAGACGGGTCTAGTATATCAGCCGCCAATCTAACTTAATTCTGAGTTTCCAGAACGAAACGCCCTGATAATAGCATGAGCGGCTATAAAAGCACACACTCGATCAAAAGCGAACCGAGAAGCCTACCTTACAAAGAGAAAATAATAAACATAAACTCTCGGTCTCAGCCGTCATACGAAAATAAGGAACCGACTACCCGTTTGAGTAACCATAATAAAGGGAACTCCCTGTACCAACCAAGGGCCAAAGGGGAGCCCCAAACTTCCTCTGTACCAACCAGGGGCCAAAGGAGGAAGTCCTTCGAATATTAGGAGATCCCGAAACATCGGCTAATAGAAATATAAAGAACGGAATAGCTCCAATACGTCACATATGACACGCATACTCTAAACTGAGAAACCGAACCTTAATCACTCAAAGGAAGATATTATAATATTTATACTAGTAAGGATCTTGAAAATCAAACACTCTAACTGGCACTACGAGCCATCAAGTGATGGTCATCGATGGTGAGCAGTGATCGAATGTCCTTAGGGACATCCCGAGAAATGGACCCCACGGGCGAAACCGTTTACCGTACGTAATCCATCCTCACGATGCCCCCAGACTACATCCGTCCTAGCTAGACTCACCGGCCCGACTCTCATCACTCCCAACGAAAATATATAAATAATATTTGATACGCATCTACCTATAAGTAGTCTAATAGCCTATACGATCCATATAACAGATCTCACGTGCAATATGAATGCAGGTGACATGCAATGCAGGTTGGTCAAAATAGTTGGTTCAATTACCAATATGAATTCATGACAGTTCAAGATCTACGGGCCTGATTATAATTTGTTGGTAATTTGGTACTGCAGTTCAACTTAGGTAAGACTGGTAGGTCCTAATTTAAGAGAGAGAAAGGAATATAATCCCCAGGAATCCACACCTGGAATGAAGCGTGAGCTACTCTAATGGAGGGTCTGTTGCGTCCACGCTGACCTCAGCGTTGTATGCAGCTGCGTCAGTCTCGTCCCCTGTGTGTGGGTCCGAGTCGACTAGATCTCCTATTTATTTCGAGTTTGTTTAATTAATCGAGGGTCTTGTGAAATTAAGTGCAATCATATGACAAGGTAACGACGTTTGAGACGTCCTTGATGCTCCTAATTTATTTTATTCAATATAATTACTTAATCAAGTCTTGTGTGCAGTGTCCATGCTGCACAGTGAGTGTGTGTTCAACCCACATATCTCTTCCTTTGTATTTAATTATATGTTATTTTCTAAGGTTTTACTATCCCCATTATTAACTGTGACGTCAGGACGATAATGTACAAAATGTAAATACAAATCACGAGGAAAGCATGTTATAAAATCAACTATTTTTAGTTGGACTTTTATTATTAAAAATCAAAGAAGAACAAAAATAGCTAAATATGTATTAAACTATGTGTGTGTAAACATATTGATTATGTGCTTATAGAAAAATTGATCAATATATATCTTTATAATTAGATATTTACTTAGTCAAAATTGGATGTTTTTCATTTGGGATTTAGGTGTACAGTATACTCTATGTGATATAGAGAAATTGATCAATATATAATGTTACTTATATAGTTATACTTAGTCCAATATATAATTTCATATATAAGTATATATACATATAATATATATATATATATATGTATAAACATTTAATCATATATATACTTATATACATACTCAAATATATGTAATTTATTATTTGGTTATTATATATGTGTATATATATCTATATATATATGTTACACTTAGTAACACTTATAATTATTTAATTATATTGTTTAGTATTATATCAAGTTTAGTTACTTAATTTATTCGTTACGCATTATTAATAAATCAAGTGTCATGATATCAAATACGATGTCGTACCAAGCTACTATCCTACTATGTAACTGAGTCGTATATTATACGTTATAATGTTTATTGTGATAAATATAGTATAGAAAATATATAGAAACACAAGTTGGTTGTTTTTAGTTTATGTTTGGTTTGTGTTAATCCTGGAGTGGGATCAGAAGTCCGTACTCGTGCGTCATAGCCGAAGCTCGTGCTGCACGGACTTATGGTCGTCATTTCCCAATTATACCTTTCTCGGTCCTTTTTTTTTCTTATTCGGGTCTTAGTTCTAAGTATTATGGGTTAAACCTACTAGTTGTGTAATATCCGTATAATACCAACTCGGGCCAACTAGGGTCAAGGCCCACAATACCTAGAACTATTATTTACTTATTTTACTTATTATCCAACAAGGGTCCATAGGGTAAAAGGGGCAAAAGCCCATTTACCATTTAAATTCAACAAGGTCAAGAGGTCCATTTATAAATTTAATCCAACAAGGCCCAAGTCCAATTAACAAATGCCTAATAACTAATTATCATTAAGATCAGCTAAGGGCTCAGCAAAGTCCAATGGGCTTTAAAGGCCCAATTTACTTATTTTAGATTTAATTTAAAGCCCTAAGGCCCGTCAGAAACTTACTAGGCTCAGACATCACCCCGAGCCTAGTTTCATACGCAACAACAAGTCCAGCTCAAGGTCATGCTGTGCTGATGCTGGTAAATCAGCACACCAGTAAATCAAGAACACAGCAAATCCCATATCAATTGAGAACCCAAAATTTCAGTTCAGATTCTGGTGCCAGCTAGGTCAAGACTGGTACAGGGGTTGATTAACACAGGTTCAGGTATCAGAAAACCAGACAACAGAGCACCCAAAAAAATGTCAGAACATGCATAGCCGTGCCAGTAGCAAGGTCTCACAGAGACAACTTGCTCAGTTCATAATAGTATATCGGTATGCAACCCCCCCCCCATTGTCTATCCCTACTCAATTTTCTAAGTGCCAGAGTCTACAAGACTTGGCACATATTCGATCAAACACAAGGCACAGATGTGCCAGCACTCATATGTTAAATCGAGTGCTGGTAATCCTCTCAAAAATCAGATCACAAGAAGGGGATTCAAGTCTCACAGCATAAGCAAGTAACACAGCAAGGGAGCAAGCAAGAACAACAATCATTACACAAAAACGCAAGCAAATTCAGCAACACAAATCGTTATGAGAATGTTTCTGTGTTTACCAGTAAAAGGACAATAAGACGAGCCTCGATCAGTATGTTAGTCGTGCACCACCACCACCATTGTTGCCTTGATACCTCCCTCCTCCTGCCCCTAACACTTTCAAATTCACCTTCTGTACTTATGGGGTTGCTGTAAGGTTCTCAACACGTGAGTTTTACAAATGGGCAAGAGAGGTCCAAGGAGAGGGAAGCGATCGTTTTATAGGCCGAGAGGTGAGGTAGTGGGGTGGGGCGCCATCGAATAACCGTACTATGAACTCGAGTGTTCGGTGCGAAAAGTCAGTGAGAGAGAATCGAGTGTATTCTTCGCATTAATGGCGAAGTGTTGCTCAACAGTGAGCTAAGGAGAGAAGGACAAAGAGGAGGGATGGGTCAGCGAAAATCATGAGGACAAGGAAGAGAGGCGACAGACTGATGGGATCGATGTGTCAGAGAGGAAGAGTGAGATCCGGCGAACCCGAGAGAGAGAGACGGGAATAAAAGGGGAGAGAGGCGGAGAGTGTGAAGAGGGGAATAAGAGAGACATCGTGAGAAAAGAAAAAGGAAATAAGAGAGAGAGAGAAAGTGCAGGAGGGGTTTTCTAGGCGCATTTAAGTGCATTTAATGAGCGAGATGGGAGAATGTGAGAGGGAGAGTGTGGCTGACAGGGAGAGAGGAAAAAGGAAGAGAGAAGGTGCAGAGGATCCGATTCAAATCCACGGTTTTGGAGAAACCAGGGTGGTTTCTTCCTTGGGGGCGCGTGGAACAGTCTAGGACTGTGTGTGGGGTTTTCCAAGGCAGTAGGTTTTCTTATTGCCGAATTTTGTGTAGCTTACGGTGTGGTGAGTTGTTAGCAGAGGCAATATTGGGTTAACGGGTCAGGTGACTGGTCATGCAAATTCTTCATGAAATTTCATTAAGTATAGTTGTTAAGTTAATTAATTTGTTTAATTCATGTTTAAGAATTAATTATTAATCCAGCACTTTTCAATGACGTTTATTCGGTTTTATTCTTTAAAAAGAAAGGATTTGGCTTACAAATTATTATTATCTATGTACAATTTCTCATTCCTCACCATATCATTTTACTTATTATTAATATTAGTTATTTTTTTTCTATTTTTTTTTATTATGTTTATTTTTTTCAAATTGAAATTAAGCACTTCTTAACATAAAACTTATGAAATTCTTATGATTAATTCGGAGTTTTTAATTGTACGACATTTCACGGGTTTTACAATTTGGATGCTATTTACTTGGATGTTAGTTTTATTTAGATGGAAAATTTATTAAGTATTTAGGATGGTAATTTTAGTTGGATGTTACTTTGTAGTATTTTGCATGTTACCTGAGATGGTATCTTGAATGTTGGATGTTACTTTGTAGTATTTTGCATGTTACCTGAGATGGTATCTTGAATGTTGGATGTTACTTTGTAAGCAATGAGATTCAATTTCAAGTATCTAAAACAATTTTCAATTCTTGTTCAATTTGTTAGCAACAAACTGGAATGTTGAAAAATGCATGGAAATTCATTAATTCAATATGAACTTGTACATATATCTTGCATATTTCTTTTGAACATAATGCTACAAACTTTTATATCAACATGGTCTCCAGACAAACTGAGCAATAAATTATTAGCAAAGTCCAAATAAATAAACTACATAGTCTGAAAACATAACAACTTCATTGCCATAACTGCATGGTCTGAAAACTGGGACAATGTAAAATCACAAATTACTTAACAATGAAAACTGGGACAATGTTAAAAAGCAACAAGGATTGATTAAACAACAACAAGAAACAAGAAACAAGCAACACGCATTTATTAAACAAGTACAAGCATTCAAAATAAGTTCTTTATTGAAGTGGATTCGAAACAAACAATGAATATAAAAAACAGTAAATAATCTAACACAAGTAGTGAATAAAAATCTAACACAAGCATTGTCTTCTACCATACTGATTAAACTAGTAGTGAATACAAATATCTCTAAGATTCTAACACATTGATTATGAACATTGCCTTCACTGCCTTCTGGTAACAACATCACCAAACTTCTGATGCTCGCCTTGATTGCTCGCCAAACTCTAGAAAATCAAACCTATTTTTTCAGTAATTCTGTGATGGTGTTGAAATTGGTTTTTTCTTGGATTAAGTTACTAAAAGAAACAAGATATCTTACCCAACATCACAAGGATGCAATGTAATTGTATCTTAATAGAAAAAACAAGCATACATCATATCTTACTAGAGCAGCAATGGATTAAGATACAAAAAGAAACAGACAGGAAGGCATAAAACTACCAATGCCTTAAAGGAAGTTCCTGAACAATATAGGAAAACAACGCCAAATACTTTCATTTTTTTATCTGAGTAACGATTTGGGTCTAACATCTTTTCATTTTCTGATAGAAGTTGCAATTATGCATGAAAAAGGGAACTCACTAGATACACATGCTAAATTGTATGATGACTTCCTTGGCTTAGAGCTACAAAAACAAATTGTGTATGTTGTTTGCAACTGATTCACGACTTCCTTTTGAAGCAGACAAAGACACAACCTTTTAGTCATTTTGCAAATAATACCAGTGATAACAAATGCTTTAGAAGTGCTTTAGAAAAAAAACAGTACATGCAATGCTTCAGAAATGATGTCAGGTTGCTGGATAGGAGTTCGATTTCTAACAAAAAGGATAGTTTGATTTTGAAAAAAAAGTAGATATTCATTTCCTATTCGGTACCAAAATAGTATATATTCAAAAGAAGTGGTCTAACCAATACCAACGAAGAATAGAGAGTATCACATATGTTACTAAGGAGGTCAGATCGTTGATAGAGAGGACAAGGGTGCCGTGAGAGAGAGAGAGAGCAGGCTCAACCTAATTTTTTTATGAGAAGATGGGGGAGGCGGCTGTCGCTCATTTTTTCAATCGCTAGAGGATAACTGGACGACTCCAGTGCAGTCACGACTTTTTTTGTTTTCTCGCTAGGTCGCAACTGGAGGCATCCAGCTCCGTAAAATAGCGCTGATTAGGAATCTGATTTGATGATTGATCCAACGGTCTAGAAAACATGATGCCAAAGATAGGTTGGCTTCATAATGCACCATAGCATTTCTCTATATATATATATATATATATATATATATATATTCGGCTAGCTTGCAAAGCGTGGGATTTTTTCGCAAAGACTCAAGGCATCGTGTTTCAAAATTTATCTAAAACGATTTAGATACTATCGACATAAGATGTTGAAAAGGAGAAATCGACAGTATCAACTTTTGAACTGATCGAAAAAAAAGTTAATGGACGAAACAGGGTCCTCCAAATCCAATAATGTTTTTGCACCTCTCGAGTTGTAATCTCCATATAATTAAAAAAAGAAATGAAACTTAGTGAAGAAACCTTTCATTTTTTTTCTGTAAACAAAATTGCGTATATACTTCTCATTTTTGTTGAAAACAATAACCTCGGGAATAATGATTATTAATTAATTAATATTATCATTTTTGGATGCTTGCATCCCACAATAACTCGCATCAAGGTTTTTTTGGCATCTATTTTAAGGGAAAATAATGGAAACCACCAAAATTGTAATTGTGTACAACTGTACATTGAAGGTTGGTGGAGCACAGCAAATTGGAAAGTTGAGAATTGAATTATTTTTAATAGAAGACTGAGCTATAGTCATAAGGGCAACATGTATAATTAATCAACTTTTTTCTAAGCAAAAACATGCACGCACAACCGAAACACTTGAAGAGTTCTCAAGTCTCAACTAAGCTTAGTGCAATGCATTTCTTATGTATCATAAGGCAGACCAAATCAAACTATCAAAGTCAAACAATGTAATACCAAAAATGCAAAGGAAAGAAGGCAGTAACTATTCCTACAAAGATAATATACAAACTACTCTTCAAACATTTACATCCAAGTATAGATTTAAATGTCCCATATGAAACACACAAATAAAGGTATGTGTATCATTGTACATCTCTTCTAGAAGCAAAGAGCCACAAGCCGAACATAGCGGGAGCTTAACCTCACCGGCACACCAGGCAAGCAAAACAAAAATTGAAATATACAAATGAAATGGAGTCAGTACATGATAGCCAGTAATGTTTCCAATTATAAATCGAAAAAACTTAGGTAATATATAGGTGCTTTCTAAGTATTTCACTCAATTTGTACAGTTTGATTGAAATATATAGTGTGAATCTCAATGTAATCAAACGGTACAGATTGAGTGGAGTACCCTGGAAGCACCTATCTAGGTGTACCTAAGTTTTTCTCATTATAAATTGATATCAGACTGTGTCCGCATCAATTCTATGTGTTCCGGGTCCCGCAATGCCAGCATATCAGCCACTGGGAAATACACGAGAATTACAATCCCGACCCCAATACAACATAAAACCAAGATAAAAGACACAAAAACGACCACTTCATAAACCAGAAGCCCTGGTTCCAGCAAAACCAAAATTCCTAATAACGCAACTCTCAAAGGAAGCAGTATCACAACTGAAAAGACCAATATATAAATCCTTCGCCTTAACCCCTTATTTATCACCAAGGCAAGAACTCGTGACCCCAGATAGGTCACATATATGATCAGAAACACATAAAATGCCGCTAGAAAAACCGTACTCAGCAAGGGGTACGTGCATGTGACATCAGCATTGACCACAATATCAGTACTGTTACCACTGAATGACGAGACAACAGTACTAGTACTGTTACCACCAGAGGATGATTCAACAAAATATCTTTTTTGTGCCAGCATACCATTATTGGGTGCAATGAAAACAACCGCAGCATTCCAAACAAAAGCCGGAGAGCAAAATAAGACCACAGAACCAATTGTGTTTCTATTCCAACGTGGGCTTAGCGAGCCATACTCACTCCTCTGCAATGCAGCATGCAGCAAAAATGCAAGCATGAGAAACATGCCGGGCTCAGCAAACCCGAGATTTGAGATCACATAAAACTCGCAGATTTTACTGCGACGTGATTTGTCAGAGAAGAATCCGTATTGTGGTTTGTTTAGAAAAGAAAGCCTTAAAATTTCACCAAGCCCCCAATAGATTGCGATAAGGAGGAGGGTTAGGCGGCAGTGGCTGGGGCCAGTGAAATAGGAGTAGAGGTGGAGAAAGCTGTCGCGGTGACGGCGGCGGCGGATCCAAAAGTGGAAGCAGACAGAACGATAGATGCAAATGAGGCCGAGGAGAGAGAGAAGACTCACAAGGGAAATGGTCGCTACACCGATCCCATCGGTGGCGATGTCTGTCAAGGGCATTTACATCAAGGAGTTGAAGAGGGTTGTAATTAATGCCGTTGTGCCGGGAATGCTTTATGTGGGCCAGTTTGTTCTGAGATTTGTGATTGCATAATCATGTGGCTATGTTATTTGGTGATTGTTTTTTGCTTGCATTTGTTGGAGAATAATTATCTGTAGAAAGACAAAGAACAGGAATTGTCAATGAGCCATACAGGAAGCCTAAAGCATTCCTTTTATGAAAGTTTTGAATTTAATGCCGGAAGGCAAAGTTCCAACCAACAATATTCAATTAAATAAGACAAAGTCTTACATAAAAGTCTTGGCTTAATTACAATTAATCCCTTTTGTTTTCTGTAAGACCTTTATCATTATTGTAACAAAAGTTGTGGTTGGCATTCACCATTGAACCTTAAAAGAAATAATATTTTCTTCAATGAGCGACTATAAAAAAGTTTATGGAAAATATTTTATTAATAAATACTAAGTCCCAAATTGTAATTGACCAGAAATTGTGAAATTCAATTGCTTCTGAAAGTAGCTTTCATAACCTATCCATGAGAAAGACTAGAACGGATTGCCTCTTACTATACAATTTTTTATTCCCCCCCAAGTTCTTCCTACAGCTTGATCACTAAAAAAGATTGGGAAAAAAAGATTAAAACGAGAGGAAAACTAGACAAGTACCTTTCGAGTCGGAATCAAAACAGAGGCGATCAGTTCTCAATCAATCAATCCAGAGAAGCAAGATTTTAATGGCGAAGATGAAACTCTCTTTCTCGGTTGGTGAGAGCGAGAGCGAGAGCGGGAGAGAGGGAGAGAGAGAGCTGGGGAAGAGCGCGAAAGAGCAAACGCCAAACGAGGTGGATTGTGTTGAGTTGAGTCGGAAACGGAAAATGACACCCCGTCGACCCCGATTGCTAGCTGTCTCTCTTTTCCGTCTCAGCTACTATTAGAAAAAAATTCACAAAAGGGGATCATCTACCTATGCTGCATGGGTGTGGGTACGGATATCGTATCTAATACGATACATGTGCGGCGATACGTTATTTTATAAAATATTAGAATACAACGAAATATATATAAAATAATAAAGAAAATCATATTATGTATTAAAATATATAGGCAAAAACTTGAGTACTTCAAAATATTGGTACACTAGATACTCTAACTCATCTGGATCGTTCAATTTATCGAGATTGGTGAAAAGAGATTTCTTGAGAAGCACAACAAAAGTTAAAGTTAATCACTTTTTACAAATCTTGATGAATTGAACGCCCGAGATGAACTAGAGTACACAGTGTACCTATCTTTTGGAGTACTCAAGTTTTCGCCAAATATATATATTATATAACATATTTGATCACAAACACGTGTTTGTTGCAATGGTTTGTACTTTTGATAAGCCAAAATTATATATGTTTAATCCTAGAGTTATTTGTGTTAAATAGACTGAGTTTTTAGGTTTTAGAAGTAATTAAGATTAAATTAGATTTGTTTTGTTTGCTAGAATGTTATAGATGATAAGTCAATATTGTAAAGTTGTGTGTCGTATTTCAATCATATCACAATCGTAACATGTCGTATTCGACCAGTCAACAATATCAAAATAATACGGTAGGATACGTATCGAACCAACCATAACCGGGTGCGTATCACACGCATATTCGTATCGGATACGTATCTGATACGCGGTGCGTCGATGTTTTGAAGTATGCAGATAACCTAGCCATCTAACCATTTCTAAAAATTCACCGATAGTCATACGCTATTGTTAACGTCTCTATTTTTCATATTTCAGATTTTTTTTTCTGAGACCCTCTGTCAATAGAAGAAAATACGAATTTTAATTGAGCAACAAACATTTTGTCATGCAAGCCTCAACAAAACATATATTATATCATAATATGAAACCGCATATATCTATTATAATAATATACATTAAACTGCATCACGTACTATGTATAGACACCAAGTCAAATTATTAAAAAAGTATAGGATACAATATTTACACTAAACAAAAAAAAATTGAAAATCTAGAAGAAGATATGATATGAAGGCATATGTTGGTGTATAATGTAAAATTGAACTTGTATTGCGGAAATTTACAAATTAAAATTCGGAGGATATGTGGTGCATATATTTATTTTTGAAAAAAAAAGTGCATCAATCCCTTAAAATTCATTAATCAAGATTGATAATCCAAGGCCATTTTGCATAACAGATGAAAAAAAGCACTTTTACTTAGGACAGTCAATTAGGCCGTTTATGTCGTTGGAACATTTCATGCCGAGCCTAGTGAAACGAAAATGAAAAAAATGCGTCGTTTGAGCCGACGACACAACAACGACACAAGGCCTATTGTCGTATATTGAAACGAAACAACAACGACACTCATTCCTGCTGTATCGTTTTATATCGTTTAAAGGGTTGATTTTTAAAGAAGCCCTAACCCTAAATCTCTAACCTGCGCTGCGTCGCTCTTGCTCTTTCTCGAGTGTGTCGACATGACTTCACCTCACCTCTTATGTGTGTATGTCTCCTCTAGACCTCTTCTCGGGCTCTCAATAGATCTCTCTGTCTCTCTCTCTTGCTGTCTTGCATGCAACTTGCCTGAATGAACTGTACAGACTTAACCTTCCAGCTGATCCATGCATGACGTGGCTATGGTTTTTTGGTTGAAATGTTCCCTTATTCTAGTAAATTGAGACTTTAATCATTTCATTAGTTGTTTTTTTCCTAAATTCTAGATGGTTTTGAGTGGCTGTTGGGTCCTGATTCGACGATCTGTTGCTTGGTCCTGATCTTAGTAAGATATGTAGGCTCAAAAGGTGAGAAAGGGTAATAGCTAGGAGGCTGAGTGACTGGTGACAAGATCGTCGACCAGGATCTCGTCGCCATCAGCAATCATGAAGGTTTTTTAAGTACAAAGGGGTCTTGTAATAGAGAAGAAATATGACAAAATGAAAAAAGAAAAATACACAGAGAGAGAGAAAGAAAAGAAAGAGACAACAAACAAAGATAAATTTTAGAGCTTGATTTAGTTTTTTCTAGTTTTTATTTGTTTAGTAACTTGTATTTACTAACTTGTATTTTCTTTTTGAATATTTGGACTCTGAATGCAGGCTAGGATTTTATGTGCATGTGTTTTCTTTTTGGTTGTCTTTCTATGAATGATCATGATCCAGAGTGTGTAGTGTCAGAACCTGACATATCTGATGATGAGTATGTATATCTCTTTTACTGTTTTTTCTTTCTGTCATTAGTTTCATGTTGATTGTTACATGTTTGCTTGTTAGTTGATAGTTGCTGGCACTTAAAGAGAGGAAAGTCGGTTCAGGGGCACTAGATTGAATTGAGAAATGTTTGTTGATTGATGTGTTCAATTCAGGGCTCCTGGATCGACTTCTCTCATAGGTAGTTGTTGTAACTAACAATTTCTTTGTATTTGTCGATTTGCAAAACAATTTGCATTTTATCACTATTTCTTTGTTTGAGAGTATTATAGGAAAATTATAAGAAAATTAAAGAAAAGTGGAGAATGAAATGTGAAGGAAGAGCTCAAGCATGAAGAACAAGCTACTAGCATTTGTGTAGGGACTTGAATGCAAAATTGAAGAACAAGCTACGGATAAAAAATTATGGCCATTTCAAGAACTGATGATCATGCGAACAGCTAAACCGTTATGTAACAGTTTAAAATCGTTATAACGGTTATCAACACTAAAATGTGCTGAATTTGTTGTGATTTTTCCATATCAAACCGTTATTTGACAATTTTCAACAGTTATAACGGTTGGGCATTTGTGACCAAAATTTCTGCACTCAAGTCTAATGGTTATAACGGTTATCAACTGTTATAGCGGTTCGGGACGAATCCCCTGTTTGGAAAGGTTTTTTCTGCTGCAGTATTTAAGGAATTCTCTTCTTCTTTCTAATTAGTCTTGCCCTATTTTTCAAACCCTACAACAGCCACCATTGTTACTCTCTAAACAAGCTTTCTTTTGATCAAAATCTCAAGCTCAACTACTCTAAAAAAGCCAAATAATTTGTGATGATTGAGAGATTGTGTAGCTATTGTTATTCTCTTGCTTTTGTGCATCTTCAATAGGTCTAGTCTCTATCCTATGTGTGTAAAGAGCTAGATCTCGACCATTGTAAATGATATTTTGGTGTTAGTGCATACGGCTCGATCTCGTTACCAAGTCGGGAGATCGGGAGTTCCGAAGAGTAGGCTCGTCAATAGCCGAACTCTGTTAACACATCGGTGTCACGTGTTCTTCATTATTGTTTGATCTTTCTTGAACTCATCTTGTTTATTTTCTGTGATTTAATTTTAAATTGCTATACTTGTTGGAAATTGTATTGTTATTTGGAATTGAATTGTGCTTTTTAGTTAAATAAATCTAGAAATTTAATTGGAACCTATTCACCTCCCCTCTAGGTTCAATAGTAGTGGTAGCGATAGTGCACTTGAATTGTTGTGGGCACTTGATTTGTTGTTGGCACTTGAATTGTTGTTGACACCAGAGGAAGGAGGGGAGTTGAGCTGATCAATGACCCTCATCCAAGAAGTTATTTGTTGCATTTGTAATTTGTACCTTCATGTCTGAGTGATCCTTGATTAGCTTCACTCCCTTCATGTCTCTGCTTGCTTGCTTGAATTGAAAAGAACTTATATTGCACTAGATTTTAACTGAACTGATACTGCACTTCATTATAAATGAACTGATACTGCACTTGATTATAAATGAACTGATACTGCACTTGATTATAAATAAACTAATACTGCACTTGATTATAAATGAACTGATATTGCACTTGAGTTGCAACTGATCAGTTTGGGGTTAGATCCAAACTTCACCCTGAATCTTGTCTAAAGGATTGAAGCTGATGCAGTTGCAACTGAAGACCCTAGTGATATTGCAGCTGCAGCTGAAATCAGTAAAAAGAGGAAAGCTAGGCAGACTATGACCTCTCAGTATTGGAAATATTTCGAAAAGGGTGAAGTACAACATGATGGCTTTTAGATGTTGTTTGTATATATTGTAGGGCATCTTGTCCGATGGGAAATCAAAGGGGCACCAACTTGTAGATGTTTCCTTTAGATGTTATTTGTATATATTGTGGGGCATCTTGAAGCACCATATATTAAAGGGTTGCAGGAAAGCATCTAATAATAAGAGGCACAAATCTGATGTCTTGCAAAGGATGTTATAGGTTCGCTCAACACCAGGTATAGTTCCAATTTCATTTATTGTTAGCTTTCAATTGTTGATGCCTTCAAATTGACATCTCTCTATTTGATTGCAGGTGGGGCCAAAGTGAACATTTGGGTCTTCAAACAAGACAGATGCAAGAAGAACTTTGCCAAGATGGTAATAGTTCATGAATATTCTTTCTTTTCTTCTTGAATGGAGGTTGCTGACTCTATATGTTGTGGTCCAGTAATGAAGTTGGTGACTCTATATGTTGAATGGAGCATGATACTGCACTTGGATAGTGCCAAACTTGTAGTTACATTTTTGATTTGTTGCCTTTTGTGTTGGCGTTTTGTTGATCATGCCAACTTATTGCTAGTTGTCAGTAAGGGTTCTATGATGTATGGATAATTCAAGATGAAGTCTGAAGTACTACATTGTTCTTTGGCTCCTTAGTTCTCAAGCCATAATCTTCTGTGATGATAGGGGATTCAAATTTTTATTTGTAGCCTTAAGCTGAGATTGGTACCATTTGAGAGGTAGCTTGAGAACTAGGTTGGGCTTAATATCAAAATAGGACTCTTGGAGTTTCAATCTTGTGTTGTAATTTGCTTGACATGAACTTGGTGTATGAATTTGCATGAATTTATGTCCAATTTCAGTTATGTTTGTGTACTTGTTTCTGTTGAATTTATGTTCCATTTAAAATTGGTTGTTTACTTGTGTAAGTTGGTTGCTTAAATTTCAGCTTCCGGTCAATTTAATTTTGATTTTTGCATGAATTTGACAGTTCAACAACTATGAAACAATTGAAACGTTTTGATCGTTTGTGCAGTTTACACAAATGATATGATCAACGGTTCAAATTTTTATGTTGTTTCTTAAACAAAACAATCGACGACATTGATATCTGTATCGTTGTTTAAACAATACAACTAACGACACATGTAATTACCGTGATAATTATAAACGTTTTACAGTCCTACTTGTACTGCGGAAATTTTACATATAAAAATACAAAAAACCTCAAATAAGAATACGTACATTATGCATATTTTTAATTCTTGGGTTAATCGGATATTACTAGAGATGAAGGTGGGATGTCCTGTGGCAAAGATGGTAATTTTTTTTGTAAGAGAATAGCACTTAAGCAATTAATCGAAATAAAAAGCTGATACATAGATATCAATATTAATATCGACTATCGATATTAATGTTATTATACATATTTAGTTGAATTATTATATATATTATTTGAGTCGAGCAATATGCATCATTTTACGCTCCTTTTCTTCAATCTGAAGTCGAGCAAACCAATATGCAAAATTTGGTAGCGCCACCATAAAAATAGTTTCCCTAATCATGATGCCTGGCACTAAAATATGATAAAAGCACGTGGAGGCGCATGTTGAGAAATTAAATTAACTAGCGGGCCACTCGCACTCCATGCAAAAAAATTAAATTTTAAATTTTCATATTGTAATAATAAAATTATAATAAATCGTTTAAATAAAAAAAATATAAAAATAACGGAGAAAATTTTTTTGCCCTCGATATCAAATATTAGATCCACATAGAAAAAATCCATGTATGAGAGAATTTTGAAAAGGATCCAAAATTGTACAACATTGTCGGGGCTTCATATGTTTTTTCATTTTTAAAACTTTAGAGTTTCTAAATTATTGTCACATCAGTTTTAGAAATTTAATCATTATTTAGTTTATATATCCTTCATTTCTGAAACTAAAAAGTTGAGTTTTTTAATTGTCACGTCAGCAAATACTACTAATGCTGTGAGAGACCGATCAATTTTAACCAATGATTAAGTCACGTCAGAGTTTATAAACTCTAAGACAAAGTTGCTAAATAAGAAACTCTGAAGCAAATTTTCTAAATAAAAACTCAATAACATTCCTGAAACTCATTTAGAAACTGTCACATCAGATTAGAAACTCCAAGAGTTTCAGGGATGGAGATGCTCTAAAGATAATGATTGTAACTATAAATTATTAGTGAAAATAATTATATAACAATGAAGAATAATACAGTTGTCATACGTACTGTGCCAAGATCTCTTAGAGCATCTTCATTTTAATTTGATGTGACAGTTTCTAAATTAATTTCAGAAATGTAGATGAATTTCTTACTTAACAATTTTACTCCAAAATTTCTTATTTAGCAATTTGCTTCAGAGTTTATAAACTTTGACGTGGCTTAGACCATTTTCATCCTTGAAACTCTTGGAATTTCTAAATAATTGTCATAACCGTTTTTGAAATTAAACTTTTTTTAGTTTCTAAACTCTCCATCTCTAAAACAAAAAAATTAGAGTTTCTTAATTGCCACATCAACAAATACTAACAGTACTGTGGAAGACCCATTAATTTGAGCCATTAATTTTAATCATTTATAAACTTTAAAGAAAAATTATTAAATAAGAAACTCTGGAGCAAAATTGCTAAATAAGAAACTCATCTGAATTCCTAAAACTTATTTAAAAACTGTCACATCAAATTAGAAATTTCAAGAGTTTCAACAATAGAAATGTTATTAATCATTAGCTAAAATTGACCGATCTCCGACAACAATGATAACATTTGCTAATGTGACAATTAAAAACTCTAATATTTTAGTTTCAAGAGTGAAAATTTTAAAAACTAAATAAAAATTAAATTTCTTACACAATTATTAAAAATTCACAAAAATTTTAAAAATGAAGATGCTCTTAATAATCATCCTTACCGACGTGTTTATCAAAGCATAAGAGTAAATTAAGCACGTGTTCGAAAAAAGATTCAAGATTAATTAATCGCAAATACGACAAACTATATAAGAAGGCTGGGTTCAGCTCAGCTCACGAGACAGGGACCAGGCTAGAAAAAATAAGAAAGAAAAGAAATTCCGCTTTAAGAATTGCAATTTTACATTCATAGTCAGATCACTGGCAGGCCCAATTCAAGCCCAATTTTAACAGTCCAGTTTTTGTCAAGTAACAGTGAAACAAGGTTTGAAAAAGCCTAGCTTCATAGTCTGTAAGTTTGATTTTGTACCAACATACAACAGCATCATTCAGTTTCTCTATCTGCAGAACAATCCAACGGGACCAACACTGCGTCACTGCGTACATGCCTAAAAGGTATCATCATTTCAACCAGCATTTTTACTCCAGCCTCCACTGTGCACAAAAATAGAGAAACTAAAAGAACTAAAGCATTACAATGATGAAGTATAAAGGGAAATCCTAATCAAATCTACACAACAATACAATTCAGGAAAGATAAAGATGATAATGGCAGCAGATTACGAAGACCCGTGGACTAGAATAGAAGGAATTACCATTAAGCTCAACTAGAACAGAAGGAAGAATCATATTCTCATTGGTCCCTGTATCAATTAAGTCTGGAGAGTGATGGCACTAGGGGATCCGGGTTCAGACCCATGAACCCGGAAGCGGTACAAGCAGGTGAGAATAGAGCTGCCATGGTTGGAGGAGAAAGAAAGCCGCACCATGTTCACCAGGTGCTGGTCTGTGTTGCTCGTCTCAACAGTGAAAGTCTGAGCATTGGGTTTATCAAGGTCATAGGCAAAGTCAGCCAGGTGCACCATGTCCTGGGCCCGCATGGATGCATCATCCTCGGGACCCTCGTACCATCCAGTGACCTGGCAGTCTTTTGGTGCACTAGAACGGTCATAGGCCACGCTCTGTATTGCAAAGCATCTTTAGTACAAAATTCTCAGTTCTGTATATGGCTCTGTAGTTAGAGCCAGAACAAACTATCAATACAAACTAAAGAGTTATACACATTACTAGTACTGGTACAAGTAGCAGATACTACAGTGTCCTTGAGGGATTTAAGATTGCAACTTTAAAGCAAACCCGAAATATCTCATTTTCTTTATTCCTGGTGCTCTACAGAGATTCTGATTTTAGTATCTAATTGCAAACTTCATGCAATATTTCACATATATCAACTAACACAAACACAAGTGAAACTTGCAAATAAACATAAACAAGGTTAGTTTATATTAGAATACATTTGACTACATAACTAAAAGTTGCTCTAGAGTTTAGTATTTAATTTCTACATTCAAAACAAACCAAAACCAAGCCTACGATCATTGTTTGCTTGACAATAGAGAGTAAGAGAACTGTGACTACATCATTTAATATTGGTGCAAAAGAATTGAATACAATCTGGTCATTGTTGGCTTCATACGACCACAGTGCAAGAATTATTAGGTCTTTTACAGAAAATAAAATATAAGTTAAATGTGCATGTTAACACAAGAATTGTTATTCTGCATTGTCTTCATCAATTTTTTAGATGTCAATTGCAAATGCAAGAAATATTTTCTACGGCGTCTTCTTTTGTTTATTTGTTATGTTTAATAAAAAAAGGCCAAAAAAGTGAAAAGGCACAAGATTACCTTAGCAACGTGTTCCAAGGTGACAGCATGTACCACAATACTTGATCTAAGCTTGATCTCAACAAACCCGCTACTTCCCTGAAGTGCAAAACACTGACCTGGTTCACCAAAACTCGGCTCAAGCACCTTCTGTGCACTGGAATGCACGTTGCCCCTCCCAAACCAGCTTGATTTGCCTGCTCCTGTGAATGGTTCAGAGTGCTTGACGACACGGGCCCCACCAGACCATAGCGCGTAGTCGACAATCCCCAAGCCATCTGCTGCATGCCTCTCAATCTCCCTCTCCACCATTTCCTTAGCAAACAGCCTCATCTCATCTAACGAGACCTTGTTCAGGCTCAATTCAGTCGAATCTGACATGCCTTTGTGGTTTCTAAATTCTTCGACAAATTCCTCAAAATCCTTTCTAGTAACAAACTCCGACTCAGTAAACTCATTCATAATCTGATCCAGCCGGTCGGTACGCCCTTCAAGCTTCTTAATCTCGGATAGTAAAGCAGTACTAGTTTCTTGTACACGAGTCAGCAGATCTCGCTGGGTTTTTTCAATCTCATTTCCAATTTTCTTGTTTACAAGATCTACTTGCACTTGAAGCATTTTTGCAGTTTTCTTCAAAGTAGCCTCAACTTCGGAAATGCGCTCTTCTGGGGTGGCGGGCCCACCAAACAGAGGCTGTCCCTCCTTCAATTTCCATGCGGCATTACCCACCCAAGAAATCAGCATGACTAAGACACAACCCTTAATCAATAAATTGCCGACAATCAGCCAAGTGGACCTCCCTTGCTTAGATGAGGGTTTCTTGCGCCGCAATGCATCTTGTTTCTTCAAAGAGTCAATGAGTCGTTGACGTTCGAGGACAGACTCACCATGGATCGTGTGGCTCAGATCACGTCCAGAGGCAATCTTTGCCTTGTCAGTTTGTGGGGTCACATTTGTTTCTGGTTTCTTGGTTATGGCAATGATGCGCTTTCTTGCCTCAACATTGGAGTTAGGATCAAGGTTTAGTTGGTGATTGTTTGGTGTTGAAATTGGAATTGTGGCAGTTGAGGCTGACATTGTCTCAGCTGTTGTGATCTAAGCCCTGGAAATATCTTAAATAGTCAATTTTATTGGATTACCCTGTCGAAATTTAAGTCAATACAGTTCATGGGAAAGGAAGCATTAACTGAAACTAATTAGTAATTGGTTATGGTGTACGACAAACTGGAGACATACAAATGTTATAGGCCTCAAAACATGGAAATGTGGGGTTGAACGAAACTACTAGCACATCAACATACACTATTTATTTCATTACTTGAGATGAATAAAAGAATTTACAACCACTATACTGTTAGTACCGCATTCGGAAACCATAGATGTTAGTACACCGCACCTTTGGATCGAATCGCAGAAAGAGTGAATCACCGGAATCGCTTCGATACGAAGCAGCGATAAAGAGGAGAAGAGAACAGAATCGAATCGAATGGAATCGCACGATACTCCGATTCACAAATTGACCAATGAAAACGCTGGTTGGCGGAGAAGCGACGATTGATCTTTTCGCAAGAGAGAAGAAAAGGGGAACGGCGCGTCGAAGAGATGGAAAGGGTCGGAGAATGACCTCGGCGTCGGCGTGGTTCGAGAAAATGAGGGATGTCGACACCCCTCTCCCGTTCAAATCCGAAGCGGCGTCTCTCGCGTAGTCTATCGTGTGGCGTCCCTACTGCTCTCGTCGATTTCGACTCAACGGGTCGTGCAAGAACACGTAGCCAGATCCGATATGATGCACTCCTGCAGTATTTAAATTTGAGCGCTTATGCGATGAATCATAAACAATATTAGCTTTTTGAATTTAAGCAATCTGTTGGTTAATAGAAGTTTGAAATCAGCATCCTGATTGATTTTTTTTTTCCGACCCAAAGAAAGTCACACGATTTTGCAAAAGAGAGCAGATGTGTTTCATTGATACACAATCGATACGTGCGTCAATGTGCGTTGTTATGCATGTTAATTGATTTCAGTTGCATGTTATTTTGTACTGAAAAAATAATTATGCATGTTAAGCGATTTGTTATGCATGTTATGCGTAACATGCATACCGAACTCGAATAACATGCATAACAAAGCGCTTAATATGCATAATTATTATTTCAGTACAAATAACATGCAACCGAACTCGAATAACATGCATAACAACGTGTTTAACATTCATAACGATGCAATTTGTTGCACGTATCGATTGCGTATCAATGAAGCGTATCGCCAGAACATTTTTCTTTGCGAAAAATCATTCGAATTGTTCGTCATGTTTGTCTACTCAACGCGATCTCTGATTCACACCGAGTCGAAATAAACAATACTATATCAAATTATTTACAAAAACTTATCCAAAAAGCCTTAAGATCCTTGCAATTGACAACATAACTTTCAAGGTATAACAAAAAATGATTAACAATAGCTACTCTAAACTATTATGATTTGTCTTGCTCTTAAATAATCCACTTGATTAATTAGCATATTCAATATACAAAAATATGATCTAGTGATTATTTTTTATTATTCAATCATGTTGAACAAGCAAATTAAAATCATACAACACTTATTGCACTTTATTATTTTGTTTGTTTACTTAGACATCATCTTCATGAAGTCTCAAAGTAACAAGTTTTTTTCGGGTGGTATCTTCAGAATTCTATATTATTAGTAGTAATGTATAATATTATTTTTAGACTACACAAGTTATTAGTGATGCCTAACATACATATAACCATCCAATCAATATAGACATAATATATTGATCCTAAATGAATAATTATATTTCTTGTATTCAATTCTACGTCCCATGATATCATAAATCAAGTCATAATCATTTTCATTTAGGCTTACACATTTACACTTGATATTTCAAAACATGATATGATATATATATGATTAACTTCTAAATCATATTGCATGCATTATAATCATATTTAACCAAGGGGTCTAGTGATATCATTACTTGTGTATTTTAAACACACAAGAGACATATTATCATATTGATGTCTTAGAACTTTTTTCATAGGCTACTATATTATAGTAGCATCTTTATAATCCTTGACTAAGGTGAGTGTTTGATGATATTAATAATAAGTATTTTTCATAAGAGAAAAACTAAACATCTCAGATATTAGGTGAGAGTACATGACATGTAGTAATCATATAACACGTAGTTCAAACCTTATTTATTGGAATTGACGTCTCAATTCCAACAATTTTCACATGTGAGCCCTTGTGATGTTTGTCAAATGAATAAAGCGAACATGTAGCTTCCTCTGGGCTATTGTAACCCTTTCCTGTCCCAGAAGGAGCTTGACAAATCATCAGCATGGATTTTATTACAGGCCTTCTTAAGAGTGAAGGGAAAATTGTGCTCATGGTGATCATAAATAAATTCACTAAATACTGCCATTTGATCACCCTTTCAGGGCTAAAGAGGTAGCTCAACTCTTCCTTGGTTCAATTTACAAATAGCATGACCTATCCTTGAAAATCATAACAGATAGAGACCCTATATATTTTAGTCATTTTTGGAAAGAACTAATGGACAAACTAGAAATTAAAATCAATCTCAGTACCTCTTACCATCCACAAACGAATGAGCAAATAGAAATATTGAATCAGTGTGTGGAAACATATCTAAGATGTATGATATTTCATCAATCAAAGAATTAGGCTAAATGGGTATCCCTTGCAGAATTATGGTACAAACCAATTTTCATACAATTGCTAAAATAACACCCTTTGAGGCACTATATGGTTACTCCCCTCCACACCTACCCATGGGCTCCATTCCCAAAAGTAAGAATGAAACAGTGGATGACATGCTGGTTGAGAGACAAAAGGCATTGAGGCTACTATGAACATCTTAACAAGGCACAAGAGAGGATCGTGCATTTTGCTAACAAAAAGAGAATTGAGAGGAGTTTTCATTTGGGTGATTGGGTTTACTGAAGTGAGTTTTACTTAACCCTAGTGCTAAATCGAGGTTGCAAATATACAACCGTCTATTATAGTACTTTGGGTGTCAATCCAACAGGGATAATTTGGATTTAACTTTCAGATTTGAGCAATTTAATCTAAGCGAAAGAAAAAATTTCAGATTTGAGTTGGTTTGCAATTTTAAACTAAGACTAAGAGATGTTATGATTTCTAACTCAACTAACAAATTGATTAGGACTTGTTAAGATGTAATTATCCACAATTGTTGATACTTGTTTGGTAATTAATTTTCTTGGTATTACGAGGGTGCGGTTTTTAGATTTGGTACCTAGGGATATTTCTATTTTAGTACCGTATTTGTACTAGTTATGGCTTCACCTTTCGGTACTTGGTTAAACTAGCCTAAATCCATTATATTCTTACCTAATTATCCTAAATCATCATATTTCATCTTTCGATACTTGATACAATTCGTTAGAATTATTAGGTAAAACCCATAATCAACAAACGTCACATCTCGATCCTTAGTTCGTTGGTTATCCTACTTTCTATGGTCTAAATCTAACATCCAATATCTCTATTGCAAATATTAAATCTTAAATTACAAACAATTGAAATAGCAAGCAAGTCGTAATGATAAAATCTGCAAACAATAAGCAACACATCTCGTTACTTAGCCTATTGATTACTTTACTTTCTATGATCAAGGTCTAATATTCAATATTAATATTGCTAATACTAAACCCTGAGATGGCAATTCAACAATTAAAATAGAAAGTAAATCATAGAACTAAACAAGAAATTAATTACTCAAACAAGCATTACAACAAAGGTTTCAAGTCATCCTAACAAGGCCCTAATACAAGCTTTGCCGGACATGGATAAGCGGTTAAACATGATTGAATGATAATAGAGTTCCAAAGAAAAATAAAGAGAAATAGAGATACAACCAAGTTTTCTCCAAGATTTTGACTCCATATTCTCTTCTTCTTCTTCTCTCTCTGTAAAAATCCTAAGTCTAATCCTTTGTAAACTGGCTAAAGTTCGTGATATTTATGCTCTAAAATTACAATTTATAAGGAAGGAAAATCCTAAAAATAGACTTTTGAAACTTCCAAATTATGCTTCTGCGCAAGTGTCTTGCGGGCGCAACAGTTGCCTCTGCGG
Source organism: Eleocharis quinqueflora (assembly GCA_964058865.1). Classification (NCBI taxonomy): domain Eukaryota; kingdom Viridiplantae; phylum Streptophyta; class Magnoliopsida; order Poales; family Cyperaceae; genus Eleocharis; species Eleocharis quinqueflora. The sequence continues at coordinate 299,270 of CAXKVX010001150.1, forward strand.
CCATAATTGAACTGATAGTTGGAGTTCTGCCCATCTTGCCACGTTATGCATGATCTATTGTGGTCGCAACAATTGGGCTTGCGCCCGCAATGGGCTTGAAGCAGAAACTGCAACTCTATGGAAGTGGTCTTCAACTTGTATTGCGGACGCACACAATCAAGCTGAGATTGCTGCTAAGTGATTGTAGAGGTTGATTGCGGTCGCAAGGGTGTCTTCTACGACTGCAATTGACCTGGCATATGGTCAAATTGCTCTGTAATTGAACTGATAGTTGGAGTTTTGTCCATCTTGCCACGTTATGCATGATCTCTTGTGGCTGCAACAGTTGGGCTTGCACCCGCAATGGGAAAACTGCAACTCTATGGAAGTGGTCTTCAACTTGTATTCCGGATGCAAGGATATACCTTACGTCCACAATCAAGCTGAGATTGCTGCTAAGTGATTGTAGAGGTTAATTGCGGTCGCAAGGGTGTCTTCTATGACTGCAATTGACCTGGCATATGGTCAAATTGCTCCGTTTCAAATCCCAGCTTTCTCTGAAGCATCCAATTGTGTCCATTTTGCTCCAAATACATGTTTTTGGCATTAAAACACAGAAAGATAGTGACTTGATCTCTTTTTGAAAGAAAACTTGTTTATTTAACTCTAATTTACACTGAACTTGGCTTAAATTTCACACTATATCCTAGATAAAAGCATGCATAATTTGGCCTTATCATTTACCTTAAATTACAATCCTATAGGCAAACTTCCATTAGAAATAAAGATCAATGCCAAAAGCTTAGCCCCAAATTTTATGGCCTCTTTAAATATTGAAAAAAATTAGAGTTGTAGCCTACAAACTAAGTTTTCCACCAGGTTCCATGATACATCCAATTTTTCATGTATCACAATTGAAGAAGACAATAGGAAATGTCACCAAAGTAACACCACAATTGCCACTAGTGGGTCTAGAAGGTCAGTTAAAAATACAACCCATAGCTATATTGGGTAGAAGAATTGTGCAAAAAAAAGAATGTTGTTGTTGTTGAAATCCTTGTACAATGGTCCAATTTACCTGATGAACTTAAGGAGCAATTTCCTTTGCACCAGCTTGAGGACAAGCTGAATTTGGAGGAGAGGCCATTGTCAGGAGTTCAAATGAAAATACGGGAGATAGCTGTTAAAATAGATTTGGTTAACGGGATAGAGGGAACAACACTAGGCCAAGAAAAAAGAAATCAATAATGGGTCGAATGCCTTAAAGATGAAAGACAGTATCACTGCTACCGGGACCCACCTGTCAGATGAAGGCATCTGGTTAGGGTTGCTAATGGACGAATTCCAGTTCATGTACAACTCAGTCCGCTGATGAGGAGTTGAAGTCAATGATCAAACCAAGTTCATAATTATCTACTAATATCCAGTCCATGTCCAGTTTATCTTATAACCGAATAATGTCTATTATTTGTCTATGAGTAACCATATGGACATGACTTTGGACACCACAGTATATTGTTCTCTTTAAATGAAAGCTCTTTCATCACTGTATTGAATAACTTAGATTTTTTTGTGCGAATAACTTAGTTCTCTCTCTCTGTGAAACAGAGAGTTAGAACTTGAGTTGATCTATTGAGATGTTTGAACATATTTTCATTTAATCCCACACTGAGCTCGCAATTAGTCCACAGTTTGTCCATATTTGTCCATGATTTTTCACAATTAGTCCAGCTCAATTTTATCAATTGGACTTGGACTGAAATTCAACCAAGACCAAGAAATAGTCCATTTCATAAATGTTCAATAGTGTTCAGCCCATTTTGTCCATGAACCACCATGTTCATTAGCAACCCTACGTCCGGTGCTTGAAGAATGGAGAGGAAGACCAGCTGGTTGTTAGAGACGTTGAAGTGTTAGTTACAGAGTCAGAAACTCAGAATCAATGTTTTATTCACTTTAGTCCTTTTCAATTTTATAAATTACAGAATTTTGAAGATTGTCAGATGTATAAAAGACGATCATTCAGTTGTTTAGAGTAGAGTTGAGAATTATTGTAAAACAATTTTTTAGCCGTTTTCTCTCTTTTCTTCGATGTATTAGCTGAGGCTTATTAATAAAAGCTATTTTAATCCACATTTTTCTTCTCTTGCTTCATTTCAACATTTTACTTTTCACAAATCTTGTAATTGATCCTCTAAGAACATTACAAAGTCAGATTCATGATATATGTCGTGCACTCGTGCATATTTTTATTTTTTTTAGAACAAAGCGGATCAATCCCCTAAATCTCATTAATCAAGATTGATTGATCTCGCAAAACAAAAAATGCGATGTAAGACGTAGAAAACAAATGCACTGCATAATTTTTACAAATAATAAATAGAAACTTGTCGATATGTAACTACATAACATGTTAATTGTCAAAATGTCACTACATCATAGATAATTGTTCAAATGCCATTAAGTTTGATAATATTTTTTATTTATGTTACTATCTCTATTTTAATACAATTCAAAAACACCCAAAATACCCTTCTGCCTTTTCTCCTCCTTCATCTTCTCCATCTTCATCCCCATCTCCATCTCCATGCATCCAGGTCAGCTACGCATAGCATCAGCCGGTATGTTGCTAAGCATGTCGGTCACAAATTCATAAAGATTTGTTGCGTCCTAGACAAATATTTTTTTTTTTTTTTTGAAACAAGTGGGAAGCGTTCACCACTTTATTTTCTTAACAAAAACGAAGCATACACGACTCAAACACATCAACAATCCAAACTCATTATCACTCCTAGACAGATTTGTTGTGTGTTTCATTAATTTAACAAGCATAATTTCGGTAAAATAAGAATATCATCACTGTTACTGTTGTCCCTGTTTTTTACTGGGTAATGCTTGTGCAAGTTGCAAATTGAAAGCACGTATTTTCTGTAGTGGTGGCTGATATGATTTGTTCATATGCGATTTTGGTTATAATTCTTGTGCTTCGAAATGAATTCGCATGTTGCTTATTGTGGGTTGTTACCACTTTTTGTAGAAAATATGAACTTTTTCCGTTTACACACAAACATAATGATTGTTTTCTTTGTTTTAACTTAAATAAGAACTTATAAACTATATTTACACGTGATTAATTCACTGAAGGTTTATGATGCTTAAGATCATTTTTATTGTACGAGGTTTTGATGTGCACATCCTTTCTTTAGATGCATCATTCATATTTCTGGTACGTAGATAAGAACTTGCAGTCGGTGATGTATTTTCTTCTTTGATTGGAAGAAGATTTCTGGCAATTGCTCTAAGGCGAGCTTCTGGGAGAATCCTCTTGGCCTGGGGGGCGGATTCAGGATTCTCGCCAGAGGGGTTCAAGATTTACGGTTTTTTTTTTTCAGGAGTTCGAAATGATGGTTATTCTTAAAAAAAATTATATGATCTTTTGTACAAATTTTTTTTTCAAATACATGATCATTTTGAAAAAAAGTAATATATATGATCATTTTTTTTAAAAAATTTCAAAAGGTTCAACTGCATCCTCTGAATGTATGTGGCTCCGCCACTTCTTGACATCAGAATGCAAAATGTAGAAGAAAGAATGAGAAAAGCAAAGAATGATTGATGAGGTAGACCTGGACATTCAAGAGCAAAGGGCTCCACGGTAAATGGGAGGAAGGAGAGAGACTTTATGAGGGGAATGATTGGGGAAGGTGTTATCTTTGGAGAAAAATAGAGTCCTATTTTTTTATTTGACGGTTCTTATTCAATCTCATAGATAAACTTTATAATGATGCGAGTTCCGTGCATCACATCAGCGTCGTCTGTTTTAATCAGGATCAGTTTTAAAATAACAAAGTCATGTTTTTCTCCAAAAATAACAGTAAAATAACAGTAGATACGGACTCTAATAGTTGCTGAGAAGGAGAGGCGAAGGAAGTAAAAATTGAAGAGCCACAATATTATGGATATGAGGAAGGAGGATAAGAAGGAGAAGGAAGAAGGATATTATGAGTATTTTTTAATTTGTTTATTTTTTAATTGTATCAAAATGGAGATAATGATCTAAATACAAACTATTATTAAATTTAGTGATATTTTAACATTTATCTATTATATAGTGACATTTTGATAATTGAAAAACATATAGACAAATATCTCATAATAAAAATATAAAAAACCTCAAAAAAAGAGGACATATATTATGCATATTTTTAAATCTTGGGTTAATGGAATATAGTAGATATGAAGGTGGATCATGTCCCATGAATTTTGCCTGCTACTTCAAAAAAAAGGGGGATATGAGGATATACCATTAAAATATGGTCAATTTTTTTTTAAGAGCATGCCTCTTAGATAATTAATATAAATATACTTCCAAGTCCAAACTGATTAACTGATACGAGGAAGATCAGTCACTGATAAAAAGGACTTTATAGTCCCAAAATATTGTTTATTGCAAATAAGTCCCTTTAAATTTATCATATCTCAGCACAAAATAGCTCTCAAGCTAAAAACTTTTAAGAGCGAAATTTAACAAATAGGAGTACAGGACCAACAACTATCTAATAATATTAGCACAAGACTTGGTATCCATTGTTGAAATAATGCACAGTCAAAATGCTAAAAAAAATAAAAAGAAGGAATCTGTTTCTCTAAACTATATTTATTCTATATTCAACGTCTACCACTTCAGATTATGCATCAACTCTAAAATACATAGAGAATGCTTTACTTCTCTAAATATTTTTTTCTAAATACTCAGAAGCCAGATCAAATAAGCTGCATCTGCAAATTTTTTTTCTCAATTCCCTACCTCATCCAAAATAATCACTGCTTCTACTAACTTTAACCCACTAGACTGGGTGCTAAGAGGCATGATATCATGACAATATCTTTTTTTTATCGTTGAATATCGGATAGGCTATGATATCATGACAAGAATTGCATATGTACATGAAGTTTTTAACTTGACTAAAATATAGCTATGGTTTCCATTCTTCTCTGATATACACTCGAAATGCCTACTGCCCTTCTATCTCCAAGGGGGTTTCTCATGCCTGCATTTGATAAGCACCAAAAGATTTCCATATAAAAATGAATGAGAAGTTATGACGTGGTTAATCCACAAGCAATTGTAGTATTAGATGGAGTTACTGTAAGAATAGGTCCTGTATGATTCACGAACTAGTGGAATGCCAGTTGAAGTACCAACACCAGAATCCTATAAATAAAAAAAGGGCAGCCCGGTGCATGTAGCTCCCGCTTGCGTTGGGTCCGGAGAAGGATCGGACCACTTGGGGTCTTTGTACGTAGCATTTCCATGCATTTCTGCAAGAGACTGTTTCCACAACTCGAACTCGTGATCTCCTGGTCACAAAGCGACAATTTTACCGCTGCGCCAAGGCTCCCCTTCAACACTAGAATCTTATGTTTCAATTATTTTAAATATTCCTAGGTGTTTCTCCCTTAAACTTCTTTCTCCTCAAACATTGACCCGCTGTAAGAACAGGTCCTGTACAATTCATGAACTAGTGGAATGCCAGTTGAAGTACCAACAATACAATCCTATGTTTCAATTATTTTAAATATAATCCGCTGTAAGAATAGGTCCTCTTGCAGACATCATGAGCAGGATCAGCTAGCTTTTACTAGTATATTTCCTTTATATAAAGTATAAGATACCTTTGCTTTTTCTTTAGTGGTGAGTCTTCATTCTGTTTGGTTCTCTTGTAAATCTGTGAAGCCTCCTTCCTTGGTGCAACTAACTGCAAATATGATTTAAAGAGTATTAGGAGTATTTTTTTAACAAGTGAAAAAGCAAGGGAGAAAGGAATAACCTTCTTTGATCTCGCCTTCAGATCTAAAGCCTTTTTAGGTTCGACCCGCTTCCTACTTGTTGATGCAACTTTTGCCTGCAAATGAAGACGATCTTTTAAACCATCATAAATTTTGAACTTTGTTTACAACTTTATATATTTGCTAACGAGTAACGACCCAATTCTAGAAAATACAGCCAACCTGCAGCTGGTTCATATTTTCTTTACTATTCCATATTACTTGATCTATGTTCTTATAGATTTAGAGTCATGAACTGTGTTGGTGGTTAATTTGACCATATTTTTTTGAAAGGAGTTTTGTGACAGCACTAATCAATGGCAAAAAATATGGTGCAAATAATTCAAAAATATGCTACAAGCATGGGTACAATATGAAATTTGTAATCTAGATAATGTAGACTGGAGTGAGGAAACCTTATTAGGTCAGCATTATTCTATGTGATTCTTAGTTCCTCGCAATTGGGTACAAGAGGAATCTGAACTATATAACCCAATGGGTAAACCACATTAGCCAAGAATTATTTCCCATTAATAAACAATTACACAATGAAAATGTTGCCTAATTTTACATTTTACCTGTTGGGGTTTTTTTCCATGCAAAGGGATCTTTGATACCATGTGAGATCTAGACATGTCAGATCTGGTGCGTTGCAACTTATCTTGTGCAAGCACATTAGAAAACCTGTTATCCATTAAAAAGGAAATGTCCTATGTTTATGAGAGCATCAATCAATTTTAATGAAGTCCACTAGACATACACTGGTATTGTATCTACCTTCTCTTTGGTAGGACAGTATGTGAAGCATCTCTCTTGGGAACTTTTGTTACACAAGGGAGGAGCTTTTTCGCTGCACTACTATTTCTTAAATAGCAAGAAGAAAAATCATGTTAATGATGAAAACAATTAAGTAAATTGCAAACCTTAATGCAAATAAATAACTAACCTTTGAACCTCTGATCTGATTCTTCTTGCGCTACTTGATGCTGTCGGCTTCATTAAACTATCCTGTTCCATACAGACAGTTCAATAAGCTGATTGAGTAGAAAGTTCAGTTTTGGTTTTTTATTGCTTCTCTTATGTTTCCTTGAATATTAGGGATAAATTGAGCATTTAGATTCATGTAGAACTGATAGTTGGGATACAGTTCGATGTTGGGAGGTCACTGATTCAAATCAGAATGCTGGATTAAAAATTGATGCTCACTTGAAGAAGTGAAAATAAATTCAATCTTAAATGTGTGATAACCACTAAGGTCCAAATATGTGATAATATGAGGTCGGAAACAATGAGAATCAATTGCAGAACTGAATAGTATTAGGATGGTTTGAGACTTCACTAGGGGTAACTCTAGGCATAATTTGCATTTACCAGAGAACTTCTTCTGGTACTCTTTCCTTTACTCAATCTTGGATGTGAAGATGACTTCTCCATGTTTTTTGAACCAACTCTGCTTGCTTCACTCCGACTGGGCAAAGAAGTCTTTGCACGTGTAAGAGGTTTATTATGTAAAGGTAGTGAATTGGGCCTTGTGTTACATGCAACTCGGCCACCAGTACTTAGCTTTCTGAGATGTAAGATTTTTGTGGCCCCTGAATTCACCTTTTGAGTCGGTTGTTTCGGCTCCTTGAGTGATTTGACTTGGGGCTTGTTTACTTTTTGTACAAGTACTTTCTTATGAGAAATGGTAGAATCCTGATGAAGGAGATACAAGTTATAAAACACTTGAAAGATGTTGATGTAATAGTAATAATTGCTATTAAAAATATAATAAATCACCTCAGAATGCTATATGTTTTTCTTTCTGAACTCCTCACTTAAAACTAAATTTTCAAACCACTATTTTTATTATGCAAATGGTCCTCAAGTTTGGTATTTTCCAGCAGTCCTCCCATAATAACACACTATCATGTTTCCTTTTTCTTTCACAAGTATCTCAATAAACAATGAAGTATGACTTACCAAGTAGGCCTCAAACTTTTTTTGTCCAAAAATGTTCTTTTAGTTTGTTTGCCTCCATAACAAAACAAAATGGACAACTATCATCTACTCTTTAATAATACCTAGTTTTGAAAATAAAAGGTAATTATAGCACAAAATACCTTAACTGCTCCTGCAGATTTAGTAACAGCTGATGCCACCTTGAGGTTCCTATTGTCAATCTCAGATTCATCACTTTCCTTTTCCCCAATTGAAGCCATACCTTCTTTCAATTTAACCCAATCCTTGTTCAAACTATCAAAATCTTGCTTCAGTTTCTTCTCATGCTCAACTTTGTCTGCTGACTTTTTTCTTACTAGTAGCAATGGATTTACTATAGTGCTTTCTACTTGATGTTCCTTTGCCACGGCAACTTCAGTTGCACAAGAGGTGCTCAAATTATCAGAATCCAGTGTTGATTTCATCTCATGCTCAACTTTGTCTACTGACTTTCTTCCTACCAGTTGCAATGCATTTACTATACCACATTCTATTTGATGCACATCCTTTTCTGTGGCAACTTCAGTTGCACAAGATGTCCTCAAACTTTCAAAATCCAGAATTGATTTCATCCCATGCTCAACTATGTAAGTAGTGTTTCTTAGAACCAAGTGCAAAGGATTTTCCTTGCTGGTACTCTCATTTTCATGTAGCTCGTTTTGCACCACGACTTCAGGCATGGAATGTTTGCTCACATACACCTCGCATTCCACTGTTTTCTCATTTATTGGGTCATTTTCGACATGGTCTGTAGAAATTTCATGTGTGTTCTCAGTTTCGGTTGTTTTCTCCTCTTCCAATGCTTTGAGAGCTCTAATCTTTTTGTAATATTCTTCAAAATATGCTTTCTTTTGCGCAACCAAACCAGGACAGGTGAGTTTGTCGAATTCCTCTTGCCGTGTGTCATTGTTAAAAACCGAATGTTTCTCCCATGAGAGAGATTCCATTTCGTACCGGCCAAAGGAGATCGGGCCATGGTCCAGCATCTCTTGTACTAGTCCATCACCACTTTCCTAAAGACAAAAGATAAACATTGTAGCAATATGCTTGCTGACAGTTTCAGCTGATACCATATTATATTATTATTGATCCATAAATTAAACTCTGGTTGAAACAATTATTTGGTCTAGGTAAGAAATGCCCTTAGAAAAGTAAACAAGGGCAAAAATACAAAAGAAAAAGGAAAAAAAAAAGGGAGAAGTTGCTTCAAAGACCAGGTTTGTTTTGCTTTCATCTCAAGAAAGACGAAACAAAAAAAGTACGATCTAAGTTTTCAATTAAGGACAGCTATCCAACATTAGTAAATATATAAAATTATTCTAGTACCTGTGATTGATCGTGACTAGAAAATGACCATCCCTGAAAAGGAATATCGACTTGGGTTGCCATTTATTTCATTATTTTCTACCAACAAAAATTAAGAAAAGGCACCCATTAGCAAAGAAAGTGATAGTATTAAATTCACAACACAGATTTTTCTGGTGAAAAAAGAAGAAAAATACTTTCTTTTCAATAGTTGAAACAAAAAAGGAAGAAAATTTCAATTCGGATCTCGCTTGTTTTGTCAATAAGAAGAATTTTTTTAAGTTACTCAGTAATGGGATAAGGAAATGTAGGATCCAGATGTAATTTGGAAATGAAAAATAGGAGCACAATTTGTGGTGGTTTACAACAGATTTCAATGCGTGCCATAACTCAGTGAAAATGCTTCATTATCCTTAGCATTAACAGTGTCAGTATTTCTTTGTAATAATACACGAAATACTATGAACAACTCTGGAAAAAAAATGAAAATTACAAGAAAAGACCGAGCAGCTGGTCCCATTCATTAAATCTACCGAATTAACAGATGAAAACAAAACGGAATGTAAGAGAAATTAGGAAGAAAAGGCGAATTCAAAATTAAACAATTGAAAATCGAAAAATAATGCAATGCAGCTAAATCCAGATCTACATACCTAGACCCTAGCACACTATTATTTCCGACTTCCACACCTCCAAAACCTAATGCAAGAAAGAAAGAGATATTTCAGCAAAATGCTTCCTTTCTCGTTTGTTGTTACAAAGGAAGCTCCATCTCGCATTTATTATCTAGATCTGTGCGAAAAGAGGAGAAAGAAGATTATCCAGCGGTTCGAAAGGGAGATTTCAAATTCAAGCCGATTGGGGCCCACATGGCAGAGACTACGAGGAGCGTGAGCGTGACAGGAGCAGGGTTTTCTGGAAGAAATTTTGGAAGGAAAGCAAATCTTTCAAAAATAATTGGGGCATTTTATTTTCCATTTTGAGAAGAAGGTTTTGTTTTGTCGTATCAAATTATGGTGTTTAAAGGAAATGGCCAAATTCCAGTTTTGTCTTATAAAAAATAATTGGAATTAGTTTGTGGGGTCCGCATAATAAATGCCCTCGTTCCTGCCATGTGGAATGTTGTAAATTGTACAGTGTATGTGCTCTCTCTTCGACTCTTTCCTTTGTATAATTGATGAGAGATCACGTTACCATTTGTCGTTCCGTTTCGTATCCGATTCACTGGTAAATTCACGAAACAGAATTTACAGCTGAACTTTCACATTGATATTTCTGATGACGTGGTATATGATTCTGTCATTGTTCCAATCAGAAACCGTCAACTCATAAAATGGTACAAAATAGTAGAATGCTTCTTGTATGAAAGCCTGAAAGGTATTTCTTAGGACCCGTTCGTTTGTCGTTAGATTAGTGAGAATGGGATCTGTGAGCATGTGATCCCATTAGTTCATTTACTAGAATTCATGCTCATGAGAATATTAGATGGATGAGAATTATAATGGAAAAGTTAATAAAAATATGTTGGTTTGTAGTGTGGAAATCAATGTGGCAAATGTACATATTATTTAATACCGCACTTGTATTTTTTGAACCATGTATAAAATGGATCGTTTCAATTTTCATTTTTACAACCATCTTTAAAGGTGATGAAATAGTATATTTAACTGATAAAGCAAGCAATACAGAACAATTCAAGATTACACAACTAGCAAATTTTCATGTTGAACTTCATACAAAGTTGCAAATTAAAATTAGACAAATAAAAAAGGTCCATTACGATTAATACTACATTCAAATTTAATACAAACATTTAAGATTACACATGTAACACAAGTGGCAAAACATTTCATATATTTTTTTTTTTGGATAAAACATCTTATTAAAGCAACATATGACCCAACTTAGAACTATTGAGCGGAGCTACACATCTTCATCTCCGACTCCGTTCCGCTATGGCGCGACACATCCAGCGCAATTTTTGGACGGTTCGGATGGACCATTTAGTCCAAATCGACCGCCAACGACGAAAATCAGAGAGGCCTCTATTTTTTGGACACAAATCTCGATGCACTCAAACGACTCAAATTTGTTCAGCGAAGCTATTGCGCGATAGCAGATCCGAATTCCTCCATCTACCAGGTTGAACAAAATACTCACAATAACACCCAAATAAAGTCTTAGACGCAAATCAACACTATTGACCAAAATACCCTTATACTGCAAGTTAGCTGATACCAACCGTTCATACAACTAAAGTTCATAATAGTCCATTATTCAAATAAAGTTCACAGTTGGTACAAATAAAATTCATCAAGATTAAGTTTCAAATGACAAACATACAGTATAACATCAAATTCAAAATAAATAACATCATTTCAACAACCATAACAACAACTGCTTTTCAAGAACAATAACAACAACTATTTTATGGATCTACGTGAATTCAGAGTAGGCCAAGTGATTCATCTTAAAAAAAATATTTTTCAAAATATACCTTTGATATATATATTTATTAGATTTTTAAATATGCTTATAATTTGAAAGAGTTTAAAAATATGCTTCATTTTAAGATTTTCTTTTCAAAAATACACCTCAAAAACTATGATTTTCAGCAAAAATAAAAAAATATATATATATACATATGACTAAAAGTTTGTCTGCTTTTGCTGAAAATTCTAAATTTTGATCCACCCGACAAAAATCCTGAATTTGCTCTTGATTTCAGGCATCATGTACTGGGGCTAGGAGACGAGATATGTTGCTTTTATTTCACCTGGAGATTGGGAGAGCATATAAACTTTTACCATTTGGAAATCTGAAAATGTAGATGTAATTTTCTGTTCAAGAGCTATAAATTAGATGTTAAGGAGGTGATTATAAAAGCAGAATATATAAAGATAAGGATGGTTAACAAACCTTGCGAGAGGCAAATTAAATCTATATCCGGAGTAATACATTTCATATAACAGAAGAAATTTTAGAAATAAGTGAAGATCAAGTACCTTGCCATGCCAAGGACAAATTCAGTGGCGAATGAAGAATTTTGATCGGTAGGACACACTTATATATAAAAATATAAATATAAATTTCATTCAAAATATGAAATTCCATAAAAAATAATATATTTTATATATTAAAAAAAAGGAAAAATGGATAAAATATAATAACACATACAAAATAAATTGAAGTTGTCAACGCTAAATCGAGCCGGCATCTAAGAATCTTCATATTTTGAATTCTTTGCATATTTTTTTCATTATCATATTCAAAGTCAAATTTTCAATATTTAGATATGAATATTAATTCATGCAATCATATGTTATACTAAAGATACAAACAGAAAGTATTTGATTGGCATTGTCTACAAGGTAATATTTACTATATGAATTAGGCTCACATATTTCATTCTAAGAAAATACTCATGACTGGTGACTCATTCTTTTATTTTATTTTCTTATTATTTTGAAGAAACCTAAATAAAAAAGCATATAAAAAGAACATAAAAGAAGGAAAACACAATACAGCAAAAACAAACTATCTATGAATTGACTTTCTAAAAGCATCTTTCAGTGATTGTTGTTTAAAAAAAAATACTGTCATAAAACATGTCCAGGGTCAATTGCCTTCTGGCCAACAAATAACAACAAAAAGCCAAAAAGACTCTCAACAGAATCCTTACAAATTATCAATAAACGAGTTCATAAATGAGACATGGGCATTAAATTACCAGTAATTTGTAAGTAAAGGAGACAAGAAAAATGCAACTATGAATCTTGTAGTTCCATAAAACTTAAGAAACTAAGTGCAAATTCAGAAGTCAGAACAAAATTTTCTGAAAATTAACTAATGATGCATAAAACAAGCATAGTTGGTTATATGAAATTGTATTAACAAGTCATCTTATATTACTAACTGAGAATAATTCGTCTTTTTTGTTGTAGAGGATACAAACTCAGCAGAAGACAGCACAATGGACAAATCCAGTAACGCAAGGAATAGAGACGATTAAATACAAATTATGTTAGGCAGTTGGGAAGTACAACGGCTATATTGTATAGGCAGTGAAACATTTTAGTATAAACACAGATCAAGAGCATTGTAAAGTGTATGATGAATATATGAAATCAGAATTAGTTCTTTGAAGTTTTATCCACTCTTGTATTCTCTTTATGGTATCAGAGCGGAAAAAGGGCTGACGCCTCTCTGCTTCATATCCAAAGCCATTAATGGTGAATCACAATTCCTCCATCTTACCTCCTCCTTCAAATCCACCAATACACTTCACTCATCAAATTCATACTGCACTCAATCACGATAATTTTCTCATCTGACGCTCACAAATTCTTCTTGTTCTTCGAGGTCATGGACTTCTTAGCTTTGTTGACGGATCAAAGTAACCTCCATCCAAATTCATCACGAATTCTATTGGTTCTTTACTACCTAATCCAGAATTTGAAGCATGGGATAAGCAAGATCAATTGATCCTAGCATAGATCTTTAGTTCCATCTCTCCATCGCTTTTGACTCAAGTGGCAAGATGTGAAACCTCAGCTGAAGTCTGGCAAACTTTGAATCAGATTCATTCTTCTCAATCGATGGCAAAAGTTCTTGATCTCAAGCTTCAACTTCAAACATCAAAGAAAGGAGGTAACACTTGTGCACAATTTCTTCAACAGATGCAACTTCTGGCAGATCGATTAAGAAATGTCAACCATGACATATCAGATCAAGATCTGGTCTTGTACACCTTGCAAGGTCTTGGATCTGATTTTGAATCATTTGTTACTGCTCTCTCAATGAGGGCAACATCTCCAACCATGATGGAACTAAGAAATATTCTTCTTGCATATGAAGCTCGAATGCTCACCAATTTAAGGGCTGTCTCGGATACATCAGTGAATGTCACAGTTAAGAATGACTAGACAAACACTTCACAAGCGAATCAAGGTGTGTATTACACAAATCACACTCAAAGCAATCAATCTGATTTTAGTAACAGTCAACCACAGCAAGGCTACTACTATAGAGGCCGTGGTAATAACTATAGAGGTAGAAATTCGAGAGGAAGAGGAAGAGCTAAGCAATTTCACACACCACAGAGTTAGGTCTCATGCCAGATCTGTCAAAAATGGGGACACTCAGCAGTTGAATGCTATCATCGTTTCAATAACAAGTATTCTGCAAACAACCCTACAAATTAAACAAATCCTCCTCAAGCTCTTATTGTTGAACCAAGTGTACAATCTGTTACTGATGCAAACTCAAAGGAGAAACAAACCACCTGGTACATTGACTCAAGAGCAACTTCACATGTCACAGCTGATCTGAACAATCTCTCCTCCAGCCAACCTTATCAAGGTCATGATGCTGTGCATATTGGCAATGGCACAAATTTGTCTATTGCACACATAGGTTTTGCTACCATAAATACTGCAAACAAACCTATCAAACTGAATAATGTCCTTCATGTACCTTCTATTACTAAAAACCTATTGAGTGTGTCTCAATTGATCATTGATAGTAATGTTCTAATTGAGTTCTCTCACAATACTTGTCTTATCAAGGACTCAACAACTCAGCAGATCTGGCTCCATGGCACTTTGCATAAAGGGCTCTACCAACTACACTCAGGACATAACAAAAACTTATACCAAGTATTACTTGTGACACAATCTACAACAGATGAATGGCATTGTAGATTAGCTCGCTGTGCACATACTGTTCAAGACAAACTCAAGAAGGACAATATCATATCCTACAGTGGCTCCTCTACCTTTTCCAACTGTAGTGACTGTAATAAATCAAAAGCTCATAGGTTACCATTTGTACTGTCTAAGAATAAAGCTACTAAACCACTGCATGTAATTCACTGTGACCTATGGGGTCCTGCTCTTGTTGCTTCTGAAAAGGGGCATAGATATTATGTGCATTTTACAGATGAATTTACAAGATTTAGCTGGTTTTACTCCTGTGCAAACAAATCTGATGTCTGTGTAATCTTTGCAAAGTTCAAAGCCAAAGTGGAAAACTTGCTGTCTGAAAAAATTAAGATTTTCCAATGTGATGGGGGGTACTGAATTTAGACAATTGCAACATCAATACCCTGAAATCACATTCAACCTTTCATGCACATACACACCTTAGCAGAATGGTTTGGCATAAAGGAAGCACAGGCACATTGTTGAGCTTGGGCTAGCAAACATGTTCCATGCATCAATTCCTCTCAAATTCTGAGATTTTATCTTTGAGTGTTGTTTTTGTGATAAATAGGCTACCATCAGGTCCTACAGGTTCATGTTCCCCATTTGAACTCTTGTTCAATCAAAAACCTGATTATTATTTCCTTCATACCCTGGGGTGCTCTTGCTATTCATTACTCAGACCTTATAATAACCACAAGTTAGAAACCTGATCTGAAGAATGTGTCTTCTTAAGATATTCAACTTTACACAAAGGGTACAATTGCTTTCATATTCCATCAAAACGACTATATGTGTCTAGGCATGTTGTTTTTGTTGAGAATTCATTTCCCTTTGCTTCACAACAATCACACAATGAAGTGACACCACAAGACCCTTCCAACCTGACACTTGTAATTCTATCCTCATGTCAACAACAAGGATCAAGCAACAGACTAACAATATTACACCTTCTCCTTCACATTCCCATAATATCCCTCCTCTTCAACACCCTCCTTCACAGCTTGTATCTCAAAATTCTCAACCTGCATCCTCTTCAGTCCCTCATCATATGCTCACAAGGGCAAAGACAAACTCTCTCAGACCAAAAACCTTTCCAAATCATCAGTTGTATTCTGTCACAACAGAAGAAATTGAACCAACATGTTTCACTCAGGCAATGAAGCATCTAGCCTGGAGACAAGCCATGACACATGAATTAAGTGCTCTAGCACAAATTTCTACCTGAGAATTAGTACCTCCACCACCCAATGCTCATGTAATAGGTGCAAAATGACTATTTAAGTTAAAGTTAAGAGCTGATGGGACAATTGAGAGACACAAAGCAAGGCTAGTTGCAAAGAGGTATAGCCAGTTAGAGGGTATTGACTATTATGAGACTTTCAGTCCAGTAATTAAACCAGTCACAATTCGAATCATTCTCACCATAGCTCTCTCTCTCATGGATGGGAAGTAAGACAATTAGATGTGAATAATGCATTTTTGCATAGAGAATTACAAGAGAGTTTTTACGGAGCAACCTCCAAGATTTCAAGATAAGAATCACCCAACTCATGTGTGCAAACTCAAAAAGGCACTCTATGGTCTCAAGCAAGCCCCAAGGACATGGTTCTCTAAACTTAAGAAGTTCTTAGAAGGAAATAGCTTTGTCACATCTAAGTCAGATCCCTCTCTTTTTATCTGCAATCAAGATTCAAGTATCATATATCTGCTGGTGTATGTAGATGATATTTTAATCACTGGTAACAATTAAAGCAGCATTCATAGCTTACTTGCTCTCTTGAATCAATCCTTCTCCCTAGAAGATCTTGGCAATGTTCATCACTTTCTGGGAATTGAACTTGTCTCAAATGACCCTCAACTTCACCTTTCACAGTCAAGATATCTGAAGAGCATTCTAGCCAAAGACAACATGCTCACCTCAAATCCCTGTCAAACACCTATGCAAATTGGTATTCATGTCTCCAAATTTGAAGGTCAACCCTTATCAGATCCTCAGCAATATAGGTCAATTGTGGGAGTTTTGCAGTATACAACCATCACTAGGCCTGATCTCACATTTGCAGTAAACAAGGCAGCCCAATTTATGGCTGGACCAACTGAATTTCACTGACAATTGGTCAAGAGAATACTTAGATACATCAGAGGAACCATTGATCATGGACTTACATTCAAAGCTGATAAACACCTAGCACTCCATGCCTACTGCAATGCAAATTGGACAAGATGCCATGATGACAAAAGGTCCACAACTGGTTTTGCAATTTACTTTGGCTCCAACTTAATTTCCTAGTCTTCAAAGAAACAACCGACTGTTTCAAGGTCCTCCACTGAAGCTGAGTACCGTAGCTATTTACTCGAAGAACTTCACTATAACATGAACTCCAAGCCAACAATGTGGTGTGATAACCTAGAGGCTACATTTCTAGCATCAAATCTTGTCTTCCATGCGAGGACGAAACACATTGAACTCGATTACCATTTTGTAAGGGAGAAGGTTGAAAACAAGCAGCTGACAGTTCAATTCATTTGTTCAGATGATCAGATTGGGGATGTGTTCACCAAAAGCCTTGCTAAGCATAGATTTCACATGTTGAGAGACAAGCTACATGTTTTCTCGAAAATGTCTGGCTTGAGGGGGGCTGTAGAAGATACAAATTCAGCATAAGACAGCACAATGGACAAATTTAGTAACGCAAGGAATGGAGACGATTAAATAAAAATTATGTTAGGCAGTTAGGAAGTACAACGGCTATATTGTGTAGGCAGTGAAACGTTTTAGTATAAACACATATCAAGAGCATTGTAAAGTGTATGATGAATATATGAAATCAGAATTAGTTCTTTGAAGTTTTATCCTCTCTTGTATTATCTTTATTTGTCATTCTTTCTACTCTTCTTACAAGATCAAACCAGAAGTTTCTAAAGTTTTTCAATCTCACATGTACGGTTTTATATTTCTAAGATTTTGAATATACTAATATCTCAGTAACTAAATCATCACATCTAGTAAATTTGCAGTAATTTTTTTTTCTATTTTGTTTCACCTGTTATCAAATCAGAAAATGTCGCCGAGAGAGCAAAGAATTAGAGATAAGACTATTAGAGAGAGGACAAAGATCAGAGGAAGTTTGAGATCGGAGAGAGAGGGCAGAGATCACCGACCGAAGTCGAAGTCAACTCCTTCCTTCGAGCGGCGAACGATGAAACAGAGTTGAAGTCACGAGTTAAGATTCTCAGCTAAGCATGATGGGTGGCGAACTGGCCATTCGCGACTTTTTTAATTTGGCAGAGTATAGGCAGTAGAGCCGTTAATTCCATCGTCATATTCGTGACACGTAAAGGAAATCTGTTCACTTGCAATTTTTCACTTGCCCCCCTAAAGAATTTCAAAATCCAGTCAGGGTTAGGCCCATTTGTTATCCATGGTAAGACTACTAATAAATGAGTTTCAGTCCATTTTAGCTTAACCCGCTGATGATGAGTTGAAGTTCATGACCAAATCAATCCCATAA
The DNA here is from genome assembly GCA_964058865.1 of Eleocharis quinqueflora. Lineage (NCBI taxonomy): Eukaryota > Viridiplantae > Streptophyta > Magnoliopsida > Poales > Cyperaceae > Eleocharis > Eleocharis quinqueflora. Next base: position 317,580 of record CAXKVX010001150.1, read on the forward strand.
TTATCTACTAATATCCAGTCCATGTCCAATTCATCTTATAATCTAATAGTGTCCACTATTTGTCCATAAGTTAACTATGTGAGTCTGATTCTGGACACCATAGTGCACAATTCTCTTTAAATGAAAGTTATTTCATCATTGTATCGAATAACTTAGGTTTCTTTGTGCGAATACTTAGTTCTCTATGTGTAAGAGAGAGTTAGAGCTTGATTAATTTATTGGAATGTTTGAACATATTTACATTTATTCTCAGATTGAGCCCACAATTAGTCCATAATTTGCCCACAATTTGTCCAATTCGGTTTTAGCAATTGAACTTGGACTAAACTTCAACCAAGATCGAAAAATAGTCCATTCTATAAATGTTCAATAGTATCAAGCTCATATTGTCCATGAACCGTCCTATTCATTAGCAGTCCTAATTCAGGATAGGGCTCTATGCAGCTTTGCACTTGACTCCCTAAAGAATTTTGGATCAAGCACTTGTCCTACCCCCTATCTTGAACAATAGCAAATCTGCCCCTGGACAAATTATAGAGAATTCCCAAAAGGTTTGCATTCTTTTTTTGATACAAAAAGTTGATGCAGATTTCTTGGAAGAGTTCCCCAGTCTGATTTCAAAAATAAACCAGTATAAGAGGTTAGTAAAAGGCAACTATTATAGTTTGATTTAGTACTGGTTTTCCTTATCAACTTCACCAATTGAAATAGAGTAGAGTTAATTTATAGCTTGATTGCAATCGTCGACCAAACTAGCATGCCTGGTACGAAGCAAGATTATAGTAATGGAAAAGAGTATCAGTGAGCTAAGAGAAAAACTGATATCAGACGAGTGCTCTCTATTTACAAACTGAATTTGTCTTCGACCTTAATTGCTCCTGCCGGATTTCACAAACAACAGCAAAAAAGAGAGCGCGAGAGAGCTCGTGGGAAAAAAATAATTAGATTCGAGTGAATAATTTTTTTTCTCCCAGCTGATTGTGAAGAGGTGGGAAGTAAATACGAAAAATCTTACCGAATCCCATGGAAGAGAAGTGGAGAGCTGGACGAAGATAGAAAATTTCATCAATGGAGGAGGAACCCCTAACCAAATCCCAAAGGATAGGAATGGAATGAGAATGAACATGCCTAATGAGAGAGGCATTGTGGAGAGCTGTGGCTTGGGACCGGTGAGCAAAATCTAGAAGGGACGAGAGGTTTATTATTAGTATTATTAGTGGCTTCTAAAATGTTGGTTACTATTGTGTTTACAAATAGTGGTAGAATAATATTTTTATTTATTACATAAATCGTTATTGTCAGTTTGCTACGCTGACTCTTTTTTAGGGTGTAGTATAACTAAATAGCGAACTAGCGTTAAGAAAATCCAATGCTATTTTTTCCATTAAAATAGTAAAATAGTATTAGTTAATTAATTTAATTATGTAGTGTTAATTTAATACTGCGATTGCGAAATGGCTACTAATGAACAAGGCCGACCCTTAAGCCTAAAGGGCCTGAAACTCGATTGTAATTTATGAGCCGGGTTATTTTCAAACCGAGCTTAAAAACTCGACTCTGGCTCGAAATATGGTGCAAATACGAATTTAACAACGAAGGCCCACATGAAAGCTCGAACCAGGTTTGAATCGAACACGCCCTAGAAACAAAATCCTCTACGGAGAAACTTTTCTGTAGAGAGGAGATATTGGATCTGGATCGTCGGATTAAAAAACAACAATTTTAATTAACAATATCAAAAATCTCTCTTGAATTATATAATTGATGATCAAACATTGATGTTTAATCTAACGATCTAGATCTATCTCTCCGGACAAGAAAGAAAATTTTCTTTCCAAGAGGATACAGGTCGACTCGCTCTAGTCGATTCCAACTAGCTGCCTCCTTTTCTTTACAAATTCTAAGCTCGTCTCCTTAGTCGACTGTCGTCTCTCTCTCGCGATGCCTCCGTTCTTCGTGCGTTGGTTCTATCTTATTTCTGCGTTCTCTCATCTCTCTCTCTCTCTCATAGGTGGTTTTGACTTTTGGGTAATCTCAAATCACAGCTAAGTTTGATATTCCACCAACTCGCTGAGGTGTTGCAAACAGGTATGTGAAAAGTGACTTGTTTTATTGATAGAGTACGTTAGTTGACATTAAGCTTCACTTACTAGTAATGTGAGCTGAATTTAGAGTTTTAGACTGAAAACTTTTTTTTGTCTTTCCTAATCAGGTCCTCGCATATCTAGTATTGACCAATCTTTGTTTTTGTGTCTTTCGTTTAGGGCTGCTAATGGATGTGTTACAGTTCATGTTCAGTTCAGTTCACTGATTAGAAATTGAAGTTCATGATCAAATCAAGTTCACAATTATTTACTAATGATTAGTCTATGTCCAGTTCATCTTATAATCGAATAATGTCCACTATTTGTCCATAAGTTAATCATGTGGACCTGATTTCGGACACCACAGTGCACAGTCTTTTTTAAATGGAAGCTCTTTCATCACTGTATTGAATAATTTAGGTTTATTTGTGCGAATAACTTAGTTCTCTATCTGTGAAATAGAGAGTTAGAACTTGGTTGATCTATTAGAATGATGAACATATTTTCATTTAATCTCACATTGAGCTTGCAATTAATCTACAATTTGTCCATAATTTGTTCATAATTAGTACAGTTCAGTTTTAGCAATTAAACTTGAACTGAACTTCAACCAAGATCAAAAAATAATTCATTTCCTAATGTTCAATAGTGTTCAATTCATTTTATTAATGAACCGTCGTGTTCAGCACCCCTACTTTTGTTTGGTTAATTTCGATGCTGCATGCCTCGGGCTCGGTAAGGTGTATTGTGTAATAGTTACACAGTATAGTCACCGAAATTGCACTGACATTATTGCTAGTATACACTTTTACATTTATAAGAGTAACCTCCACTTTTGCATTTATAACTAATGTGACCTAGCTACTCTTCTGATTGTTCAGACTTCAGACAATTCAGCCTCACTACAATTCTGATGTCAGCAGTAGCATCTTCATTTCATTTCTGAAATTTTTAGAGTTTCTAATATGACGTGGTAGTTTCTAAATGAGTTTCAGAGATGTAGATGAGTTTTTTATTTAGAAATTTTGCTCAAGAGTTTCTTATTTAGCAACTATGCTTTAGAGTTTATAAACTGTGATGTGACTTACTCATTGGCTAAAATTGATCCGTCTCTCATGATATTGATAATATTTGCTGATGTGGCAATTTAGAAACTCTAATTTTTCAGTTTTAGAGATGTAGAGTTTAGAAACTAAAAAAATTAAATTTCTAAAATTGATGTGGCAATAATTTAGAAACTCCAAAAATTTCACAAATGTAGATGCTCTCAGCAGAGTAAGTTTTTATGCATCGATAGAAATTCAAATTAGTACATAATTTTTACAGATGGAGATCAAATCTAATTGTATGAAGCTCGTTGACTGTGTTTTTTTTTCTAAATGAGGTCCTCGATAACGAGACATGAGAGCATCTCCATTTCTGAAATTTTTAGAGTTTCTAAATTATTGTCACATCAATTTTAAAAATTTTTTTTTTTTTAGTTTCTAAATTCTCCATCCCTAAAACTGAAGAGTTAGAGTTTCTAAATTGTCAAATCCGCAAATATTATCAATATTATGAGAGACCGATCAATTTTAACCAATGATTAAGTCCTGTCATAGTTTATAAACTCTAAAGCATAGTTGCTAAATGAGAAACTCTTGAGCAAAATTTCTAAATAAGAAACTCATCTACATTCCTGAAACTCATTTAGAAACTGCCACGTCATATTAGAAACTCCTAAAGTTTCAGGAATGGAGATGCTCTGAAGATTCCCTTTCTTTTCTTTTTTTATGAGAATTTTATTTTGATAAATCAAAATCAAAACTAAATTAAATGATAGAGCGAGGCTACAGTACTTCACAAAGCATCAAACAAGAATACTTTGTCTTGGTATTTCTAATTTCAAAGACCAAACGACGAATTCAAACCGTCGAACTTGATCTTCTTATTGAAATTTCATTGGAGATCGAATTTTAATTTTTTTAAAAACTTTACTGTTTTTAATAGAGATGGAAAATCATTAATATGGATGGCTCATAAATTTTTAGATTAACCAACTTCTTAATATCTTTAAAAATAGTAATAAAATAAAAAATATATAAAACTCGGTTTTCAAAGAGAATTAAATATGAATGTTATGTTCAACGGTTTGGATCTGACGTTTGAACTTTAAAATCAGAGATACGAACGAAAAGTATCGCTTGCTTGATGCTTTATGAAGTACCATAGCCTCGCTCTTAATGATAAACAAAACTAGATTGACTAAAATACTAAAAAAGTATCATTAATTAGATTTTTTTTTGTATGTAGGTTTTTGTTTTAAAACTTGAGACTGGCTCTTTTGTAGAGAATAGAGATTCAAATCTGACAATGTTGGCTGCCAGTAAAAGGTGAATTGTTGCCACCACTTGTGAGCTATAAAACCAATGGTATCAAACCATCATAGCTATTGCCTATTGGATATGCAGTCCGGACATGCCAAGTTTTTTGTGAATGTTATAGCATTACTGTCGATCTTTCATGCCTCATAAGTGATACAAATTTTGAATGTGTGCAGAGTCCTTAATCTTGGCAACAGTCTTGGAGCATTGGTTGTATGTATACGGTATACCGCATTGATATACCGCCACATAAAGCATCAAATACAAGGTTTCGCACCATGGAGATCAGGGGTTCAAAGAAAATACTGCAACGAGGTGTTTCAGAGCTTGGAGAGAAAGTTGAACATTGGAAAGATAAAAAGGATCCCATTACATTGTCCCCCAGTAATATGAAGCATTCAAATCTGTATCTCATTCTTTTACAAATCGCTTTACCTGAAATTGCAGTTATAGCAAGACATACGAATTTTGCATACATGTAGTTTGGAAATGAAATAATAAAATGGCAAGGGGGAATTTTAACCAATTGCTCTATTTTCCCCCATCTTGTGTTTGAAGTATGAAATTTTCTGGTAATTAATAAGAGGCTTGTAACGTTGCAATTCTTACCTAGGAAACACAAATATATTGTTATTGTTTAATAGATCCGGCCTGGCAAGTTAACGGGTCTAAGCACTTTCATGTTGTTATTTAGGACTGTAAACGAATTGTGTTTTAAAAGTTTTGTGTTTTGTTTCATTATAATGCAACGTTAAACGCGAGAGATTTTTGTTGCGTTTATTAAACGCAACGTAAGACGCAAATGATTTTGATTGTGTTTAGTTAAACGCAATGTAAACACAAATGATCACTTTTTCGTTTAGTTGTATTTTTATGTTTAGCATTCTTCGAGTATGGAATATTTTAGATTGCAGAGTTGAAATGACGAAACTATAGAGACTTAAATTCTTTTTGCAGATTGAGATGACTAAGAATGATTTTTACATTCACATGCACATAAGAGAATCTATTCTCTCTCATTGATTGAATACAACATAAAAGTATTATTTTATGATCCAAATTCAATCACAACCACTTGACGAACTTTTCTAATTTTAGAATCTGTTGGATATAAAGTAGAAATGACGTGAATTTTATGATGAAATTTGTACTGAATCTCATCATATAACAAATTCTTCTTAGTCTATTTTAAGGATGTATACAATTTTTTTATAGGTCCTTCTTACTTTTAGAAATTCGTAAGTTTCATAGGATGCAATTTTTGGATGCTGCAGTTTTTCTTGCAGTTTGACGCAAACTTCAACAACTATTGGTTTTGTTGTGCATTTAGCAGATGTTAGAAAAAAATTGGAAGTTTAAACCTTTTGACCGTTAATTAAACGCAATGTTCAACGTAAGAAAAATCCTTCTGTTTATTAAATGCGACGTTTAACACAAGAGAAATTTGTTACGCTATTAAAACACAACGGTTAACGCAAATAGGTATTTACGTCATCGTTTTGTGCATTTGACAGCTTGTTCAACTATTTTTAATCGATTCTATTATACAATATCAGTCTTATTGCATCTTATATGTTAATTAATATTATTATACAATTCATACTCGATTAATAAATCAACTATAGAGACGGCCAATTTCTATTATATCTACTGTTACGGAAATATAATATTGAAAATAGACATTAATCCTTATTAGTTACCTATTATATGACATCTGTTCAACATTTTTGTTTTATAAGTTGATCCTTGATTGAACAGAATTGGACATAGTGTTGATTGAACTGCTCTCAGCGCTCAATTTAAAAGATTAGTAAGTGTGACAGTACACGGCAACATAAGAATTTTATGTAAAGAAAAATAATATTTACTAAGAAAAAAATATATAATAATGAAGAAAATTTAATTATTCAATAATTTTCAACGATAAAATAATAAGTATTTATTTTGGATTCAATTTAATTCTGACCAGAAATAACGTGTAATTATTCTGATCTTAGTAGTGATTAACACTTTAACAGCATGTACAAAAAGAATTTATGAGGGTGGCCGGTGGCAGAGCTTGAAATTTGATCAAAGTCAGTTTTATCTCACGCCAAGATGTTCGTCACATAGTTATAGAAAGTGTTTTTGGAAGGAATGATAGTTTATAAAATTCTCCAAACAGGAAGGAGGCGAGAGACAATTTTTTTTTGTACGCAAGCGGCATACCAAAGTATACGAGAATTGAAAGTCTAAAATTGAGCGGTTGTAATCGAAAGAAATGAAAATTGCACGCTCTGTATTGATCTGAGAGGTGAATAGAGGTTTGGAGTCAAAAACTCCAATCTCCTTTTATTAGTAGTAAGGATAAACATTTTTGCCACAACTAATTTTTACAATTATCTCTCAATTAATTTCATCTACCATTTCCAACTGCTAATTAATTTTAGTTCAATAGTTTCTAGTTTTAATTTCAAGATTTACATCCTTTCAATTATCAGTTCCATGGTCACTAGGTCTGTGAAGCTATTTTAAGCTAATTTTTAATTTATCAAAATCGTTAAATAAGTAATTATTTAACTATTTTAGTATTCTACTATTTTACTTTTTATATTATTATTATTATTATTATTATTTTTTCATTTCAGATTGGGTTTCATTTCTAGCCATCCAATTTATTTGAGACTAAATGCTTTGTCGTCATCGCGGTCGTCGCAGCCGCCTCTGTTGGCGTCGTCGCTGCCGCCGCCACCGTCACCGTTTCATCGTTGTCGTCATAAATAAGTTATTATTCTATGTTTTTTCCAATTAAAATTGGAGTTCTGATACGAGTACTTACAAATAAGGATGTCAATGGACCTTACCCGCATGTATTTTGTCTATCATGTGGCATACCCGACCCGCGGATGTGGGCTTAGAATTGACAGCCCGGCCTACCAATTGGCATCACAACCCAGCCCATGGGCTACCCGCACAGGTTCGACCAGTACTCCAGTGCATCACAACATCAATGCATCAAATAAAAGGCAATTTTTTATTATTGAACGTATAGTTTGAAATTACTGAATTGTAAAGTTTGTAATAATTTCAGAATGTCAGATTAATATCGATTGATAATTTGATATCATAATCAGCCATCAATATTACAATCGGCCCAATCTATTCAGACTTCACATCATATACTAAGGCCTAATCTAATTCAGTATTATAATTGATCTACCCATGAATACAACTTCACAGCCCATGACCCGCCCTGACCCGACCATAGGCACAACCCTACCCGACCCTCCATGACAGCAGACCCAACGAATATAGTTCTTGAGCCTGATAGACATGTGCGAATCGACGAACTGGCGGACCAAACTGTCATCCCTACTTGCAAATACTTTGCATTTGCAATTGATATGTTTTCCGGATACTTCTTACTACTAATATTAGAGTGTACATGAATCAAGTTGGTCAGATTTAATTAATTTTCCAATATGATCTAAAGGTATTGACTTATCACTACTATAATTCATAACCAATCCGCATAAACACAAAACTAATTCAATATGTCATCTTTTGGTGGTCAGGTTTCACGAATTGTGAGAATTTTGTTAAAAATACTAATACATAAAAAAATTAAAACATTATCCAACTAAGTGCTTAACGATAACTCAAAGAATAACATATACATGCATATCATCACCATTCATGTGACCAAACGTAATAAAGTTTGCAAGTTCTAATATTATTTTTATTGTAAGGTAATTTTATTCAGAATTTATAATCATATATGTTATTTAAAATTGTTATTTCGCAAGTTTTTTGTGTTTGGCTTGTAAAATTAAAATCATTATTGCTTAATAAAACATCGAAATAGGAATTTATTTTTTGCTAATGGCGAAGAATCAATTATTTGAAGAAATGAAGAAGTGATATACGACGAGCCAAATCTCAATCCGTATGAAATGAATATTAGGTTAATTAATAAGGAGCTGATACATATGTATCAATTTCATATTCATTGTGTATATTTAGTTGAGTTATTATGCATATTATTTAAGTTATTATGTATGTTATTTTTTGTACTAAAATATATATGTATGTTATTTTTTGTACTGAAATAGTTATGCATGTTATTTGAGTTATTATGCATATTATTTTGTTAACATGCATAATATTTTTTGAATACAAAAATAACATGAAATAATATGTATAATAACTCAAATAATATACAGAATAACTCAACCAAATGTGTATAATAACATCGATATCGATAGTCGTTATCAACGATAGTATCTAAGAAACATTATTCTAATTAATAAATAATAATTCAGCTCTGAAAGTCGGCCACAACACAATTGAATTAGTCCTTTATTTTTTTTCTTTCTTTCTTTTTAAACGCAAAAAAGGTGAGCGGCAGCCGCTCAAAGATAAAAAGGTACCTCTGTTTTTCTTGCATCACATTAGTAGTTGGCTCATGGTTGGCACGTAAGTATTTACCATCTCTCTCTCTCCCCCCTTTCTCTCTCTCATACCCGCCACGTAAGACCCCTTAACCAGACTACGTGCGCGCCACTCTGCTCTCTCTCTCTGTGTAACAAATGGAGAGATCATACGGGCTACGGCGGAGCGCATTTTGAGCCCCTGATAGCTCCCCCTCTCCTTCACCTTCGAATTTCTATTCTCTTTGCCATTTTTAATCATTTTCTTTTCAACCAACCAAAACTGATACATACATTATATCATTCTCTCTCTTCCAACCCTCGTCCGTTTTGGCTGTCTTTCTTATTTTCCAACCAAATTGAAAAACCAAAAAAAAAAAACCAGTCCCCCCTCATTCCTTCCCCAAATCCCTCAAAAAAGAAGAACATAGATCTAGCCAATTCAATTTCTGACAAAAAAATCAAGAAGAAACGTAAAATAGAACCCCCTTGTTCCCACCAAGTTGGGATTTTTATGGTCATTGGCCAATCTGTATCCAGTTTTTGGAACTGGTATTTGTGAATTCTTTGTTCTGATATTTTCATTGAGAGGATTAGTGATTTAGGTTGTAAAAACCTAGCGTTGGAGGTGATTTTAGAATCATCTTCGGGTTTTATAATAGAGGGAAATCAATATCTGTATGTAATTCGGCAGCGTTGATAAGGTGTTTGTATAAATGCTGCTATAGCAAATCCAAGTTTTAATTTGAGAAATAAAAGGAGGTACTGGTTTTTATTGGATGCAATGGGGTGTATATGCTCAAAAAGTGACGAAGAAGAAGCACCACCGAAGCCTGGGCCTGTTGTCTCGGTAACAGTCGACAACAAGACCCTGCACCATTTTGTCTCGATGACAAAAGAACAACCTATCATCATCACCACTTCCCAGGGTAAACAAAAGGATGCCTCCTTAAGCCGAAACAACTCCCATAGTTCCTCCTCTAGACCCAGCACCAGACCAAAAGAGAATGGCACTGTACAAGCTGCACCAATGCCTCAATACATGGAGGGTTCAGATAGAAAAAAGTCGGGTCCGATAATGCACAATAAGTCTCTACGGACGTCAGGTCCGATAATGCATGTACAATCCCATAAAAAGTCGGGTCAGCTTGCTTCCGGTACATCGAACAAAAAATCAGGCCCTCTTGTGCAACCTCAGGGGAACAGAAATGCAGGGCATGTACGCAGTGCAACCATAGGACTGTCAGGTGGGACCAACTGTGAGTTGACTGTGGAGGAGGTGCATGATGTGGACCCCAGTGGGAATGCCATTGGGTTTTCTGGCGAGCATGTAATAGCCGGCTGGCCTGCCTGGCTGACAGAGGTGGCTGGAGAGGCAGTGAATGGGTGGCTTCCAAGGAGAGCTGATTCATTTGAAAAATTGAATAAGGTGGAATATTTATTTTTTCTTTTTTTTCAACGTTTTTTGTCAGAGATTTTTTTATTATTTTCATCAAGTTTTCTTTGTTAGTTGTGTTAGTTCAGTGCCCATTACTTTGAATACATTGATCATCTATTTTTTTTGTAGGAACTTCCTAAATGTACTAGACAACCTTGTACAACAATCAAATATTTAAGTTGTTATTTTTGTTTCCTAGGCACAATGTTTATTATACATTGCATTATTTTGCTTTTACCATCTACCATTGTTATGTGATCTAACATTTTCAATGATTTGGTATGCTTGCTTCGAAATTCTTTTACTGTGCTCATTTGTAACCTTTGCTAGGATTAAAGTCAGGCTGTCAGCCTAATCCAATCTTGTTTAATTTGTCATAGATTGGCCAAGGAACCTATAGCAATGTCTACAAGGCACGAGACCTTGAGACCGGAAAAATCGTTGCATTGAAAAAAGTCAGATTTGTTAACATGGATCCAGAAAGCGTGCGGTTTATGGCAAGAGAAATTCACATTTTGCGCAGGCTCGACCACCCAAATGTGATCAAGCTAGAAGGCATTGTTACCTCACGCCTGTCCCATAGTTTGTACCTTGTTTTTCAGTACATGGAGCATGACTTGGCGGGGCTAGCTGCTGTACCTGGCATCAAATTTACCGAGTCACAGGTATATGATGCAAGTTCTGTTTTGACCCAATAAGGAATTAATAATGATTTCCTTCTCTATTGGTGGGTCAGTTATGCTGGGAGTTCTGTAATTTTAAGTGTGATTATGTCTGTTTGTTTTATTTCATTTATTACATTTCTTCAATCATGTCCCTAGCACGCTTATACCTGGCATTAACAAATGAAGGTTTTGAAATCCTGTTGAAGCACCTGCTTGGTACTGGTAAGGTGTACAGGTACCTTATTGGTAATTTGGCACTGATGGGTATGAAACTGAGATTTGATAGTCTAACCCTCTAGCCCCAAACCTAAAAATCTACAATCAGTAAGCAAATCATATCTTGCTGAAACATACTGGTTATTTTTCAGGTCAAGTGCTACATGCAACAAATTTTGTGTGGCTTAGAGCACTGCCATAGCCAAGGGGTTTTACACAGAGACATAAAAGGATCAAATCTATTACTAGACGACAATGGAAACCTGAAGATAGCAGATTTTGGGCTAGCAACCTTCTTTGACCCAAATCAGAAACAGCCTTTGACAAGTCGAGTAGTGACCCTTTGGTACAGGCCCCCCGAACTCCTGTTAGGTGCCACTGAGTATGGTGTTGCGGTTGATTTATGGAGTACCGGTTGTATTTTGGCTGAGTTGTTGGCTGGGAAACCTATTATGCCTGGTAGAACAGAGGTATTTAATATATTGGAGAAGTTTCTCTTTTTTCCTCTTGTGAATAATTAGAATGTTGTGCAAAATGAGAAACACTTGTCCCCTTAAGTCCTGAATGAAATAAAGAGTACCGATGAAGTTTTGCCCCCAAGAAAAATAAAGTGATAATCATTGATGAAAACTAAAGATATTTCATGGAAGCTGAACAGTTACAAAGCTAGTTTGGGCATTTTTGTTAACGTTTGGTGAACTATTCATTCATTCTATAGGATTTATCCTCACTCTAATTTTTTATTCAATCTGACAACTGTTTTAACAACAGAAATCTCTTTTTTTTCCCAACCAAGGTGGAACAACTACACAAAATATTCAAGTTGTGTGGATCGCCATCTGATGACTATTGGAAAAAGTCAAAATTGCCCCACGCCACGATATTCAAACCACATCATCAGTACAGACGCTGTGTTGCTGAGGCATTTAAGGACTTTCCTGAATCAGCTTTATCTCTCCTTGATTCACTTCTTGCCATTGAGCCCGAATCTCGAGGAAGTGCCACAGTTGCACTACAAAGTGATGTAAGTCATATTATATTCTTCCTTTAGTTTTAAGTTTTGAAAACTAAACTGCAACCTTTAAAACCTGCTTTAGAACTCAGAAGTATTATGCAAAGAAGAAAAATATCATCTGTGCTCTCCTCTTCCAATTACTCAGAAGAATACCTTAAATAGTCCTTTCTTTTAAAGTAGCAGTGACCACAATGGGCCCATCACATGATATATAATTTTTTTCATCTTCCTGACTTCTAGATGCTAATTTAAGGTTTGACGGGTATGCATGAGCTATTGTTTTAATTTTTGTAAAAAAAAGTTGCTAGGGTCAACTTCCCAGTTGGAAGTCTAAATTGCATACACAGTTTCTATCATTCTGCTAACCTATAATTTTTTCAACAAAAAAAATACTCAGTTCTTCAGGACAAAGCCGTTTCCATGTGACCCATCAGCCTTGCCTAAATATCCACCGAGCAAAGAGTATGATGCAAAACTTCGTGATGAAGAAGCCAGAAAGTATACTTCCTCTTTCATTCAATCAATTTTACTGAATAAGCTTGCAAATTTTCTGTTATGAAAATGGCTGACTTTGATTTACTTATGCTGAATCAGGCAAAGAGCAGCAGCTAAGGGCCGGTCAGGTTCAATCAAACCTGGGAAAAAAGAATCAAAGGTCGTGCCAGCAGATGAACTCCAGGTACCTTTAATTTGCTTTTACCCTTCCGATGGCTCCTATTTAAATATTGATGCAAAGCGATGCTGCACATGGTTCAGAACGGTAAAATTATGAACCATGTGCAGCTGAGGACAGTCTATAGCAGTATGTGTTAAATACATCTGCAGAGCAGAACACTGAAAAAGGAAAACTTTCTGTACATTCTGCTTGCTTATATGTTAGAAGAGGTTAGCTGAGGACAGTCCATAGCAAACAGTTATGCAATTACATACTTGAGGTGTAAACAAGAGAAATATATTTAATATTGTTCACATAGTTCATGTTTGTTAAATTAAGAGAACCCAAAAACTATACCAGAAGTCCACTAAAAGTTTGGAAAAGTTGAACATTTTAGGGGCTGCCTGGTTGCAGTGTAAAATTCAGCCTACCATACTTTTGAGCAACAGCTTTACATTTTTTTTCTTTTGATGTAGAAACGGAATATGCAATCAAACCCGAAGAGTATTAGCGAGAAATACGATCCATTGGAAGATGATAGTGGATCGGGTTTCCCTATAGATCCACCAGGTCCTGCTGACATGCACACTGGCGGATTCGGTTCAACCTGGTGCAACAAGAAGGACGACAATCGGGCTATGCCAAGTCGCACCTATAGTTCAGTTAGGGTTGCCAATGGGGCCCAAATGAAGACCGATCGGTTGAACAGACCCCAGCCAGGTAGCACTGATTTGCATAATTTTGCAGATGCAAGTCAAAATTCAGGTCAAGCCCGGTATAATCGGCTAGATGTGGCTGAACCAACAGATAAAAATGGTGTAGAACGGCCTGGTTCATCTCACAAGAAAGACCACAGGATTGGTTCTAACGTGGTATGTATATTTTCTCTCTTTCAATAACATTGTTAAGTCATTAGCTTCTGATACATTCTTTAACAAAAGAATTTTTAAATGAAATTACTAACGTATGTATCTAATTAATTCGGACAAAATCTGTTTAATCCCATTTGTCTGGTTTAGCATATCATCTAAAATAGTATTTTACATGCAAGTTCTGATGTGAACAACACAATAAACAAATGAACCCCTGGACAAGTAATTTTGTCATCTCTGGATAAATCTGCACATTTTTGTCAAGCATACCTTTTGTTGGGCTCAGCTAATTTTGGAATTCTGTTTATCAGCCTTTGTCTTATTAAAACTTATTTTCACTATTTGGGGGCAAAAAACAGGGTTATGGAGTGAAGAATAAAAGGATTCACTATTCTGGTCCGCTGATGCCACCTGGTGGGAATATGGAGGATATGCTCAGAGAGCATGAGAGACATATCCAACAAGCAGTACGAAAAGCTCGACTCGAGAAAGAAAAAACAAACAAACATTTTTACTGAAAATTATTTGGAAAAGTGCATCAGAAAATGAAAATGCCAAAAACTGGTACTAATCCACTTACACTTCACTGAAGAGATTATAACAATGATGAAAAAGGATTGAAATTCAAAAGTAAAATTTTGGTAGTGATTTCATTGAGGTGTAATTAATCGAACTTGATGGTTTTGACTACGTAAATACTCATCTTGTAAATTGAATGCATTTACAAAGATGGGTGGGTCTGAGCTGTAAGAACATCAAACATTTTCTTTTCCTGTCATAATTGGTGTATAAATTTGTATATGAGAGGAAAGGAACAAGGAAAGGCTGTTTTGAAGAGGCCGAATAGAAGTGTGTTGGTTGGCTCAATATTTTAAGTGATGCTGTGTAAGTGATTAGTATGTTCAGGATTTTGAACATGTAAGATGTATATGCAACTTGTTTGTACATTTAGCATCTCAGAAGAGCCAAATTTGGAGGATTATTCTATAGCAGAGTTTTGAACTTTGTTTTGTCCCTTTTTCTTTTGTAAATAGTGTAATAAATTGGGTTACATGCAGAAGAGTATAGTTCAAAAATTATATGGTAACATGACTTGGCTTATCCTTTTCTTCTATTTAAAATTTGCCTATTAGTGTATTCATTGACGTTTATTACTTGTTAAAGCTCCTTATTTTCTACTCGGTGATGTTAATTTGGGGATCAACAATTAAATGGGCTAAAAAGAAAAAAAAATGAGACAATGATAAATAGTAGTTTACAGATCAAATGTGCCAATTCCAAACTTCAAAGATATGCCCAGAGGATCAAATAAATATAACAGTACAACACCAATTTTGAAAGGTGAAAGTAACAAATATAAGAACTAAGCTCCAAATAATGAAAGCAATAAAAGGACATAAAAACTATCGTAGGAAACATATATCTCACACACATTAACATAACAATTCAATACACGTAGCTGAGTACAAGTTGATCTAACGGGACAAATTGTAATCTACTAAGATAATCACATATCTACAAGTTGATCTAACGGGACAATACACGTAGTAACCAGAAATTAAGCAGAATAGATAATCACATACTTCACGCCTTGTAATATACTAAGATTATTACAACTTACGATTACTCTTTGTGGAGACCAAACGCTGCATTATATCTTTCTTGAGCTGGTGGGAATGGCGGTTCTGGGTGCCTTGGATGTGGTTGCGTATGCGGACGTCGGACAATTGATCCTGCAGAGCCGCACAAACCGTACAAGGATGTTGAAATTGACACTTGCGAAAACAGTCACCACAGTGAAAGGGGTTAATCTGTTTTGATGGAATTCAGCTTGTTAGATTTTGACAAAGCTAAAACAAATATCAAGATCAATTTGAAGTAAATGCCTACTTAGGAAACATATATTGGTTTCTACTAATGATACCTACGCCAATCAGACAAGGAAAAGTGTATTTATTTATTTATTATTTAATTTTACATCTTTATTTAACAAATTATTATTTCATAATTTTTATTTTCAAAGTCTGTCATACTATATCAAAATAGTTAATGAGTTGTAAATGTTATATATAATATTACCATTGTATCAACACAAAAGCCCCGACAACATCTCCACCCAAACGGCAAATGGGCAACGGATGCCGCAAAGCCCACAGTTGTCTGGGTCTTCACTCACATTGACGCATCTGTTTCGGCAACAAAAGATTTGTTCAAATGGCCGGAGTCCTTCACGGCATATCCATGGCCTTAACCAGCAATTTTGTTCCTGCAACCGGGCCCAGCTCTGTCTGTTTTGGTCACCTTTGAGCTTTGTGAGAAATGGAGATATGGTTATGTTATGGTTTTCAGTAATGGTTTTCTGCTGCCACTCTACTTCCTGCAATTTTGAATCGCTGAAGTTCAAGTTGATAAGTATCAGAACAATGTAGAATGGTATGAGAAGTGAGAGACAGCAAGCCATTGTAAGATGTATTTTTCGTTCCTACTGTCTATTATTGTGGTAAGTTAAGGCTTATAGTTGTCAAGATTAGCTGTAGTTTGTAGAGCTATTCTGAGAGGAAATGTGAGTTTCTGTACCAGAAAATTCGACAGTTGTACGAAGGTTTCCTGCATAGAACTGGGTTTTACATGATTTTCATGATCAAATTATTGGTGTTAATTTGTCAGTACAATTTCAAGGGGAAAATAATCTACAAGGAGCATATAGTTTTATGCAGGACCTCTCCTAAATCTTGGCAATTTCGGTTTTCACAGAATTTCAAGCTTAACGTGAACTGTAATTCTGTGAAAACCGAAATTGCCAAGATTTAGTAGAGGTCCCGTGATTTCTCAATAAATTAGTGAAAAGTGACTTACTGCTCTTGTTATGTTTGTCAATAAATTATTTTCACTAATTTCAATAAATTGAACGGTTCAAGTAAACTAGAATATTTAGTGTACGATAAACATAGTATCCTAAAGTTTTGCTCAGATCCAACACCCTAAATCTTATCGACAATTTATGAACCAAATTAACCCAGAGGAGCAGAGATGAAGCAACCTTGTTAACCGTATTGAATCACCTTATAACAAATTATAAGTAAAATTGTTTTGCAGCCTAAAAAAGGCTACACAGAGATGAGTTTGAGTCGGTGTTTGTTGTACGTATGAGATAGGACTGTCAATAGATAACATACGGAAGGAGATATTTTCATATCTTATTTAAAACAAGATAATCGAAAGATTCGAACTCGAAAGATTCGAACTCCTACAAATATCAATGCATGATGAATGAAGCCCCGATCCGACCCGACCCGACCCGACCAGACTTCTGACCCGACAATCTTTTGAAGTCTGACCTGACCTGACCTGACCGACACCTCTAAGTAAAAAAAGAGGAACTCCTTGCAAAATTCATACGCCATTAGATCAGAACTGGACAAAAGTGAAATGGTCCCGGCGGGGCTCGAACCCGCGACCTTCGGCTCATAAGACCAACGCTCTAACCAACTGAGCTACGGGACCTTGCATGCTGTTATCGTTTCCTTTTTTTAATATATAATTAAAATAAAAAGGTAAAAGAAAACTCGAGAATACATGGCGTCATCAAGTTACCAAATTGCACGGCTTTTTACAACGAATTAACTATTTAGATGACTAGTTACGTCAGAATAACTTCCAAACTCATTATCACTCAGCAGTTTATTCTGTTATAATTGTCTGCACCAATAGCTTCTGGTAAAAATATTTATATCTGAGATAAACAAGACCGATGTATATATATCAATGAATAAGAGATTATCTTGATATATATAAACAAATTAGTTATTAACTAATTTTGTACTCTTAAGACCGATGTATATATATCAATGTATAAAATATTCATTCTACTCTTATATTTGATATATTAAGAGTACAAAATAACTAATTTATCCTCAGAAACCGATCAAATATAAGACCGATATTTTTCAATTAAACAAGATTTTTTTAATGCTTTTTTTGAAGAGTAGAATGAATATTTTATACATTTAAAATGAGTTTTATAAAAATAATAAAATAGATAAATTCGCAAGTTTTTAAAATTTTAAAAGGAAATACCTAATAATAGGATAAGTAATTTTAAAATTCTTAAAGGGGGGGATTCTGCCATAATAAAACGCCGACCGTGGGGATCGAACCCACGACCACGTGGTTAAAAGCCACGCGCTCTACCACTGAGCTAGGTCGGCTTTGACAATACTAATCCTATTATTATATTAGATAGTGAATTGTATACCAGTGAATTGGTATAGCAGTTAACCCACGCATCCTCATTTTATCAGTTAAACTTGCATATCAAATTAACTAAACTAATTGCCAGTGAATTGGTAAATCCTAAATTGCATTCATCCCACTATAACGGCACAATAGTTATCTGTGTCTGTCCCATTATATCACCAAACTTGAATCATTTTTAGTCAAAATTGACTTGTATATGTATTGTGCAAGTTGGATTTAAATTATCCTTTATTTACTTTTTGTTTATAAAAGAGACTTCCAAGTTCTAATTGATGAACGTTTGAATAGAGAAGTACGTTTGAATGGATCACTTCATTTATACTTCCCTAGATATGCTCTAAATTCAAAGCAAGTACCTCTCACATAGATAGAGGTCTGAAGTTGGTCCTACCTGATGATATTTTGAAACGAAGTTATGAACTAATCATAATTTTCTGACAGGACAGACACCATCAAAAACTACATTAGTAGAATTTATGGACTTCGAGTTGTTCTAGTGGGACATAAAAAAGCATGTCCAAGTAACGGGTACCAACCAACCTATACAAAACTGATCCTCCAAAATTCAATTTCCAAATTCCATTTGCCGGTTTTTGTTAACTGGTAGTTGCCTTAACCGGACCAAGAGACCTTCAAGCTCTACTGAAACCAGTTCTGCTCTTTCACTCGATTTCATGGCCTCACTCATGAGATCAGACACCACTAATTGAAGTTCTTTTGCCTTGTCAGATTGGTTGTCAGAACTGCCATTTTCTCGGCCCAATACAACTGGATTGTGGGTCCGACGCCACCGCAAGGGTAGATAATGATCCGCTATTTGGAAACAGTTAGCAGTTGATAGCACTCTCAGTGCATGCCTACACATACCAGAAAACAAAGGTTAGATAAATGTTTTTGTTTTGTTCGACTTATTTTTCATTGTTATAATTATAATTTGTGTAGCATTTTGCATACAAATGTGAAGGTGATTACAATCATGGAATTTGCATACAAAATTGGTCACAATATTTTGAGACAAGAATTGCTGTACTGTACAAAATCATTTTGGTGCACATGGGCGTGCAGATAATTATTAGTCTTTTTTGTTTTGAAATAAGTGGGAAAACCCCACCAATTCTTTTCATTAAGAAAAAAAGCAAGTAATTATTAATCCTTTTTGGTAGCATCATTTCTCTTTTTATAGAAAATAGAGGGAATCCAAATCAACTCTTGCCACCCATACCTGCACAAAATTCCACTAAACTCAAACATCCTACAGCTACAAGAGATCAGCTCATGGCGTGGCATCCATGTCACTGTGTGGTTGCTGCCAGCGTGTGCCTTGGTGTGGTGCCGCACAAGAAATGATGTGTTGTCAGTCTGCAAGCATGCATAGTGTATCGACATCACAAGCTCGTCTTGCAATTTGGAGAATGCATAGGGAGTTAAAACTGAGGCCGCATGAGCCTCCATTGGCGCTCCAGTTTTGAACGAAATATTCTGTAATTTCTGTTGCATAGTTTGTAGCTCACTAGTTTGGTCTCTATAATCAACTGCCAAGGCTACCTGGAAATTAGGGTCTTTTAGAGGTTACTTCTGCAAGTTAGTGCACTAGAAGAAAGCAGAATAAAAAATATTATATATAGTAAATTACTTTAAGAGAGACTTTTGAAAATTAGGTACGACAGTTTTAATGTATCTGCAAAGACACTTCGCACATGGGCCATAGCACTCAACATTTTGGGTCATTTGCAACGAGCACACAACATAATATAGAAAACTAACATCCTGATTTGTGGCTTAGTTTAGGGCAGTACCAATTAAGAAAAAAGAAAACTCATCAAAGGTAAGTCCAGTTGTCAAGAACAAAGCAAAGTTATGGTCTTTCCATTAGACAGATCTAAGAGATACTACTAATTATTTGCAAATGTAACCCAGTAACATGGCCCTTTGATGAATCAGCCATAAAGGATATAAGGCACTACCTGTTCTATAAAAGGTGCAAGTTGTGTCTGAGCAGTCAGAAACCTTTGAATGAATGCATTTATGGACTTAGACACACCAGGCCAACAAAACCCCGCAACGTAGTGGCCCCTTAGATATGGTAAGGCCCAGAGGGACCTAAATGCAAATAAGTTCGCAATATGTTTGTTTGTTTGCAACCTGTAATTCTTGACCATCTCATTCCAACCTATCTCAAAATCTTCTATACTCTCGCAATTGTAGAGCCGGTAGAAATCCATTTTCCACTGTGCGTACCGCTCTCCTAAAACTGCATTAAACCAGGAGGGAAATTTTCCAACTATGAGCCATAAACAGAATGCATGTTTTGAGTCAGGCATTTCGATCTCTATGGATTCTTTCAGGCAAGCATTTTGGTCTGTCAGAATTGTCTGTGGTGCTTTCCCGTTCATGAAGCTTAGAAATGCCTGTTTTTCGACCCAAGGAAGCATTAAGTTAGAAATTCAGATATCATCTAACAAATTAACAAAGCAAGAATGTCAGCATGCAATTCCGCACATCTACAATCCAATCAAACTTATACAAATTAATAGAACTTACTAATTGTGGCACAGGTTTAGCTGACATTCTGGCATTTCAAAACATGTTTACTTATTTCTGGTTTAAAATAACTCGGTTTGAGCCATATGGTTTAACTTGTCATGCATAATAAAAATCAACATCTATTTCCTTCACTAATCTATGTACATACTTACCTGCAATGCCCATGAAAAGGAATGTGAACTCTCTTCCCTCAATAGAACACAACCAAAGAAGCATGGAAGTCCATAGTTATTCATCCCAACCCATATCCCGAGAGACATATCTAAAGCAGAAATCCGGTGACTCGAATAAAAAACAACTGCATCACCGAATATTTCATATGACTGTACTGATGAGGCATGTGACCACGCAATATTTTCCAACCTGTTACTGGAATCGACCGTAAAATAGTAGCGGAATTTTGGGTTCCGCTCCTTTATGCTCTTGAACATCCTTATTAGGCCAATGCCTTCCTCCTCTTGATCTATCTTTCTTAAAGATTGAATGAAGTTCCTTACGTCCTTCTCAGTGAAGGGCAATTTACCGGGCTCGACACACTTTTCAAGCTCCATTAACCGCATCATTTGCTGCACAGTGATACCAGATTTGTAAAACATGTGGATGCGGGTCTTGTCAGAATCAGATATGACTCTGTAAGCTGGGAGGAAGCGGACTTGCTCAGGCTTGAGGAGCTCATGGTTATGGTAATTTACAAAACCTGTGACCCGCCATTCATGCATGCCTCCATCAGAAATCTTGCTTATGCGCATGTATGCTTGGCAGCCGCATCGCGTTGATTTTCGGTTGCGCTGTCGCTTTAGACCTGCTTGGCAGCAAATAATCAATACTTTTGCTTAAAAATACATTATCAGTAAATAAGAAGCATCTACCAGAGATTTATCATGTCCAGAGCAGCAAATAAGTTGCTTTTTTCGGTTATAGATGGTGGGTTGTATCTAATCAAGGCCTATATTGCTATCATGACTGTGACACTATTGCTGGCAGTGGTCATGGGTGATATACTGTCATACATAAAAATGCACCCAGAAACCCAAGTTTGACCTTGCTGCATTTAAAGAACATTACAGATGTGCCAAAGAAGATGCTGGTGCTGCAGTTCATAACAATAGACTCATTAGTAAAAATGTAAAATCACATTGATGTGACCGCGACTCACTGATACACCTGATCAGGCCAAACAACTGTCGTTAAATGCCAACAGCTTAGAATCCCTTAAATGAATTTGGATGCTTGGAAGGCATACTGCCAGTAATGCAGCAAAAACCACCTTATCAGCAACGACTACAATCACACTGATGATACCAGAACGGACTGAAAATAAAAGATTCATTAACTCACTTGGTTGCTTAGAAGGGGTGTTGCCAGCACGATGACACACAAAATACCGCCTCGTCAGACCTTTCCCAACCCCGTCCTTTCCTTCAGTCCTATGACGACGAATCGAGAACCCGCACCTCTTGGCGAACTGGCTGTAGAACTCACAGGCTGCATCATGGGTCACAAATTGTTGGCCAATATACGGCACACTAGAGGCATCTAGGGAGAGGTGTGAAGCCGTCTCCTCAGGTGACTCATCGGTCGTGCTTGAGGGGGATTGCTGCTCTGAGATGGCCTCATCATAGATGGATAACATTGCCTTTTCTTCATCTGACATGCTCTTTTGTATCCTCTTTACTGTTGCATTGTGGCCTAAGTAGGGATTGATCACACCTGTTTAATATAATCAAATAAAGATGAAATTTACATGAAGTTGATCAAATGAAAAACAGGTTGACTTCACATCAAACATCTGATGTGCACGAGACAAGAGCATGTGTTTATTCAAAAAAAAAAACAGATTGAAGCTAGCATCAACCACTGATCAAGTAACATAGCATTAACGACCATGTATAATGAAACTGCGTGTAATCAGCTCAAAATCAGTGACTTTTTACTTTAAACCTCAAAATTCATGTAAAATTAGAAATGGGAGAAGAGGAGAGATGCTCACGGATCAGAGAATCTTTTCGGAAGCGATCAAAGACAAGAAAGAGTCATGGAGCGAGTCGTTGGGGCGGGTCAAACAGCACTAACACAGACGCGAAACAAAGCGATTGATAACGCTAAGTACCGAAGAGATGAAGTGTGAGATCGGAGTGACGGTGGCGACTGTCTGGAAGCATCCAGTACTCCAGTGAGGAAGATGAAGAATACATTTTTCTTATCAGGTCCTTACTGTATTACGAAATTGTGCTGCTTGTTGTGCAACTTGGGAAACTGGAAACATTGCAGTATTGCATTTTAATCCTTTAAGTTCGCGTGAATTTCTCTTGTTAGATATTTGGTACGGAAATTCATGTGAAATTTTTATGAGAGTTAATTTTTAATTACCTTCTAACTTTTTTAAAGTTATATTTTGTTACTTCTTATATTAAATTAAATTACAATCAAGAGAAACAAGATCAATCAAATAAAATAATGAAATTTTTTATATTTTTTCTCATTTATTTTCATTTTTCATCTCTTTATCTCTTTTCTTTCATATTTTATTAGATAGAATAGAAAAAGTGAATGGACTAGACATGAAAAAAGAAGAAGAAAGTCATCCTATTTTTGAGTTTTACTTTGAAATTAACGGGGTGAGATGAGGTAAATGAAGAAGAACTCTTACCAATTTTTATTGTTGTTTTCTAATTTGAAGGATAAAAAAAATCAACCTCTGCTTCATTTTCATTCCCATTACTTCTCATTTCACTTTTTTTTTTCTTTTCAGTTCAAGACTAGACTCTAAAAAAAACTCTTCCTAAAGTTCAACATCTATTTGGTATTAGATTTTTTTTGCAAAATGGCAATAAAGTATATTCTGTGAGAAAAAGATTTTTTTATAGTGACTATTTGTAGGGCTGTCAATGGGTAGGATAAGGTACGGGTAGGTATTTTCATACTCATACTCATTAAAATTTTCTTTATTCATATTATATTCATATCCATTAAAATTTTCTTTACTCATACCTTATGCATACCCGTCAAAAATTTCGAGTAACGAAACGGTTAATGATAGATAATGAATAAAAAAGAATAAAATAAAAAATATATGATTTTGACAAATTAATTGTATGAAATAAATATATACTTCTCAAAAACAACAATAAATACATTCTAGATATTACATAAATTACAAAAGTTTCTTCTCATTTCACTTGTCACTAAAAAAATATATTACTTAGTACTTACTAATTAAACATTATAAAAAAAAATAATGCAAACTAATTTCTTTATCAATGTACATGATGCATTATTTAATATTAAAACAAGGCATGCATATTTCAATGATGTATACATTTTTTTTTAAATACAGATATTTCTAGTTTTAATTTAGTCAATTGTTTTCAAACTATGAAATAAATTATAATATATATTTATATAATTTACCCAATAGATAACAGGTACGATATAGCTCTTACTCGTACTTTTACCCGATAAGTTAACGAAATTTTTTCTTACCTATATCCATGTACGATAAGCTAACGAAAAAATCATTATACATATCCGCTTTAGCGGATACGATACGAGTCGGATAACGGCCAAAAGAGTTTCGATACGAGTCGGATAACGAAAAAAATCCTTAAAATATTTGTTCGGCCACTATTCATAATTAATAGTCTTTTATTTTAATTGAACAGTGGCGGAGAAATGGACCTGAGCTTTCCTATGATTACGAAAATTCTTACTGTGATCTTCAATTTGCAAATATTTTTTTAGTGCTAAATTGTTCATGCCCTATGTTGGGTTACGAACGTTTAAATTCGTCAATTGGCTTAAGTTGCGGAAAGACCATAAAACAAAAATTTTACTTCTAACTTAAGCCAATGATTAAACGAGATATGTCAGATAAACTACCGAGGATGTCCACCTCCCGTTTATCTTCGGCATCAAAACCCGATTTAATCCTTACACAGACATAATTGATTTCTAAAACTTTAATCTACTTAAAATTAAATAGATTAATATAATATTTATCCCTTGATCCAAATTCGAATTGGATTGCAGCAGACTCGGAAGATCGAATCTGACAAACTCCTCTCTTCGGAGTCTCAGACGTCTGATACCTCTATCGGTGATCCACCAGGATGACCAGAGAGCGCTTTATTTCTTCTGCCAGAAATATCGTAAACCGCAGAATTCTGCAAAAACACTATTCATCGAGATAAGGACTAAATAAATATATTTACGACTCGCAGTTATTCAAATATGAAATACTGCTCCTTTCTCAAAAATATTAATTTCTGAATTCCGTAAATAACCGTAACCGAGATAGAGAGAAAATATATTTATCGATTCGATCCTGAGTGAACATATACGATACGATTTTTGATGTGTTTTCTCTCTCTCCATGCCTCTCTATTTATAAGAAAATGAGGAGGTTGGTTGATTACCAAAATACCCCTAAAATGTGAAATGACCAAAATGCTCATGGAAAGCATATCCAAAAAAATATCTTTGCCACCTCATTTGCTTGCCGACCTCCCTTTTAAATTTTTTTATTTATATTTATTTATTTTTAATTAAGATTTTAATTAATTTTTAATTAAGGTTTTAATTTGATAATGACTTTCATCCCAAATTCAAAATCATAATTAATATTTAAAATCTAAATCAAATACATATAAATAAATATAAATATATAATTGTTCTCAAAAATTATATTTCTCAGGGTTCGGTATCGGTTTGGTTTCGATATGATTTTATATAATGTATCGTATACGTTTATAAATTCAACCATTGTTTTTGCTTGTCATCTTATATGACATATATAATTTAATCATATCACATATAATTAATTATAACCATCTTAATATTAATTATAACTAATTTATAATTAATCATTAAGATTCTCTGATTATCTCCTATACGGTGTGACCCAATAGGATCTGTGTTATGTTGGTAAATAGAATTAAAACCATTTTAACTTCTATAATCATAGGAGGCATCTTACATCTGCACTATGATCATCCAATTACACAGATGATGTTGTACTACACAATATCACGATTCACTAAACATTTTAGTCGTGTTAATTCTTTTGTCTCACAGTGTCAGATTAGTTTCAAGGTAGGTGTGTGTCATCCTTGCAAGCTTAATCTTTTCTCGATCTTGAGGAGACGTATCAAATATAATTACTCTTGTAATTATACTGCATGCAGATAATCCTACTCTATCAAGGGGTCTAGTGATACTGTAACTCGTATATAGATACGAGGGACAATAGTACTTTCGGTAAACCATCACTACCTCAGCTAAGTTATGTATACCGAAAAGCTATCTTTATGACTGTGTTTCACCGACAGCGTTAGATAACAATCACACATATACATGTCTTAGTAGGAAAGATGAATACCTCATACTTTAGAACTTAATACTGAATGAAAATATTAATGACACGTACACAATTTTATTTAATGTTTCATTCGAGGTATGTCAAATACCATGTTTCTGGAACATGTATCTAATGCACATTCTAACATTGTAACGGTAAGTTAGTGTTCCTGCTAATTACCTTGGTTAGAGACTTTTAAGAATATATATCATCTATTATGAAGTTTCACAATTTCAGTTATTGACTCTAGTCAGATAAAGAAATACTCAAGATAACAAAATGACAATTTATTAATCACTCAATTCATGAACAAAGCTTTATGATAATTTATCGTATTATTGACTTCTAAATTATTACAAACTAACAATCTCCCACTTAAGCTAGAAGCCAATCAACGTAGGCTCTAGTTACACGAATCTCTAATTTTAAAAAAAATCTCATAGATCTAAAGAAAGTCTCACATCCAATCTCCTATGTGTCTCAGACCCATAGAAGTTGTGTGCAACTGGTGCTTGGCTTGAAGAAGAGGTTTCGTGAGTAGATCAGCTGTGTTGCTGGCTGTGTCAACTCTACATATCTTTACATCACCTTTATTTACTATTTCTCGTATTAGGTGATAACGTCGTAGAACATGCTTGGATACGAGTGCAATCTCGGTTCCTTCGCCTGAGCTATAGCTCCATTGTTGTCACAATAGAGGTCCACAGGTCCTTGAACATTGGAAATCATTCCTAGTTCGCTAAGGAACTTCTTGATCCATAACCCTTATTTTGTTGCTTCGAATGTGGCTATGTACTCAGCTTCGGTGGTTAAGTCTGTTGTAGTCTCATGTTTTGAGCTCTTCCAGCTCATAGCCCCTCCGTTGAGTATGAACACGTATCCAGACTGTGATCTCGTATCATCTCGATCAGTTTGGAAACTAGCATCAGTGTAACCATTTATTATGAGCTCGAAGTCACCACCATAGACGAGAAACATATCATTAGTTCTTTTTAAGTACTTAAGGATATTCTTTGCAGCATTCTAGTGCTCCATGTCTGGATTAGCCTGATATCTACTCCTCATACTTAAAGCGTACGAGACATCAGGGCGAGTGCACAACATGACGTACATGATAGAGCCTATAGCCGAAGTGTATGGCACTCTACTCATTATGCTTTGCTCATCAGTTGTCGAAGGATACTGAGTCTTGCTAAGCTGCGCACCATGATTCATTGGCAGAAAATCCTTTCTTAGAATCCTACATGCTAAACCTATTTAGCACTTGTTAATGTACGTGTCTTGACTTAATCTTATAAGTTTTTTCGATCTATCACGATAGATCTTTATGCCTAGTATATAGACAGTCTCGCCTAAGTCCTTCATCGAGAAAACTTTTTTTTAATGAAGACTTAGCTTGTTGCAACATAGGAATATCATTTCTCATTAAGAGTATGTCATCTACATATAAGATTAAAAAGGCGATGACACACTCGCTAGTCTTCCTGTATACACATGATTCTTCTTCGCATCTGACGAAGCCAAACTTTTTGACTTCTTCGTCAAACCGAAGATTCCAACTCTGTGATGCTTGCTTCAATCCATAAATCGATTTAAGAAGCTTGCATAACTTCCCAACATTCTTTGGATCCTTAAAACCCTCAGACTGTGTCATGTACACATCCTCTTCTAAATTTTCATTTAAGAAGGCGGTTTTGACATTCATTTGTCATATTTCATAATCATAAAATGCAGCAATTGCTAAGAGTATCCGAATTGACTTAAACTTAGCTACGGGCGAAAAAGTTTCATCATAATCAACTCATTGAATTTGTTTGAAACATTTCGCTACCAGTCGTGCTTTGTATACAGTAATTTTACCATCCATATCTATTTTTCTTTTAAAAATTCATTTGTTAGCTATGGGTTTCACCTCATCAAATGGTACAACTAAGTTCCACACCGTGTTGTCATTCATTGATTGTATTTCAGATCTCATGGCCTCTAGCCATTTTTCAGAGTCGGGCCTATCCATTGCTTCCGCATAGGTCATAGGATCTTCATTATCATATATCGAGACCTCGTGCAGTCCCAAGTACCTCTCAGGTGCATGGACTGTCCTTGTAGACCTACGTAGCACTTGACCTTCGAGCTGTTGAACTTGATCTACAACTATTTGCGGATCTAGTTCTACTTCAACTTGCGTCGAAGTACTCGAGCTCGGGATTAGAACCTCCTCCACAACTACTTGTGGATTTGATTCTTCCAGATGCTCTTCAACCAAAGTATCAAGTGGTGGGTTAATCTGATGTGGTTTAGATACTGTATTGTGTGATGTATCTCGAATTTCTTCAAGAATTACATTACTCCCACTACTTCCTTTTGCGAGAAACAGATTTTCCAAAATACACCAACACGAGCAACAACTATTTTATTCTCGACCTGGTGATAGAAGTAATATCCTTTCGTTTCCTTAGGATACCCTACGAAAAAGCATTTGTCAGACTTGGGATAAAGTTTGCCAGACGTCGGACGTTTGACAAATACTTCGCAACCTTATATTTTAAGATAAGACATATTTGGAGTTTTCCCAAACCATAACTCTTATGGAGTCTTTTCAACTGACTTAGACGAAATTATACTTATTGTTCGTGCGGCAGTTTCTAGTGCGTGCCCCCAAAATGATTTCAGAAAAGTGGCATTACTCATCATGGATCAAACCATGTCTAGCAGAGTTCAATTCCTCCTCTCAGAAACACCATTTCATTGTGGTGTCCTCGGAGGCGTGAGTTGTGAGACTATTCCACATTCTTTTAAGTATGTAATAAACTCAAAACTCAAGTACTCGCCTCCAGGATCAGATCGTAAAGCCTTAATACTCTTGTTTAATTGATTTTCTACTTCAGCCTTGAATTTCTTGAACTTTTCAAAGGATTCAGACTTATGTCTCATCAAGTAGACATAACCGTATCTACTGTAATCATCAGTAAACGTGATAAAATAAGAATAACCATTTCTTGTACAAGTACTCATAGGTTCACATACATCAGTATGTACAAGTCCTAGTAAGTCACTTGCCCTTTCGCCCTTTTTGGAGAAAGACACTTTGGTCATTTTTCCATGTAAGCAAGATTTGCATGTGTTAATTGATTCAAGATCAAAATTTCCAATAAGTCCATCTTTATGCAACTTCTTGATGCGTTTCTCGTTTATATGACCAAGGCGACAATGCCACATGTATGTCGTGCTTTCATGAGACGCTTTGAGTCGTTTGTTAGTTATGTTGAACACAGATTTTTCCATTTCCAATATATACATGCCATTCATCATACAAGAGGATCCATAATATAATTCTCCTTTATATATTGAGCAACCATTGTTCTTTATTACAAAAGAGAACACATTCGTCTCTAAACATGAGATCGAAATTATGTTCTTCGAAATGCTAGGAACAAAATAAATATTTTCTAGTTCCAATACAAGTTCGCTAGGCAAATACAACTCTATATTTCCAACTGTTACGGCTGCAACCTTTGCTTTGTTTCTAACTTGGAGTTGTACTTCTTTGTTACGTAATTTCCTTCTATTCATTAGTGCTTGCATATTCGAACAAATATGAGCACATGATCCAGTATCTAATATCCAATCATTAATAGATGTAGTAACGTTAATTTCAACAACAAACATACCTGAGGATGAAGGTTTGGAACCATTTCCAGACTTCATGTCTGTCAGACACTTGGGACAATTTCCTTTCCAATGACCCTTTACTTTACAGTAATCACAGTCAGAGGCGACATAAACCTTTACCTTGGGAGGATTGGATTTAGCAATCTTTTTCCCTTTTCCCTTATACTTAGAAGCCACTTTCTTTGGAGTCCTTTTTATCTTCCTCTCACCTGCTCGGATCATGGGGACATAAGAACTCTTCTTCATGTCATCATCTGCAATCATGAGCATCATTTGCAGCTCTTGCAGACTCTTGTCCATTCCCAGCTTGTAGAAGTTTATGATGAACTCCAAAAAGCTGGGAGTGAGTGAGTGCAAGATAATGTCTGTAGCAAACTCTTTGCTCAACGGGGTGTTTAGCTTCTCCAGTTGCTCAACATCGCTCGTCATACAGAGCATGTGAGTGCTGACAGAGTCGCCTTCAGTCAACTTGTGACTTAATAGGGATTTGATTACTTTAAATCTCTCATAGGTCGTGGTGTCCATGAATTGACGCTGCAATTCAGAAACCATAGTACCTACATGGAGACTTTGTATATCAAGCTCATCTTCCATGTGCTTGGTGTACAGAGCGACCTTATCTACTTTGCCATCATTAGGCTTAGCAGGGACCGGTGAGTTTAAGACATATTCTTTCTTCTCTCGCCTTAATGCAATAGACGATTCTTTAGTCATATTTCTACAACGTTAAAAGTAAAGATTTTAGCTTTGTACATGTAATGTTCTATTCAAATAATAAAACTCTCACTGCAAATTTGTTCTATTTCCTTTTGTAGTAGGACCAAGATCTCTATTTTCACTAATATATAAGTTAGCTGTTATGCATAACTCGGCTATTAGTTACCTTAGGCAAGCCATCTTGCTAATCACACCTTGCTTTGTGATTCTTGGTTATGTTAAAACATCGTATGTTTTTAACGAAGACTTTGCCCCAAGCCCAAAACTTTTTTGGAAATCATTGGTAAGTAATCTCACTCTACTTGGTTTGTTATGTCTTACATAATCCTTGACCACCAAAGATAAAAGACGACGCCTACTGAGTAGAGAATCGTCAACCAATGAACAATAGTGTGAGAATGATAAAGTAGGAAGGACATACTACTTAATTCGTGTGGGTTTGTAAAACTTAACCATCTTTTAGTCCACATTCTAACCTTGTAACGATAAGTTAGTGTTCCTGCTAATTACCTTGGTTAGAGACTTTTAAGAATATATATCATCTATATTATGAAGTTTCACAATTTCAGTTATTGACTCTAGTAAGATAAAGAAATGATTCATAAATTCAATAATACTCAAGGTAACAAAATGACAATTTATTAATCACTCAATTCATGACAAAGCTTTATGATAATTTATCGTATTATTGACTTCTAGATTATTACAAACTAACACCCTACTATGTCAAAATATTCAAAATAATGGCCTGCTATTTAAATTAACCTTATTTTCCACAACAAAAAATGAGAAACCTATCCACGAAAAGTAGGACTGTCAATGGTTGATCGTTTAATCATTTCATTTCGTGACAAATAAAATGATTACAATAAAAAATTCTTTCGTTTAAATAACGAAAAAGTTAACGGAAATATATTGTTTCATGATTGTTTGTTTCGTAATTTCGTTTGTTACTGTGAATTGTTTTGATTTCAGAAAAAAATAATGCTTAAAGAAGGTGATGGGAGAGTAGATATGATTGTTCAAACAAGAAGATGAATAATTTGATTCTTGTGTATATAGTTAGTTAGAATAGTTCATCACGAATTCCTGATTTTCCTTAATGTGATGAAAGATAAAATGAATGAAGAGCGAAAAAAATGAGTTTGATTCGTTTCGATCATTTTTTAACGAAACAGTTATCGAAACAAAATTTCTTAATTATTTATTAAACAAAACAACCAACATAACTACCATCTTTTGTGATGGTTCCTTCCGCACGTTAGAGAAAAAAATCATGCCACATTGGATCGTGAACTGTAGAGCGACCGTGACCACACGAAAGTCTTCACAATATCAGTAAGAAACTTGCCACATTGGTGAAGAAAAGCATGACCAACCATTTCAGATTATTTTAATCGTCTCTCTTTCTCTCTCTTCTCCGCTTTTTATCTTGCGCTGAAACTCACTACCAGCACCACTTGCATGCTATAAAACAAACGAAAGAGAAAACAAAAGTGAGAAGGCGAGAAGAGAAAAATGGGGATTGAGGTGTTGGCGCTCTCCATGCCTTCTCCCTCCTCTCAGTGTAAGCTTATACCTTCCAAATTATTCCGTTTATGTTTGGATTTATGTTTCTCATGTACTGGTTTGCTGATAAGTACTTGGGTTGGGTTTAAGCTTAAGTAGATCTAGCACTGAGAAGTTTGTCTTGTTCTATCTTGTTTTCGTTTTCTCATCAGGGGAGAGGTTATCTTCATCTCATCAGGCAAGCACAAGGGGTGTGATTGAGATGGGAAGTGAACTTGCTTCTTCTAACTTTGTCAAGCCTATGCAATTGCCAATTAGGTACTGTTCTTACACTATTAAACGGTAGAAACTTTGTGTGTTTCATTATTTGCTAAGAGCAATTAAAAGTGTATAATTCTAGGAAGGATGATAATGAAATTGCAATTGGCATGTCTAGTCTGGCATCTTCCAACAAAACAGAACTGACAAGTTGGAAATGTTTTTTTTTTTTTGTCAAACCTAGCAATGCTACATAGTGCTTGAAAATAGCATAAGAATTGTACAGAAGAGATTCGCACTATGCCCTCATTTCCTGACAACCCTTCTGGTAAAATATAAACTTGGTATGGTTCTAAACTTCTATATGTAAACTGAAACTGTATCATAACAGTTTCACAGTTCAAAATTATATTATCGCCACTTTTACCCCAGTATAATACCAATCCATACTTTTAGGGCACATGTCCAGTGACAGCAATGCTGCATATCTAGCTTTACCAAAAGAATTTGTCTAGTTACTGTAAAAGAATTTTTAAAAATTAGATAAGCCTAGAAGTCTCTAATTTGATGAGTAACTTTATTTATTTATTTATTTATTTAATTGCATAGAAGGATAAACATGCAACACCGATGTTCAACTAAAGCAAGAAAGTACCCATGTTCCAGCCAGATAGAGGCCTTTGCTAGACAAAACCACAAAAAGAAACAAAATTTCCAACAATTTCGCCCCGCTTACAAAATTGAACCATTGGCTGACAATAGAAGCTCTTTTCAAAGACATTCTTCTGTCTCTGAGGCTGTTCTCACCTCCGAATCCAAATCCAACTCGCTTATAATTGGAAATGAAAAGGTCGGGGTGCTTCTGCTTAATCTTGGTGGCCCTGAGACACTTGATGATGTGCAACCCTTCTTGTTTAATCTCTTTGCAGACCCAGTAAATGGCTACTTTTTTCTTTAGTACCCATATTCTTGAACAAAAGTAATCAAAGCCATGTAAAGTTTGTAGTTGGAAGGTTAATCATTTCATCAAATTGATGACAGGATATAATAAGGCTTCCTCGGATGTTCAGATTTTTTCAGAAACCACTGGCACAGTTCATATCTGTTGTTAGAGCACCAAAAAGTAAAGAAGGCTATGCTTCTATTGGAGGTGGATCTCCACTGCGTCAGATTACTGACACCCAGGTAAAAGCGAAAAAAAGAATAACAAGTAAATTGCTCAAATTTTACTAAAGTATCATGTTTTGGTCCCTGAAGCTTCTAAGCTTTTTTTCGGCACGTATACATTGTAGTAATAATGGTTTTAGTTTGTGAGTACTACAGACAAAATACCTTGAAGAAAATCTGGTCATGAGTAACTATTAAAATTTCATTAATCATTTTGATAATGTTTCAGTAAATAAATTTAGTACATGCAGTGCAAGAGATTTTTTGGGACATATTTACTCTTGAAAAGATAACTGTCAATTTTTTTTACTGAACAAATAACAACATGAGCCAAAACAGGATATGACCGAGTGGTACTTCAAGGACATTCGTGTTATCCACTAAACAAAGTGCATTTAGATTCTATTTATTTAAGCTTTCTGTTTTGATTGCAACTTAAAGGCTGAAGAGTTGAGGAAGTCTTTATGGGAAAAGAATGTTCCAGCAAAGGTTTATGTTGGTATGCGGTATTGGCATCCTTTCACTGAAGAAGCTATAGAGCAGGTTGGTTTATCCACATATACTCTTATAGTCTTATTCTTGTTTATAAATTCAGGAAATTCTATTTAACATTGGAGATAAAATATTTGTTTTATAAGAATTTAGTTTTTGGTATATTTAAATTAGAATTTTAGTATGCTTCATCGTGCCTGTGTATGTTTTAGGAAAATAAGTAACATCAATTTGTGTTGGTATCCATTAACAATGCCTTGAGGGAAAAAACAATAGTGTTTGCATTATAATTGGTTACCAAACTTCATTTGATTTTATTGACCTTTGATTTTTATCAAAACCATTAAATATGACTATTGCAAATTTCAAGTCGTTTGATGACTTAAAACATGCATCAAATTTATAATTTCTTGTGATTTTCTACATAGTCAAATCCATTGTCCCACCCTAACTTACAGTAGTTTGAAATGTATTCATGTGTATAGAGATAAAAGACTGACTGGCCTAACGATGCTATCATTTCCGCATTAAATTGCAAAAGGTTTGCTAAAATGCCTTCTCAGAAGAATAGTCTAAAAGATAAAATTTGCTTAATATTGAACATGCTTCAGAAGGCTTTGCATTTTGATTTCCCAGGGATGCATGGTATTCTAAGTTTTGCGGGGCCATTGTAACATAATTTTCCATTGGAAAAGACTGTTATTCATTTTGCAAATGGTGTCTGTTATAATTTTACATTTGATTTATCTAATTACTCTAGATGCTTTTCAGTCCAGTTTGTGCCATATTCATTGATTTTGGAAAACACATAAGCCTAGTACCAATGGGATACTTAAATTCAAAGTATCCGTTTTTTTTAAAACATATAAGCCCGTTGGTTTTTCATTGTTCATTTCCCATTTGGTCTCAAATAAATTCATAGTATTCCATTTTGATCTCCAAATTTCAAAGTCTTAATTTTGATACCTGGACATCATTTGATCTGCATCTAGTACTGACATGTATGTTCAATTTTGCCTAGTTTTCCTATCATAACGAAAGCAAAGGTGGGAATTTAATAAGAACTCAGAAGAACCAAATGATGAGGCTATTTTGTTACCATTTGTGTTGTTTACTTAAAGGACAGTCAATCCCTATTTTAGATGCTTAAGCAACAAAAAGGTTGTCAATGTTTAATTTGACAACTTGTTTTATTGAATAGGTTTTTTTTTTCCTAAAAATGTTTTATTAACAGTTTCTGTTCTTCTAATATCTTTTACAGATAAAAAGGGATGGAATCACAAAGCTCGTTGTACTTCCACTTTATCCACAATTCTCCATATCTACCAGTGGCTCGAGCCTTCGTTTGCTTGAGAGCATATTCAGGTGGTTATTAAAAAGATGACAAAGACTCTAGAATGCAGACCATAATTATTTTAAATTCATTTTCCATAAATTCATATGTGCTGAACCTTTAAAATCTTTCTGTTCAGAGAGGATGAGTATCTGGTTAACATGCAACATACTGTTATACCATCTTGGTACCAGCGTGAAGGTTACGTCAAAGCCATGTCCACATTAATAGAGAAGGAGCTCTCCAAGTTTGCTTCCCCTCAGCAAGTATTGTGTATTCTTTATTTCTTTAATTTTATTAATACTGATGTTTTCTCAGTGGAAGTTACTCATTTTTAGTTATATGCAAGCACTCAATAGTTACCCTATTTGGTAGTTCCAGTAATTCTCTAATAAGTTGTTTCTAAAATTACTACTATCACTGTACCTAACCTGGTCAATTCAAATGATCAACTTTCTTCTGTCTTTCTTGGACAATCAATTCACAACCAGTCCTTTAAAATATAGTTCCATTCGAACATGTAAAAAGTAAGTAAAAATGCTTGTTAGTGAGGTTTTGAAAAAAATGTCACCATCTAACAGAAATACCTTTTTCTGGTGCTCTAATCTAGTGGTTGGTGCTATCTGCTAACTTTGTAGCACAGACACCCAATTTCACATGCATGGAAAAGAAAATGGGTTGGTTCTTACCTCTGAAACTATGACAAAATCAACTCTTTGGTGTCTACTTTAGTACATTTGGCATGGTCTATTTCTTTCTTCGAGGGCGTAAGGATTAATGGGATATTAAGCATTAGTGGGTCAAATGCAGGTAATGATATTTTTTAGTGCTCATGGGGTCCCACTTGCATATGTCGAAGAAGCTGGTGACCCATATAAAGCTGAAATGGAAGAGTGTGTAGATCTTATAATGGAAGAGCTGGAGAATAGAGGGATCACCAATCCCTGTACACTAGCTTACCAGGTGCCTACAAAGCCTGTAACTCGAAACTCTCATATTTCATATGTACATATATATGAGGTTGTAGCACAAACTAAATGCCTTCCTGATATACTGATAGAGCCGAGTGGGGCCTGTTGAGTGGTTGAAACCTTACACTGATGAGACAATCATTGAGCTGGGGCGGAGTGGCGTGAAGAGTCTCTTAGCTGTACCAATCAGGTATTGTTAGTTCTATTAAGTGTTTCTTCGTTAATTGTACCCAAATTTCTTATATTGGAAAAGGATGACTAATATAGTTTCACGTCATTTGCATATTCCACTATGCTATGAAATTTAGGTTGGATTCCATATAAAAGTTTCAAGTCAACTTTTTTCCATTCTAACTCCTGATTATAGTAAATCAAATCAAACAATATTTAGGTTGCATTGCCAGCTCATGTGATTTGTATGCGGTAAATGAAATAGGATGAAAAAATCTGGTTGTCTGTAAGTCAACGTTTTTACTTTATCAGCCTCAATGTTGGTGAGTGAGCCTAACTTAACCAAAGAAAACCCGGAAGTGTTCTGTATCAATTTCATGCTGGGACATAATTTATTTAATTGCAAATATGCTAAAACACAGAGAGTGCTTGCAAAAAGCCTTTTGACTACTCTTTATGAGTGGTTGAATACCTACATGTACTGTATCTGATTGGTACTTTTTCATACCATTTTGATCTTTCATTTTACTTGTACATGTTCTTTTGTAATGTGTAGTTTCGTGAGCGAGCATATAGAAACTCTTGAGGAAATAGATGTGGAGTACAAGGAACTTGCCTTAAAATCAGGAATACAGAACTGGGGTCGGGTACCAGCACTAGGATGTGAACCCACTTTCATATCTGATCTAGCTGATGCCGTCATCGAAAGTCTTCCTTATGTTGGTGCGATGGCTGTATCCAATCTTGAGGCACGCCAGGTAATTATACTCCTTCCTCTGGAATCTTCATATGTGCCACTGTTTTGCTAGAATTTGCATGGGTCTTTGGTGAAGTTAATGTCTGTGTGTGTTAGTGTAGTGTTACATGATTTTAGTATAATGGTGTGGTAATATAAGGCAGAAAAAGTGATTTTCTAATAAAGTTATTTTACTTTATAAGTTTTAGTGCAAATTTTCCCATCCATCATAACATTTGAACCAACTCTTTGTTTATAATACTACTCTCGTCGTACCATACTACAACTACTTATTGGCTGGTCCATTGTGTTTTTCTGTGGGATATAATTTTACTCTGTTTTATTATTGGGTTCACATTAGCATGTTAGACCTTTTCTGTAGATATCCAATTTCATACCTGAAAAATGATTCCTACCATTACATGTTAGTAGCTGTTACATACTACTGTCACGCAGGTTTGTTACCTCTTGAACTTGCTGTATTTAACCACATTATAGGGTAAATTATAACATGGCAACTGCCGGATACAAAAACCTATTCAATAAGAGTACTGACCATGATATTTTTGCTTTACCTCTCTAGTTGACATGTAGCATATGGCCAGTTCCTGTGATACTGTGTAGTTGTTAATTTCCAAAATCCTTTTGATGTAAAATCATTGACAGACAGGATCAGTATAGGAAAATAACTCTTTACAAAATTTGTATATTCCATCTTTAAAAAAAATTTAGGACCAGTTTCAATTGGGCTTGCTGCTACTTTGTTCCAAAAATCATTTTTCTTAACAACAGCTCCTGCTTTTGTTCAGCCACTTGTTCCACTTGGAAGTGTTGAAGAACTATTGGCAGCATATGATTCGAAGAGAGGCGAGCTTCCTCCTCCTGTTACAGTGTGGGAGTGGGGATGGACAAAAAGTGCTGAAACATGGAATGGGCGTGCTGCCATGCTGGCGGTTCTGGCACTGCTAGTTCTAGAAGTAACCACTGGAGAAGGCTTCTTACACCAGTGCGGCATTTTGCCCCTTAAGCTTGAAAAGTTTATAGTTGCACCATAACTTGATATAGGTAAAGTCGTGTGTATCCCTGCAGAACTTCAAAATGGTACCCTCCCCTTGTTAATGCAGAGAGAAACAGCGGGGAAAAGTAAGATAGTTTTACATTTACTGGGGCCTACGGTGTGATTGCTTTGTTTTTGGTGGTATATCCTTCACATATCATATTTCTGCATAAAATGTGATCATTGGAGGTTTTGCAGGGGTACAAGTGAAATTTCCCATATACTTTATTTTCAAAGAGAAGTATAAAAGATTTTGCTTAATGAAATACCGATTAGATGTGGCGTGGCTAATTGAGCTTCTCACATGTATTAAAGATTTTGTTTAATGTTTATGAATTGATGAGTAGATATGTGGTACATGATTTTTAAAACTAGGATCTGCATGTACTTACTGCAGTACATCAAAATTTATCAGCTGAAAATATGTACTTGATTTATTTGTTAGCTGCAAGTTGGCTTGGGATACTTTTTATTATTATTTAAGAATGTGAATCACACTGCTAGTCAATATACAAGTAAGCAAGTGATTTTCATAAGATGCTGCTCGTTTATTTTATATATAGGAATGCCTTGAGCATCATGGATTTAACAATGTCTAAATATATGTGACTATTGGTCGTGGGGACTATGACCTGTGACATTTTAGAGCTGTTTGGTTGCCCTCTATTAGACATTTAGACTAGCCTATAGTATTATACTGGGTGCAATTTTTAGGTACAAAAACTGACTGTTGTCAAGTATATAAATTAAACATATCTAAATCTAAATATATCATTGTCTAACATTTCGCTACTGTGGATTTCACAGTCTGATGAAATAGTGAAAAAATTGTACACCGCTACAATATATTCACTGTTTTTTTCGATTTTTTTCAAAAGAAACAAAGTATACAGCTATGGTGTTTTCTTTTTTTTTATTTTGTTTTCAGTCCCTCCTCTAGTATAAATCAAAATGGGACATTTTGAGCACTGTTTTTCATCTACAGTGCTATATCAATTTTATATTTCGAGAAAATGAATAAGAGGTGAGAAAAAGAGAAGGGAAATGTTTAGAGTTTTGCTATTATATAGTATCTCATAATGTTCCAGTGTGCTAATTTTTTTTGTTAATTGAATCAGCTATATGTTAACTGAATATATATAAATTATCAACTGCTTTAAAATTTAATTATTTTTTAGAAAAATATGGTGAATAAAATTTATTCCTAGTGATAAAATTTTAGTTTTTTTAAGTAGGAAAAAGTCTAATTTAATCTTTTATTAAAAAAAAGTTTACAGACCAGAAAGAAGGAATTGGCTAATTATATTGATGAAACTATCACAGTATTAGTAATACACACTGTATATATATTGAACTCTTTATTTAAAATTTACAAATTAGTAATTAAAACTACTATGATAATTCGCAAGCTTGCTTTGATTACAACCATTAATGGTAAAATTAAGTTCCTTAATTATCTGATAAAACATTTATAAAATATACATCGATCAGACCAGATCAGATGTGGTTTGCTCTCTCATATTTACAGTGTCTTTTCCAATACATTTTCTTGTCACATCAAATATCGTACGAGTCAGATAATCAGAAAAATGAACATAATCTCTTTTTTTTTATTGAAAAATTTACATAATCTCTCATCCACATCCGAGATTAATTGATGGCACCATCATAAATCGCTAAGTAATAAACACAAAATAAATCCGATAAACAGTTAACAACTCGTGTGTGGTTCACGTGGGATAAATTTCAACCGTTCAAACATTAAACAAAGTTGCAACAATAAATTTCTTCAGGAGATGGAAAATGAAAGGTTATGGAATAGACTAGAAGTCTAGAAGTATATATATATATAGAGCATGACTAAAATAATATGCATAGTACATTTCATTTCGTACTATGCATATAGATATAGGTCAATAAATTGAGATTTAAGTTGCTCAATAAATTCTTCATATGAAAATATTGTAGGAAATTAAATTTCGTGATTTTTAGAGCTTTCTTGCTATTTTTTAAAAACAGTCCAGATTTAATACTACAAAAGTGTCATTTCTGAATTTTTTTTTTAAAAATATTTAAAAAATAGCAAGAAAGCTCTAAAAATAACAAAATTTTATTTCCTACAAGATTTTGATATGAAGAATTTATTGAGAAACTTAAATCTCAATTAATGACCAAATTAAATATAAATGACCGCATATTACAAAATGGGGTGTACTATGCATATTATTTTAGCCATGCTCACATATATATATATATAGAGGTGAGCTATTATGCTTCAAGAAGCCAAAAGGAGTTTGGCTTCACATACTCTCAACCTTAGATGTGAATCCCTTGCTTTAAGATTCGTACTTTTAATATATGACCAATCCTGAACTGTGAACCTAGAAAGCTTAAAAATTGAAAGTCGGTATATCATCATAACCAGACTTCCTAAGAGATTAATTAAGTTAACGTTTGAGCAAAATTTTAAATATTTTTATGAGATACCGGAGCTGAACCTCAGCCGAGTTAGAAACTTCTTATGAACGACTGGCGTAATACCGCTAGGAGTTCAATCTATCAAGAAGCTCTAAAGGCAACCGAGACAATTGAAGAACCCGCAAACGGCTTCCTGAAACCAGCCGAGTTTGCGAAAGGAGCCACAACAACATTGATCAAGCAGAACAACACAATAATCCAACTGCTGGTCAAAATCAAAGAAGACCTTGAAGACTGTAAAACCGCAGTCAGAAGGCTAGAGGCAGCGAAAACCAAAGTGCCTGAAACAGAAGATCTCACACAAACCATAAACGAACTCCAAAAGGGCTTACAAAAGCTTAATCTTGGAGAACCCAGTGAGAAAAAGGTTAAGAAACCAACCGGTCTGTTCTTTGTGTTCAAAAACCCAAAAGAAATATTTGACTCAGTGAAAAACCAAAAATGAGCCAAACGAGAACCGAAACCACGAGCAGGCCAAGCATATCTGGGGATTCTAACCAAAATCCGACAATAGAAGACCAGATAAGGGGCTACAAACTGAGTAGTCGCCTAGCTCATGAAGCGCAAAGAAGAGTACCAGGCAGGAGGCGTTACAGAAGAAGCCTCGAATCACAGTTAAATCCTGACACATAGCTCAACCTTTCCCAATACAGAAGGGCTCAACAGGTTCCAGCTGAAACCCTATATCAAGCTGGATGGTCTGAAAGAAATCACAGAGTATATCAACATTACTCTGATGAGAGGGTACTTGTGGTAGATGGAGCTCAGGTGGAGTTACCATTTATATCACAACAGAGCTACAACCAACTGGTGCAAGAAGGCTTACAACACTTGCATATTGGTCTTGTGATGATAAGACTATATGCGCTCCATAGAAGAAATGTTGGGGTTAACGCCCTAGTAGTACTGAGAGATACAAGATGGTCCGATGATAGGGCCATAATCAGTTCCATGGAGATAGATTTAACAGGTGGCACGCAACTGGCGTACACAGCACCAGACATGACCTTAAGCATCCACGATTTCAACAATCACATACAAGTCGTGTTGCAAACACACGGCTACGATGGATGGCAAGGTGGTGAAAGCAACATCTTACTCTCTAGATCACTCATAGGGAGGTTATCAAACACAAGCCACACAAATTTCAAGTACAATGTAGAAAAAGTGGCAGAACACCTGGCAAGCAGAGGAATTAGAGCGATTCCAGGCCAGATGAGATCAACTGAGGAATTAAGGGATAGACAATGGATCATACGGCCAGCAGCAACACCGGTCGTACAAAATCCTCAGATGGCAAGAATAAGGACCAGAACTGATGGGTCCTTAGCAGTAAGATTTGGTGGGTATTCATCAACCGCGCCACCAGAAGAGGCAACAGTGGGCCAGGCTGATGAAGAGATTCTAGAAGAAGAATCAGCCCTGATGATGTTCTGTGACTGGCACGAGTCACAGGATGAAGATGAAAATGACGATGAACTCGAGATGTTGCAATTATTGGCAGCATTATCGAGAGAAAAAC
Organism: Eleocharis quinqueflora; assembly: GCA_964058865.1. Classification (NCBI taxonomy): domain Eukaryota; kingdom Viridiplantae; phylum Streptophyta; class Magnoliopsida; order Poales; family Cyperaceae; genus Eleocharis; species Eleocharis quinqueflora. The sequence continues at coordinate 359,534 of CAXKVX010001150.1, forward strand.
AGTCGGCCGAAGATGCCGGACCAATCTGGGATGAATACAACGATTCTAGTGAAGAAGAATGGGTAAACCCATTCTCTCAGAAGGATGGTAGAGAGGAGGTCAAAGCCGAAACCGTTCTAGCAGCCATGGAATATCCATTGCTCAAAAACCTTGATTCAAAAATTGAAACGATCCTCTCAACCCAATCCACAGCAACTGGACCTAGCAGACCGCGAGAACCAATGATGGGACCCCCAATGTACCCACCAGGGAGTCTAAGACAAAACCATCAACAACTTGATGTCCCAAAGATAAGAGCCAGAGTTAATAGATTCAAAGGGGGGTTTGCACAACAAAGCAACAAGAGATTCAACATTCCTTCGGCGCAAGCAAACCAAGGCGCTATGCTCGTATTGCCTGAGGATATAGGGCAATACAGTGATGTGATCTCCAAGTGGGAGTCAATCACCCTAAACCTTGTTAACGAAAGAAACTGGGTTGATAATAAAAGGAAGGTCATTTACATTGAGAATCTACTGGGAGAGATAGAGAAAAAGACGTGGATACAATGGCGAATGGCGTATCCCCAAGAATATGAAGAATTGGTGAATATTGCCGATGATCCACAAAATGTTATTTCCCAGGTTAGAAGGATAATCCTACTTGAGGACCCTTACCAGGGTTCGACAGTGGAACAAGATCAAGCCTACAATGATCTTGAAAGATTATCATGCAATAACATGAAGGACCTATTCGACTACATGAATGATTATAAGGTCCTAGCAGCAAAGTCAGGACGTATGTATATCAGTCCTGAGCTCTCTGAGAAATTTTTCAGAAAGATGCCCCCTCTAATCGGAAAAGAATTAGAAAGAGCGTACATGGAGAAGTACCCAGGGCGCACTGTCGGAGTACTGCCGAGAATCAACTTTTCATACCAATACCTGGCAGAATCATGCAAGAGAGCAGCGCTACAAAGAAGTTTGAAAGATCTATCTTTTTGTAGCAAAATCTCAATTCTAGGTTACTACCAGAAGAATAAGAAGTATGGGATTAGAAAAGCAAAAACCTATCGCGGAAAACCACATGAATCTCACATAAGAGTATTCAAGAGAAAGAACGCGGATAAGGTGAGAAAGTGCAAATGCTTTATTTGTGGTGAAGAAGGTCACTTCGCCAGAGACTGTAGAAGAAAACAAGGTAACATTGCAAGGGCTGCAATTGTCGAAAACCTTGACCTAGATGATGACTGGGATATCTTGTCTGTTGACCAAAACGAACCGGATAATGACGTTATATGCTCACTTTCGGAGGGTGAAGTTGGCAACGCAAGGACAGTTATCATGGAACTTGGAGACACACTGTTTGAATCAATTTTCATGCTCCAAGAAGAAACACCATCGTGGAGAAAGCAACCAAACCTGCCTACTGAAATGAAAAATTGTGGACATTCATGGGAGGATAATGGTGAAATACCACGAGGTTGCGAAAGATGTAACTGTTGTTTAGAGACAACAAACAGCAAAATGAGGGCGCATTGTGCAAAATGCAAGATGACTGTGTGTCCCATGTGTTCAAGGTTTGTGTTAGGAAGAAAGATCATGATAAGAACACAAAACCTAAGTCCTTATGATAGCAAGGATGAGCTTATCAATGAACTTTTAAGTTACATCTAGTACCTCCTAGCCGAAAACGCAAGATTGAAGGATCAATTGTGGGAGAATGAGCTAGTAGCAGACATGACCAAGATGGATATAAAAGGCAAGCGTAAGGCGGTGGGAGAAGTAGAAGTCGATTCAGATGATAGTGATGAATCCCCACCAAATGTTGCATTTCCCAAGAAGGCCAATCCAAACCAGAACCTTATAATAAAAGAGATGGCCAATAAACTCTCTGATGACGAGATAAATACTGCAGTCCCAGATCCTAGAAAAGGAAGAAGGGTAATCAACAGGCTGTACAACATTGAACTGCAAATGGAAATACCAGGGGTAAATCCTTTTAAAATTCAGGCGATATTGGATACATGCGCTACGGTGTGATGTGTAAACCAAGAATTTATACCCCCTGAGGCCTTGGAGCCAAGTCTATACCCTATACAGATAAATGGGGTAAACTTTCAGCAAATCGCAAACCTGAAACTGAAGAATGGGCAGATGTCTATTGAAGACAACAAATTCAGAATCCCATTTACATATGCATTCCCGATGGGCAAGGAAGGAGGTGTCCAAATGCTAATTGGATGCAATTTCATCAGAGCAATGCAAGGCGGACTGAGAATCGAAGGGCAGATGGTTACATTTTACAAAAATGTAACAACAATAACCACCAGGGCAGATGCTGAGATCATTTCTCAGGCAGCAGTAGAAGAACTTGACCTATCTGAGCTTAAATACATAGAGGTCAAAGAAGCAGTTGCCTATAACTGTGGTGATGAGTCACCATGGTTCAAGAATAAATTCAGAGACCTGCTAAGAAGACTGAGGGAGCAGGGCTATATTGGAGATGACCCGGTTAAACACTGGGGGAAAAATCAAATAACATGCAAACTGGATATCATAAACCCAGATATCACAATACAAGACAAACCCTTAAAACATGTTACCCCGGCTATGAAGGAACAGTTTGACAGGCATGTGCAAGTGTTACTGAAATTGGAGTAATCCAACCTAGCACAAGCAGGCATAGAACCATGGCCATAATGGTAAATTCGGGTACAACCATAGACCCGGTTACAAAGAAAGAGGTCAAAGGGAAGGAGCGGATGGTCTTTAATTACCGCACCCTCAATGACAACACACACAAAGACCAGTACAGTCTACCAGGCATTAACACCATCCTGAAGAAGATTGGCAACAGTAAGATATTCTCGAAATTCGACCTAAAAAGCGGATTTCATCAAGTTGCCATGGATCCAGAGTCAATACCCTGGACGACATTTGTGGTACCTGGAGGACTCTATGAATGGCTAGTCATGCCATTTGGCCTGAAAAATGCACCGGCGGTATTTCAAAGGAAGATGGACAACTGCTTTAGAGGTACAGAGGATTTTATAGCAGTTTACATTGATGATATCCTAATTTTCTCAGAAATAGAAGAACAACACGCAACACATCTGAGTAAAATGTTGGAGATATGTGAAAAATGGGGACTGGTGCTATCTCCTACTAAGATGAAAATCGCGGTAAAGGAGATTGAATTTCTTGGGGCAGTAATCGGTGAAAGTAAGATCAAACTTCAGCCCCATATAATCAAGAAAATAGTTCAGTTTGACAACGAAAAGATGAAGGAGAAAGCTGGGCTCAGATCCTGGCTGGGAATACTGAATTATGCGAGAAGCTACATTCCTAATCTGGGAACTCTCCTTGGGCCATTATACTCCAAAACAAGCCCTCATGGAGACAAGAGGCTAAAACTCTCTGATTATCAGCTCATCAGCAAAATAAAAGAGCTGGTACAAAATCTTCCTGATCTCGAATTACCACCTCCTGAATCCTATATTGTTCTTGAAACAGATGGGTGTATGGAAGGATGGGGCGGTGTTTGTAAGTGGAAGAAGAAGAAGAATGATCCCAGAAACACATAACGGGTTTGTGCTTATGCCAGTGGGAAATTCCCGGTAATAAAATCGACAATAGACGCTGAAATCCATGCATGTATGGAGACGATGAAAGCTCTCAAGATCCACTATCTTGATCAACAAGAAATAACTTTTAGAACAGACTGTCAAGCTATCATCAGCTTCTACAACAAGTCAGCACAGAACAAACCGTCCAGAGTCAGATGGATTAACTTTGTTGATTTTATAACTGTTACAGGGGTACAAGTCAATTTTGAGCATATTGATGGAAAACTAAACGTACTCGCTGATGCACTCTCAAGATTAACTGCTAATATGGTTTATACCAGAAGCAGTGAAATAACTGACGCATGTCTGAAAAATCTTGAAGAAGCAATTGGGGAAGTAACCCAGGCACCAAACAATGAAGTTTTCATAAACTTGTGCCAGTTAATAGAAAAGATTTCTTTTCTATTAGAAATGAATTGAATGTTTTGATTGCGGAAGTGGTGTACGGCAGAAACAAATCATCACACTTATCTAATAAGTATGTTATCTTATTTTTAGTTTTTACAGGAAATGGAAGGGCTAAAATTCATCATCAACAATAAACCACGAAGGGTTAAGGAAGCTTTCATTCAGGCAGAAGTATGGAATTCACTATGTGAGCAGAATCCACGAATGGCACGTTATTCGCGGGATCAAATAGAAGTATGGGAGTCACTATATGGGCAGAACACACAATTGACACGATATTCGCAAGGCACTGAAAATGCCTTCACATGTTATCCGCGAACTATAGACGAAGAAAATGCTATAACTGGCAGACTATCAGATTTATTCAAAGAGCAAGCCGATGCAACACGCAGGCAAATAGCAATACTAATTGCTATGAAGTATTTACAGAAAGCAAGGCTCTTATCAATAGCCACAAGGGATAACTAGGCAAATGACATTTTAGGAAGAATGGATGCCAGCATTAAGGCACTCATTCAATGCCATGATACATTGTCGGAAAATCTTAGAGGCACCCATTATTAAAAATTAAGGACCAGCTTGGTGGGGTTCTACGGATAACCACTAGCTTTTTAGAAAGTATGCTTTTCTGGATGCCTCCTTAGTGTGCTGGAGCATCTACTTTATGAGTGGAGTTTTACTTTATTCTTTTATAGATGTCGTCTAGTGTGCCGACGCATCTTTTTCTTTGAGTGGAAGACACGAGTAAGTGGAAACCTCTTTATTCGCATGACGATGGGGCCCAATGAGCACCCGATGCAATAATAGAGATTCTCTTCTCAAGTCTATATATTGTAACATCTTATGAAGTTGCAAGCACATCTGAAAGCTTACTTCTTCCAGTTAAAATAAAACAATCAAGTTTCCAGCTTTTAAATATCTCTAAGTCTCAAGTTTCCAGTACATAATTTGTCCGAGAGCTTGAGCCGATCTATATTCCGCGCGATTTCCCGTTGGTATCAGAGCTTGAAGTTGTTTCTTTTGATCTCTGGTTAGTAATGGCTTTCTAAATTCTTTCATAATTTCTAGGAAAACAGGGATGGAACAGTTGTGATATTAAAATGTTCAATTGATGAAGGGAGGAGAACAAACTAAAATCGAAAAGCCAGAAGTTTGGGAGACGTGTACTTAGTATAGGCGATAAAGAGGGAAAAGTACCCAAAGGAGGGGAATAGTACCATTACATTCGTAATATTAAGAAGGCACCCAAATGAATGGCTAGAAAGTTTAAATCCGACGGTTAGAAATAGTCTAAAGCCAAAAAGGCCTTGGCACCATGAAGCACGATAGCCTATCTCATATATATATATATATATATATATATATATATAGAGGTAAACTAAGATCTGATCAGGCATGTTTTTGTATGGTATCCAATGAAATTTTTATTTATATTTTTTATAAAAATATTAATACTAGGTTAATCACAAACTTATTGATTGTTTTCTCGATTTGATACTCACTAAAAATTACATTGCGGTGTACTGTCGCTTATTGTTTTTTAAGAAGAATTTTTTGTATTAGAAAAATAAACATTACAATTATACTAACTTCAATATTTTTGTTTAATAACATTGTTTCATCGAAATTAGAGATATAATAACAAATATCATATATTTTTCTCAAGTTCTTTTGAAAGCGTGTTGAATTATATGAAATGAGTAAGGTGTGAACATTAATGGCGTGAAATTAATGTTATTAATGATTTATATTGAAATTAATGACGTGTCGCGTGTCTGATAACTTGAACACACGTACAATGCAAGTTAAATAACAAAATAAAGTATCGAAATGTCAGAAAAAAATAAACACGCCGGCACTTAACAAATTTCATATAAAGTATTGATAAAAATAGTTCAGCCGGAATAGCGAAGGGAGCATGCATGCATGGATTCAAAAGTCAAACATAGTATCATGAAATGTTAAAATAAATTTGAAATGCCTATATTGTCCTTTTGAAATTGTGAATAAATAAATAAATATAATACGAGATTCACGTTTTAGAGCCTTCTCTCGGAGGAACGATATCCTCACACGACGACTGCTGTTATTCTTAGAGAAAAATATAATTCTTTTATTTCAAATCCGATCTATTGAAACGGACGATGCTGATGTAATGTATTAAATTTGTATATAAAATTTACTGCGAGATCGAATACGAACTGTCATATCTTGTCAGATCTGATATAACAACAGATATGATTCCCACACGAGACACGACACCCCTAAAATCTGAACTTCCCTTTCTAAATTAAGTATCAATAAAACAGAGGAGAATCGAGGAGCGATTAGCAAAGAGGAGAAGAAGAGGAATAGATGATATAAAAACAAAATTTAAAAGAGAAATCACCGAATTCTACTAGCTCGCAATAGAAGAGAAATCAGGTACTTGGTTATTTATTCAATTTTGTGGTTAATTTCGGTTTATTGCTAAGATTTTCGTCTCCTTCATTGACTTGTCGCCATTTATTCCTCTAGTTGCTCTTGTTTAATTAAGAGTTGTTTCAAACCAGATTTTCCCATTGTTAAACTTATCTTGATCATATGGAGAGAATTACATAATAAAGCATGACTTAATAACTCGATTATATATTACATAATCATATATAATCAATTCAATATCATGTATATGGTGAATTGAATCCAAACTATGTTTCCTTGCTTGAGTTGTGGTTGCACCTTTTGCAAATGCTTTATTTATCCTTTCTTAGGCCAGAAACTATAAATGTGACCTTTACTTCAATCTAAGTATTTACTAACTAATTAATTAGTTAAATAATAATTAATTAATCCGAAAGGAATAGCAATGTCATGTATTTTTACTTTTAAAGAAAGAGGATTTTGTGAAAGTTTTAATTAGTTCATTCCTAGTTTCCACCTAATCAAGTTCCAAGCAATTATTAGTTGACACGTCAGGGGACAGGAAACAGCATATGCACGCTATGCTGTTCTCTGACCAGTGGGCCCCACCATCCCTGAGAAAAACTGAATTGGCTTAATTCGTTTAAACCAGTATTCCTTTCTATAGTTTTCCATTAAATTTTTTTTATTAACATTTAAGTGGCTGATCAGCGATCTGCATCACAGATTCACAGTTGATTGTGAAGGTAAAAAAAAAAAAATAGGAAAATTAATGGGTATCTGGGAATTTCATTATATTGCATCTTTTTTTCAGAGAAAATCAGACTTGATTTCGATGGCATGGTACCAGATTTTAGCACAAATTTGCATTATTCTGACATCTAATCTCAATCATTGCTGACAGAGATGTGGCCATCAACCGAAAGAGACGCCATGGAGAAAAATAAAATAAAAACAATAAGAAAGAAACAAAACAAAACGATAGGAAGAAAGGTGATTTTGAAAATTAAATCCCATTGTTGTAAATTTAACTTCTAGTGTAGATAGATATATTATCATTTAATTATGCATAATTCGTAGTCTTTAATTATGCATAATTCGATGGGAACGCACAATGTGATTAGAATCGGCATGCAAAGTAGGTAACATAACCTCATTGTTAGTATAGTTTATTCAATACTTTTATATATGTATTAATCCATGTTAAATTTATTTATCACAAAAAAATCTTTATATATAATGATTTACAAATTTCAAGAGAGTTCATCTGATAATAATGATTATTTATGACAATTTTGATAATAAATTACAAATATTCGTCATGTTTTCTGCGAATCACTATTTTCTAGATTTTTCCCCAAAATAAGATGTAAAAATTGAGATTCACAGAAAACATGACGAATATTTAAGTAGAAATGCATTATTTATACATATATAGTGATAGACAAATGAAGAGATATATAATGGCCTCATTTTTATATATCTTCATTATGTCTCCAAAATTCACACAATCATCAAGCACTTTTTTTATGTAACTAAATTTAAATCATCTATTAATTTTAATAAATGATGCATATTTGAAAACATTATAAAAACACACAAAAATAAAGATATTATATCTTCTAATAAATATAGGCAATTACTGACAGCGAATTGGCTTCATCATAGCTTACACAACTCAATGCATGTGCAATCGTACTAGGTAGACTTGGATATAATTAATTAATCAATTTATTAAATAAGGATACAACTAATTAATTAATCAATTTATTAAATGATTTGATTAATTCCGTTTAACCCAGATCTGTGATTGGCCAATCAAACTGTGCCATATGCATGAACATGATTCATGAAATAGACATCTACAAATTGCATTATCTGGATCATGTGAAACTGTCTATATATTAATTTTCTCTTTCTTTATTTTTTTGGAAATAAGTAGAAAATCTTTACTTTTTATTAAATAAATAAAAAGTGACATGTGAAAAGGGAAAAGGGAAAAATAATTTTGAAATGGAAAAACGATTGTCCATGTATTAGTTATTTAGTCAAGTGCCACATTTTTTATTTCTGATTTATTTTAAACAATTTAATTCGTTCTATTATAATTTGAGAGTCAATGAGTTTGATACTTAATCATTTGAATTTATCTAGAATTGAAAATCCACAAATTAAAATATCTATTATAAGTGGGTTCTTCAAATTCTCTCCTATAAATGATCTGCTCCTTTTTTTTGAGCGAAAGGAGGTGGAACTGTTTTTAAAAGGAGATTTTTCATAAACAATCAAATTATCACAAATGGTAAAAAACGAGACTAATGGTCACCTTGCCTTTTTTTTTTCTTTTTTCCATTACTTTCTTTCATTTTCTCTAATTTTGTTGGGGTGCAATGACTTTTTGGAGATTTTATATTTCTGAAAGAAGAATAAAAGCTGAAGAAATTTCCTCAAAAAAAAAGTTGAAAAAATTATTCAAGAATACTTGTCTTTTTTATTAAAGTGATTAATAGCTGCATCTCAGATTATATGTCTGACAACGAGCTGCAAAACAACGAGAAAAATCAAAGAATGCCGCCAAAAAAGGAAAAAGAGGTTGGGATGTGACTAATAGACACGTTGTTGGCCATTGTGATAATAGTTTAGGATCTGCGATTAATAGTGTTAATTTTTTTAACTAAAAGCGGAAAAAAATTCGTCTGTTTCATTGAAACAATATCTAAATGGTTACATTGTCCCTAGAACTTATATATTCATATATAATATATAAGTAGTCTATTATTTTTAAAAAAAGCAAACAATTGCTAAACCTATTACCACCAGCATCACCTTACTAACTTTGTTACAGATAAAACACACAAAATCATATTACAAATATTTTTAGAACCAAAGTATATAACAAAAAACCAACACCTGTATCATAGAGACCAATAGTTACAAATCAGACAAAATAAACCACATAAAATTTGTCATAATGCATCTATAAATAGTGTTAATTGGGTGATAATTTAGTCATGTATGAAAATTTTCCTTTCTTCTTGAGATGGGTTACGTCTCCATTTTGAACAAGTAAAAGAGTCTCCAGTCTTCAACCTATTTAGGTGATTGGATATACTTACAACAAGCGCATTTTTGCTTGAAGAAGCAAAAGAAATAAAGAATCAAGAAATATGGTTACATGCGCAAGCAACCAATTATGTTAACCATTAATTTGTTGTAACGGGGGCCACGTAATCACATTACACAGCTCGGTCTTGACTCTTGATCTCATCTCAATTACGCTTTTTGTTTTTTTCTACAATTTTTTAAAGTTTGAATGCACCCGGTCCACAAACAACTCGACTTGTCACGCTCACACACCTTACTTCGACGTCACGGAATATCATACGCCACATGTAGGATTGGTAACTTTGGCTGGACGTGGCGTGGCACTAGGTAGATAAACCCAAACCATTTACATTTCATTATTTCTAAATAGGATCACAAGTCTAAACAGTTTATTTATGATCATGGTAAAAACTAAATATTATATTTTATAATAATCATGGTTAAATCTTAGTATCAGTCATTCTATATGGATGATGTCTCTTATTTTGCAACAAACTATATATGTGATAAGAAAAAGTCAATACATATAGTGGCATATCTGCATGAAGCTAGGTGAAGCGATTCATACTGAATTTTTTTAAAGTATATTTTTATATTATATATTTATTAGAATTTTTTAAAAATATACTTATAATTTGAAAGAATTTGAAAATTTGCTTCATTTTAAGATATTTTTCAACATTACGCTTCTAAAATTATGATTTTCAGAATTTTTTTTACAAATGACTGACTAAAAATTTATCCTCATAATTCGAAAATTTTATTTCTTAACACATCCTGATGAAAATGCTGAATTCACTCATTATACATAGTAGAATATTTTATATTGTAAAAGTTTATTAATCGATCTTCTCCAAATCCGTAAATTCATGCTTGCATGTAGAGCTGTTAATGAATATGATGGTTAATGAACAAAATAGACTGAACACTATTGAACAATTTATGGAGCAGACTATTTCTTGGTATTAGTTGAAGTTCATTCCAAGTTCAATTTCTAAAACTGAACTGGACTAATTGTGAATAAATTATGGACAAATTGTGGATTAATTGCTGACTAATTATGGACTAATTACGAGCGCAATGTGAGATTAAATAAAAATATGTTCAAACATCTCAATAGATCAACCAAGTTCTAACTCTTTGTTTCACAGAGAGAGAACTAAGTTATTCACACAAAAAAATCTAAGTTATTCAATACAGTGATGAAAGAGCTTTCATTTAAAGAGGATTGCGCACTGTGGTGTCCAAAATGAGATCCGCATGATTAACTTATGAACAAATATTGAACATTATTCGATAATAAGATGAACTAGAAATGAACTAAATATTAATAGATAATTATAGACTGAACTAGACATAAACTTCAACTCCTTATTGAGTTGAACACTTGAAGATGAACTGAAACCATTCATTAACAGTCCTACTTGCATGTGCCATATCTTCAAAATGCTCTGTTTGTAAATAGCTAACTCCATGCACAAACCAGTTAGCCATTGAGAAATAAAAATCAAATTTATTTAGATAATTAATTAACAATATAGAGTTTGGTACATCTTTTTGCATTTTCTTTTTCTGACGGTGAACCAGAAGTTTGCAATTATCCGTTTCCTACAAATCAGCTTACACGCATCAAACTTTGTGGGCCCCCCTTGGGATCCCTTAATTATTGCATTTATTATGGACAATTTTACCCTTGGCCCTTTCCTTTTATTACACAATGCACCTTTGACCTCTCTCCATTCCTCGAAAAGTATTCTCTTTCGATTTCGAATTTTTTCAATTTTCTACACCTCCTGGTTTATTCTTTCTTTCCTTGTAAGTTGTAATTGGCGCCTATATTCCCCCTTCTTCTATTCCTGCCTCTTCGTTTCCGTACTTATCCTTCCTTTTCTTTGCTGTTCTGTTGTGTTGCCAAATATACAAGGAATAAGCGCTGGAATTGTGTGAGCATTGGAGGTCAGGCCATGGAGAGGGAAGAAGCGCTCCAACATTTTCGCTGGGATGGAGGGGATAACGATGCTCGTAATACAGACATAGAGTGCAGCCTCGATGGCACGGGCATGAGCATGTCGTTGGATAGAAACGGGTCGGATCTCTCTGACCTCCGCGAACCCTTGGTTCGAAAGAGAGCCTTGAATACCACCTCGCAGATTGCTATTGTTGGCGCGAATGTGTGCCCGATTGAAAGTCTCGATTACGAGTAAGTGTTTTTTTTTTCTTTAATTTATCTTTCTATTGTTTTATATTCGGTGATCGGTTCGTTTGGGTTGAAACTCTGATAGAATTTTTGTTTTGAACCTACGGACCCCTGTATCGAGTTATTTTTAAAGGTTAGATGTACAAGCTATCTCGTACTAGTACCAGGATATTAATTCTAATTTCAGTAATTTCATTGTATCTTTGAACAGTATCGCAATCCCGGTAGTACAACATATCTTTTGTCAGGTGTGGCTGTTTCATAGGACATAGATTCAATATTTTTATTTATTGTTGATTTAGAATTATAGAGAATGATCTGTTCAAGCAAGACTGGAGATCAAGGCAAAAGTTGCAAATATTTCAATATATCGTTTTGAAATGGACTCTTGCACTGCTTATTGGCCTCTTGACTGGATTGGTCGGTTTCTTCAATAACCTGGCAGTTGAAAATATTGCTGGGTTTAAACTTCTATTGACAAGCGAGCTTATTCTTAACCATAGGTAAATTTTCAATTTTCTATCATATATCACATATAGGTGAGTTGCTTAAAGCACTAAATAATGTTTAATTGAGCTATTTGAGGGCTCAATTACGCAAGAAATGAATTAAATATCAAAATATTTTGTATATAACACATAAAACCCAAAACCGGTATTACACTTGTTGGTACTTTTTCAGAAAGAAAGAAAATCATATCTTTTGCCTTTCATATAATTAGTAATTAATGTTCCTCTATTCTCCTTTTACCACAGAAAAACTATTGTTAATTTAGCGCACCTGTTTATGGTGCTTCCAGTGCAGATATACATTAGCATTCTTCATGTATGCGGGTTGCAACATGATTCTGGCAGGTACAGCTGCAGCTATCTGTGCTTACATCGCACCTGCAGCTGCAGGATCTGGAATTCCTGAAGTCAAGGCATATCTCAATGGAGTTGATGCTTATTCTATTTTGGCTCCAAGCACCCTGTTTGTAAAGGTATTGCATAATTGTGAGTAAAAGTTATCATTTTGAATCTCACCCAGTTTCTAATATTTGCAAACGAAATGCTGATGCATGCTGAATTTTCCATTTGATGCATAATGCATGTTGAGTAAAATATGCACAGCAAGCAATGCCTGTTTTGTAAGCTAAATGAAAATGAAACAAGTGTTGATTTTTCAAGTCAAACGACCCACCTGTGAAGCAATTCTGTTTAATGTGATAAGTGCTTTGTTGTCAATTCTTCAGTGTGATGGAAATGTTGTGGGCAATTTGCAAAAGTGACAGACAAATTACCCTGCCCTATAAGGCACACACCTAGACGTCAGTTAATCTCCTCATATGTTTTTTTCTCCACGTTTGCCAGATATTTGGTTCAATTCTTGGTGTATCGGCAGGATTTGTACTGGGCAAAGAGGGGCCCATGGTACACACAGGGGCATGTATTGCAAACCTGCTAGGTCAGGGTGGGTCCCGCAAGTACCATCTAACATGGAAATGGCTTAGATATTTCAAGAATGACAGAGACCGACGCGACCTCATTACTTGTGGTTCTGCTGCTGGTGTTGCAGCTGCCTTCCGTGCACCTGTTGGCGGGGTGCTTTTTGCACTTGAAGAAGCTGCATCATGGTATATAAATTTTGCTTGCTCAGAATGAAGAAAATAAATCATGTGAATTACCCAAACCCATGTATTGGAGACCCTCATTCTGGTATGGGCATCAAGGATTTCCTTGAAATTGGCAAATTTATATTAGAAAATAGTACAAAGGAAGGTAACATTGATGAAATCTTTTCATGCATAAATTGATATTACTTGTCTTTTCCAGTCAGGTGAGTTCTCTGAGAAATTAAATTCATATCACATAAATAAAGAGATCAACAAGGCTCTGCTTATTGCAGTGAGATCCATAAAGTAAAATATGCTATACCCGTAAAGGCATCCTACTAGCACATATAGAAAATTAGAAGCAGAGCCAATTTTAATTTTTTGTGCTTTGACAGGTGGCGTAGTGCTCTTCTTTGGAGAACTTTTTTCACAACAGCTGTTGTTGCTGTGGTACTGAGAGGCTTAATTGAGTTCTGTAGAAGCGGGAAATGTGGGCTATTTGGCCAAGGAGGCTTGATCATGTTTGATCTAAGTGAAACAGTCGCCTCTTATAGCACGCCAGATTTGATTGCTATTTTGGTTCTAGGTGTAATTGGTGGTGTATTTGGAGGCCTTTTTAACTTCCTTTTGGATAAGCTTCTTCGTGTTTACAGCATTATCAATGAGTATGTAAATTACTCTTTACATTTACAAACAAGGAACACCTTACTGTTTTGATTAAGCCTAACCAAGCAAATTTATTACCCATCAAGTATGAATTTTTTTGCCCATTATCACTAAAGTTTAGAAAAAGTGTGGAGGCTAATTACATTTAGAGGCCACATTTACTCTTTTCAAAACAGTTATTAATCTGTGCATATTATTGCGTCTACCCTATAAAATACAAGAATCAGCTAGCACACGCGATGTTCATGTGGATTTTATGCATAATCCCACAGATAAGCAATGATTCATACATCATCCTAACAATTTTGTTTTCTAATCGTTATGTCAGGAGGGGTCCTCTATTTAAGATCCTCTTAACAATCTCAATCTCCTTACTAACCTCTTGCTGTTCCTTTGGCCTCCCTTGGCTGGCAAGCTGCACCAAGTGCCCAGCCGATGGTGTTGAGGAGTGCCCGACTGTCGCCCGATCTGGCAACTACAAGAACTTCCAGTGCCCCCCTGGGTACTACAATGGCCTCGCCTCCCTCTTCTTCAACACTAATGACGACGCCATCCGCAACCTCTTCAGCTCTGGCACCCAAAATGAGTTCCGCCTCTCTTCTCTCTTCATCTTCTTCACTGCCATCTACAGCCTCGGCATCGTCACCTATGGCGTTGCTGTCCCGTCCGGTCTTTTCATCCCTGTTATCCTTGCTGGGGCCACTTATGGTAGGATCGTGGGGACAGTTCTCAGCCCCATTTCTGACCTGGACCCCGGATTGTTCGCTCTTCTTGGTGCTGCCTCTTTTCTTGGTGGTACCATGCGTATGACAGTATCAGTGTGTGTTATATTATTAGAGCTCACTAATGATTTGTTGATGCTTCCTTTGGTTATGCTTGTTCTTCTCATATCCAAAACAATCGCTGATAGTTTTAACAAGGGGGTGTATGATCAGATTGTCGTCATGAAGGGTCTTCCATATATGGAGGCCCATGCCGAGCCGTACATGCGGCACTTGGTTGCCGGGGATGTCGTCTCGGGTCCGCTTATTAGTTTCTCAGGTGTTGAGAGGGTTGGGAACATAGTTCATGCTTTGCGGTTGACGGGTCATAATGGGTTTCCTGTAGTAGACGAGCCACCTCTTTCTGATGCACCTGAGTTGGTCGGGTTGGTTTTGAGATCGCATCTGTTGGTTCTACTAAATGGGAAGAGGTTTACGAGAGATAGGGTAAAACAGCCTCGTGAGACTGTGTTGACAAGATTTTCTGCAAGTGATTTTGGGAAATCAGGTTTGGGTAAAGGGCTGAAGTTAGAGGATTTGGACATGACAGATGACGATATGGATATGTACGTTGACTTGCATCCAATTGCGAATACCTCACCTTACACTGTTGTTGAGACTATGTCTCTTGCAAAGGCTCAGGTCCTGTTTCGGGCTCTTGGACTGAGACACCTCTGTGTCGTACCGAAGACTCCTGGAGTAAGAATCTCTCTCTCTCTTTGTGTGTGTGTGTGTGTGTGTTTCTGTTGGGTAGTTGTGCATGTGTGCATATGTGTCAACTGGTTGTGGTACCTTGACCATCACTGGGATATTGTAAAATTATGTGCCAGTATCCTGTTTTGATTATAATTACCTTTGTATCTATGTCTTGCACTTTGTTTCTTGGTACAGTAGTATGTGGTACCAACTTCAACTTATTAGTTATTACATATTGTATTTGTGTTCTTGTTGAACTTCAGACTACCAGTATTTGGAACTAAATGGCAGTTACTGGTCAAGTATGGTGGGTTCATGTTACAAAGATTTCTACTCTTAGCCATAATTAGAACTTGCATATATGCTAAATTTGTGTCTGCTGATTTTTGTTTTACAGAGGCCACCTATTGTTGGAATTCTGACGAGGCATGATTTCATGCCGGAGCATATTCTCGGTCTTTTCCCTCATCTCAAGCCCAAGAAATTGCATCATGCAACAACATGAATTGTTTTTTTTCTACTTTCCATTGTTTACTCCTGGTTGTGCAGTGCACTTGTAAAGAGGTCCCAACTTGCAATATTATTGCCGTCGTCTTTCTATTGGGGGGGGGGGGGGGGGCGGGGCGGGGGCGGTGGGCAGGAGTTCTTTCAAAATAGTTTAAAAGCCTTGGTTACATTTAAAGGTTTTTATAATGTAGAGACTGTGTATCTGAAATATTTTTGCATTCTATGAATTAGGAATGTTGGTTGCTTATATAAGATAGTGTAAATGAATTGAACCTGGAAAGTAAACTTCTTTTTTGTAAAGATTAATTGTTGAATGGTGATGAAGTTGGCATTTTCCCATCAATATCACTGTAAACTGTAAAGCAAGGCTGATAGATAGAAAATGTTATCATTTAGTAAAGAATAAAAATCATTATACAGTTCAAACGCAAATCGGCTGAAGTCGCATAACACTAAAAGCATGACTGTTGGTTTGTTTATTAAAATCAGATTGATCCAACTAGGATGAAGATTTATGTTTAGCTAAAGTATGCAATGTTAGATTCAAATTTATGTTTTGGTAAAATATGCAATCGAGTCTCATAACTATATATATATATATATATATAGAGGATTCATTAGCCTTCATTTTACTAGCCTCATGTAGCCTTTTAATCAAAGTCAATGAAAATGGTCGATCCGGACCGTTAAAAACATTTTTCATACTAATATAGACTTAATGACCAAATTTTAGATTTTTTTTATTATTTTTTTTGCTATTTTATCGAAAATTGAATTTATCTAACTACTTATAGACATCCAATTTTCAACCCTTCCGATAAAATAGTAAAAAAATGTCAAATTTAGTCTCCAAGTCTATATTAATATGAGTAATGTTTTGAACGGTCCGGATCGGCCATATTCATTGATTTTGGTGGAAAATGGTACAAGAGGCTACAAAGAGAAGGCTACGAGAAGGAGGCCACGGATCCCCCCTCATATATATATATATATATATATATATATAAACAACCAATCAAAGCACAAGGAAACACAATTTAATCACCGTATATAATACACGACATTAACAGTTTGCTCTAATAAAAGCTTTTACCTCTGATTTCACTCCAGAGAGGCCCGTGATGTTGCCTTCCTTTTATCAGGCAACATGTCAAATGTCATAATGTTATATCACAGTGGTGTCTCTTATGTCACATTGTCACCACTTTATGACTCTGCAAGAAAAAAAAAAAAAAATAACAACATTTTTTGTTATAATTGTATTGTAAAATATAAAGTACCACAATAAATAGTGTATTGTTTAAAAGAAAATGGGAGTCAATTTGTGACTAGATCCGCCCCTCCATCACATACATCAAATGATAAATTCGATATGTTAAACAAAAAAATGCAGAGAATATTCGACAGTTTAGAAAATTTTATTTATTTTTTCCAAACATTGGGTACTGCAACATCCTACTTGATCTCAAGTTTGAAGTTCCAACGTCAAAAAATGATTTCATTTAATTAATTGAATACGAGAAGAAAACTGCTGCTAGATTAATTAATGAAATTTTTTCCTAATTCTAGCAGTGTAAACTGATAGCAACATATTTGGGCCGTTTACATGACCATTGATTTATAACAGGCCGAGGGTTCTTAGATCCAGGCCCAATTAGCTTTAGCTAGTCCTATGCTTGTTTCTTGAATAATTGTAAGATTTTAATTGTGATAAGGTTCACATGTGATCTTGGCATGTAAATACAAAACCATTACTATGAGAGTGTTAATAAATTGCCAAACTTACCTTTTGATTCTATGTATATAAAATTTGATGTATTGCAAAAAGTAAATATGAACTATGTACAACTTCAAAAGTATATATAGAATTTGAACTAGTGAAAATCATAGATGATTTTTCTCCAGACAATCAACGTCATCAACCTCATTTTTCCTATGAAACCCATTTTACAGCCAAACATATCTTCTAGAAAACACCTGTTACTTTAGCTAGGAAACTGAGATGCCAATTTAATGTGAAATATAAATAATGGATAATGTTATGTAGATACCACATTTGATACCGACTATCGATATCAATATTATTGTGCACATTTAATTGAGTTATTATGCACATTATTTGAGTTATTATGCATATTATTTCATGTTATTTTTGTACTGAAAAAATAATTATGCATATTAACAAAATAATGTGTATAATAACTCAAATAGCATGCATAACTATTTCAGTAAAAAAATAGCATGCATAATAACTCAACTAATGTGCATAATAACTCAATTAAATATGCATAATAATATTGATATCGTTAGTCGGTATCAAATGTGATATCTATGATATCGTTGATGAAATTTACAGTGGGCTATAGACTTGAGAAATGCATATCGTTTTGAGTAGATTTGTGCTTTTTTCATACACTCCAGAATCTATTTTCTATTATGGGATTCCTTTGCTTTTCATATAAAGGCTTTTAGATATAGTGTGACTTGGAAGCAAGCATAGAATAATAACAAGGGGAGAAAAAGGTGATACAAAAGCAAAGGAAGATGGATAACCCAAATCTTACTATTGGTTCAGTGGTAAAAAAGAGTGATCAATTGGATGATCTTAAAGAAGATTTTATATTTATTTCGTTTGCTTTTATTCTTATTTGACTTTGTTTTCTTTTCCGTTTAAAATCAATGAACCTTTTACCTTTTAGCTCATTAGAATAAAAGATAGCGTGGTTATATTATTCGGAAGACATGCATGCATATTCAATGCTTGCTAACATAATACATTTATGTATCTTTTGGAGCCTTTTTGGCTTAGAAAGTTAACTACGTAGAAAGTTCAGATTCAATGGAGTGTTTCACGAGCAAATCAAAAACTGGATCGTTCAGCACGAATTTTATCGTTGCAGTATTCATGGACGAATTCAGAATTTTCGTCAGGAGACAATATTTATATTTTTCAGGACATAAAATAATGCATATTTTTAATATATATTTTGAATTTTTTTTTGACAAATCGTATAAATATACAAGACTATTTTGTAAAATAAAATTCCAGAAGGACGCTTGTCCTCTGACATACACTGAATCCGCTAATCACATTATTTTTTGCCATAATCTTTTTTAAGGCACTAGTCTTTATCTACTTA
The DNA here is from genome assembly GCA_964058865.1 of Eleocharis quinqueflora. Taxonomy (NCBI): domain Eukaryota; kingdom Viridiplantae; phylum Streptophyta; class Magnoliopsida; order Poales; family Cyperaceae; genus Eleocharis; species Eleocharis quinqueflora. The sequence continues at coordinate 378,615 of CAXKVX010001150.1, forward strand.
TTAAAACCAAATAAAAGATACAACAACAACGTTTTTCTGAATTTTAACAAAATTAATGTATTTAGGGAGCTAAGATTTTTTTTTTTTTTTTAGTTTTAGACTTTGAGGACAAAGAATGGCATGTGTTCACTCCTTTTTGTACTTGCAAAAAAATCTCAATGTTTTTTTAGCTATTTAAATCATATGCTTTGTTAAAGACTTAAAGCTCTTGACTAGAGAAAGTCTAAAGGGTTGGGCCGGGTTTTACAAGGACCGGGTCTAGAGGGTCTATGAAAGGGTCGGGTAAGGGCCGAGTCTAAAGATGGCTTAATAGAGGCCGGATAATAAGGGCTTTGTTCTAAGAAAATAGGTCCGGCCCCTCTAAGGCCCGGCCCTTATCAGGCCCTCGAGGTTGCAAAGAGCCGGATTAGGGCCGGGTAATAAGGGCTTTGGTCTCTTTTTTATTTTTTTTAATTGTTAAAGTGTTGATAAGGGTCTGAGGGGCTGGTGTGGTTAAGGGTTGCAGAGGGCCGAATCAGGACCGAACGGAGTCGGGGCTTGAAAGGACCGGATAAATAGAGGCCTGCATTTTTTAAATAAGGTCCGGCCCTTATAAGGCTCGGCCCTTTCAAAATCTTAATAAGAATCGAATCTGACAGAAGCTTTACAGGAGCCGAACTGGAGGTCGGAGACTTATGACATATCCCTACTCTTGACCATGTACTACACATATAGTAATATATAGTACAAAGATTTTACTGAAACGACAGTGAAGAGTTACCAAATGGAGAGATGTTTAAGTGGAAATGGAATGGAACCAGCTTTTTTATTAATAGAAAAGTTACAAAATTTTTGTAAAGAAAAAGAAAGATTAATTGAGTTTTTAGATTCACCGGAAAGAATTGCGGAGCATTTACATTTATTTATTTCAAAGAAATGGTATACTTTGCACTGTTTTTTCTTCTTCCAATAATCAGTTTTTTTTTAATGAAAACACAGTTTTTGTTATAAAGAAAGGAAAAAAATATATCATTTCTTTAAAATTTAAAAAGAATTGTGAATTCTCCACTAATATTTTTGCAGTGAATCTAAAAATTCAATCACTCTTTCATTCCTTTTACAAAATTTTATAACTTCTCTGTATATTAATAAAAAAAACTGGAATGGAACAGGGAAGAACAGTGTAGAAAAGAGACAAAAAAAAATGCCCGAAACAGGGTCTGATGTGATTTCCTTCGATTCGGTTGTTGCCTGACAACAATCAATCAATATTTCAGTGGGTTTTTTTTTAGAAGAATATTTCAGTGTTCGCATCCATCCCCACCTTTCCTTTTCCAACAAATCATCATCATCGGGACCAAAATCTGCTGTAGTGCAGCAGCGGACTACAACAGATGGACGATTCGGATCGACCTCCAATTTTCGGATCTATCGTCAACAGATGGACGAATCTTGATGTAATCATTGAAAATCGAATGATTCAGATGCTGCGCTACATCGTCCCGCGCTATATCGTCCCGCGCAGCACCAGATCTGTTTCCATCATCATCGTATTTGGCTTTTTTAGTTGTATATATTCCTTTATCACATGCATGTTTCATGCTTGTGTGGAAAACAGTTCGCGTTTGGGAATGGTAGCAGGTTAGTGCCTAGTAATGCTACATGCATGCCTAGTTGATATGTATGCGCATTGCTATCTGATATTATTCTCTTTTGAACCTTGAAAGTAATGAGTGGTGGATATATTTTCAGCATCAGTGAAATAAATTCAGAATTTCGGTTGGATATGACACAATTATATATAAATTGTAAATAAAATTTATGTAAAGAAATTTACTGAAGGTTTTATATCTTCTATAATTTTAAAAGATATATATATAGTTAACTATTGAAAATTAGTTTCTTCTAATTAAAGTAGCTATTAGTTACTATATATAAGACGAGTAGATTCTTTTAAGATACGTTCTAGTATAGAATTTAGACATAATTTTAATATATTTAAAGACAATTAGAAATACATGCCTCATTTGCTAAACATTAATGTTCACAAATGGACATTATTGGTAAATTATATGCAAAATGGCCCATGAAAGATTTTAAATTGACGTACCGACAACAAAATTTGTTAATTTCTTCCAAATGATGATTAACTTTTACAGTAGTTGTTGTGTACATAAAGTAAGGTGTACGAAGAAAATCAATGAGATTCTATGTGCTAATGATGTCAAAGAAAAGCATTTGAGACTTGGTGCACCTTGGTCCGTGTGTGACCCACCTCTCACACTTGACTGACATGGTCATTAGTATGTGAATATATCAAATTAATGGTACTTTGTGCATAACACCAAAATTCCTAAGAGTACCGATTGCATCCAAAGATGTGACATGCTTGCCAGTATTGTTGGTTTAATATGAAATTAATGGTCAAAGTAGAGCTATAAAGGCCTTTAGATGGATTTTTAGAATTATGATTAAGAATTAATTATGATGCTTATTTCATGATTAGACATATATTTTGATTAGACCTTAAAGTTATCATTTTTATTGCATGACATACATGATAAATGTGATAATCGTTAGGTTTCATGTAATCGTTAATCAGCTTAAAGGAAGATAATGATTATCATGATGGCTGATTATCACAGTTGATTGTCGGCATAATAATAGTAATAAGTGTGGTGATGATTATTAGTTTCCATGTGATCAATTACTCGGCCCAAAAAAAGAATAATTATTTATGTGATCATTTATTGTCAACACTTAATTACTACTACAAGATATAAAGGTAAATGACATCATCCAAAGATGATTCATTTAAATAATTAAATATCTTGTATTTTTGTTAGATAAAATGAAAAGCCTTTAATCAAAATGATATGCAATTATCGTGCAGTTTAGTATTTCTTTGTTCGCTAAATTGGAAATAACATTGCTTAAAGTTAAATGGATAAGAAAAATTATATATGATTATAATTTTCTTCCAACTAAAACAATACACTTTAATTCAACATGAATGAAAGTGAGATGAAATAGAAAATAAATGATCAATTCATTAAAGTGTGAATCCAAAATTGAAGAGTAAGGGGCAACTTTAAAAGAAAAATGTCAAAATTGCTAAAGAAATATTTGTTTAAATATGTTTTGATTAAGAATAAGAAACTACATAAGATACATTCTTAAAAACCTCATTTAGAAAAAACAAGAAAACTAAATGATCTAATTAATTGGATAATAAGCATGCTGCAGAAATTTTTTTAAAGTTGGTTTGACATTTAAGGAGTTAATTTTACAAATTTATGTATTAGTATTGCAATGAAAGAAAGTTTAATTTTGTAATGAAGGCACTATTATGAAAATTGATTTTTTTTAGTTGAATCATTGTGATATACATATTATATCATCCTTTAAGAAAATTTCTATTTTTCAGTAAAATTTTATTATGATTATACAAACTTAAATATCTTGGAAACAAAATATTTAAGTTGTATCATATTAAAAATCTAATTGTAAGGATGAATTATGAAAGATTTTTATAATATATCACAATAAATTTTTCTATTTCTAATTAAGACAAGTGTTAATGTTTACTTAATTTGAAATAGAAACTCAAACTAGTTATGAGAGAACTTTAATTTTCATTTAGTACATCTTTTAGGTGAACCCTATCATTTATGCATATTTTGCAAATTTAATACAAAATGATTTTGAATAAAATTAACTATCAAGTCGTCAACTTATGACATATATGATCAATTTTTGGTCAAACATATTTTGTCAATACCAACAAACTAGAAATGATGAAATATGACAAGTGAGGATAAGATTTAGGATAAGACAAGCGAGGATAAGATTTAGGATCAAAGTTTTGGTATTATTCAAAATATGGTCAAGATTACATCGAAAAAATAATTTTTTATCGTTAGACAAACTCCACCTCAAATAAGAGTCTCAATAGTACATTGATAACACACATAGACCCAAAACAAGCTCAAATAGATGCATTGTTACTTACAATATTATTAGCTATAAGCCATGGGTGTTTTTTTTAGTTCGTGCATTTCGTGATATTTTTTTAAGAAAAGTAATATCCAGTTGTGTCAAATATAAGATGAAAAAATAATATTCAAAGAAGATATTTTATACATATTTGCCTTTTCCTTTGAGCAAAATATTTATATGCTGATTTGTCGAATTCATAAGATGCGAGTATATCTTTTTTATTTATTTTTTTCTTTTGAAGTAGAAAGATACAAGAACATCATCAAATCTAATTTAATAATCTAGAAGTATATATAATTAAGTCGTATAATAATAAAATGTTCAATCAATTATTCACCTATGTTTAAAGTTTTGAAGCAAAAATTGGACATGGTTTATTATCCTAATGATCCCTTTTAAGTTTCTCGCATTATATGAAAACGAAACAAAAGTTGGTTTACTTAGGAGAGATTAGTAATTTATCAAGGTCTCCTCGATTTGTTAATTTAATATTTTAAAAGAATAAACGGTCAAGATTACCTTTATCGGTGCACGAATCGTGATGTAATAGCTCCAATAGGTCAAAGCAGATTCCAGTTCTGGTAACCGTGCCAGTATCTGATCACACGTGGTTCTCTATTTAGATGGAACACCGAAAGAAAGTTCGAATAATTTCTCCTACAAGTTTTAATTATTTAGCTGTAGACCACGTGCAAGGAGAAATGATATGGTGGTCGGAGAGTAGACAAGAGAGAGATTCCCCGACAACCAAATCTAGAGACCCTTCTATGAATTTCTGTCTGATTTTTTAAAAAAATAAAAATTACATTTATTATTCTGTTTTCAAACATTTGACAGTCATGACTCTATTTTTCTGCATTCAGCGTTCAGACTAAACGTATGCGTTCACGCTGAAAATATAAACGACAAAAATAATTAAGTATGATGCAAAATTTCAAATCTGCGTTCACGTCTAAATGTCGCGTATGAACGCTGCGTTCAGACAACGTTGTGAACGACATGTCTGGATGCACGTTCAGACGCTACGTTCAGACGTGGACGCAGATTTCAAAAGTACTTGGTATTTTTTTGCTTCGTAAACTCGGGTGATCTCTATTTCTGAATGTGTGCGTTCAGAAAACACTTCTGAACGCTGAACGCAGAAAAATAGAATCATAACTGTCAAATGTTTAAAAATAGAATCATAAATGTAATTCTTATTGTTCTGAGAATCAGACAGAAAAAAAAATCCCCTTCTATTGGGGCCCACCGCACGCGTATTGGGACCCATTTCTCTCTCTTTCTCTCTCTCTTATCTCTGCTCTCTGGAGTGCGAAAAAGAAAACATGTTTCCCTTGGCAAGTTAAAAATAAAGGCCGGCTGTAGTTAGAAGGATAGGTACATCGTCTACATCTCCAACGCTTTCTGGCAAAAAAATTTAAAAAAGGAAAAGAAAGGAAAACATTTTTCAGTGCTTAAAAGGCTAGTTAGTTGGTCTTTGTGCGTGTGAGCGTGTGTTATGCGTCTTCAACTTCGAAGGGAAGACAGGAAATGATCTTCAACAGTTAATTTATCGAGAGAGAGAGAGAGAGAGAGAGGTGAATTCAGAGTGGGAGCCTGGGAAGGGAGGTGCTTAATTGGGAAATGGAATTGGAATCAGTATTAGGAAAGGAGAAGGAATTAGGGATGGAGAAGGAAATGAGAGTATTGGTGGTTGATGATTCAGCTATAGATAGGAAAATTGTAGAAGAATTGCTCAAGAGAAATGGAAATGGCTTCATCAAAGGTTAGTTGTGTGCTCTTTTGCTTCTAATTTATTTGTAATTGTTTTGTGTAGAAGAAAGAACCTCAAGTCCCAAGTTCCTCTCCTCACTGACTCGGTCCATAGAAAATCTAGTGGTATAATTCAAATGAAATATCATCTATTCATCTGTTTTTGTTTCTTTCAAATACTTCTTTATTTCATTTACAATTACATTTGTTGATTTGGTTACATAGTTTTTTTTTTTTTGTCTAAGAGGTAATTCAGTTCAAGTTATATCAATCTGAATTGTTCTGTGTTCTCATTAATTAAAACTGCAAGAAACAACCCAGTTTCCTTCTCTTTTTTTCAATATTTTGGAACCTTTGTGCCTTAGTGATATTATTTAGTGTTTAAATAACCTCTGGTTTAAGCTCTAAGCAACTCTCTTTTTGAAAGAAACAAAATAAAAAGTGAGCTATGATTTCCAAACCTGTTTTTATTTTATTTTTCCACTAGGTATTCTTAATGAACCACAGGACAAATTTGGGTATAAAGAGGGGGCTACCTTCTCTCATGCTTGTAATAATTGCCTTTTCTTGCTTTAAACCCATTTTATTAGAGAAAAATTGCAATATGCTAAAAGCTTGGATATAACAAATCATAAAACTACCAAGACCACTGGATTATCTAAATTTTTTTACATGATTTAGTGTTTTCTGTTGTTGTTTACCCCTAGGTCACAAAGGCAGTGGACTTTTAGCCTATTTTTTATTTATTTACTTTATTAACTGAAATTTTTTCCCAACCGTTTATCAGTTTGCACCAACAAATTGCTTTCTAAAAAGAAGCCAATTGACCTGTCCTTTTCATATAATATTACCTGATTGCGATGAGAGATTTTGTTTCTGTTTCTGTTCAATTTTTAAACAATGAATCTCCAATTATGTCAATTGTTCATGACAAAAGCATTTAAGATGTTCTTTATTCGGTATTCATGTATATATTCTATCTTCTATTACAGTTATTGCAGTAGATAGTGGATTGAAGGCTATGGAATTTCTCCAATCAAGCAAACAAAAGGCTGAACCTGAATCTCCTGCCCTTAATGTAAGTCGACAAAAATAATATATATATATATATATATAGAGAGAGAGAGAGAGATAGGCTAGGGTGCTCCATGGAGCACCAAACCGGCCGTGCTCCACGTTCATTATCTCTAATTTGAAAATTCCAACGATCGATTCGAATCGTTGAACATGATCTACATATTGAAATCTTTCTAGATTATAATTTTGAAATTCCTGCATTAAAAATAAAGAAAGAGATCTCATTGATTGTTGCATACGATACATGTTGATCTTTCTAGATTATTTAACACTGTCTAGACAAATGTTTGCATCACATAGTACTTTTTTTGTCTGAAATAAACCATATTTTAGTAGTCACTATCTATTAGTTTAACAAAAGAGATTTCATATTAAAATGATTTGACTGAAATATTTTATATACAGGAAATAAATATTGATATTATCCTCACGGATTATTGTATGCCTCAAATGACTGGCTATGACCTCCTTAGGGCAGTCAAGGTGGGGTGCATTCTCTTTATTTTTTCTTTATAACTTTTCTTTTGTTTATTTAACATTCTGAAAAGGACTTGGTTGATTCTATATATTAACTGACTAATATTTTATTATCTCAAGAACAGAATTTTTCAAGAACTATTCCTGTAGTTATAATGTCATCAGAAAATGAGCCCCAAAGGATCAGCAGGTATGATATTCATATTTTCTAGGTTATTTTTCTTTACTCAGATTTATTTTTATATGAGATTAATCATATCAGTCAAATAACTACCTTTTGAAACAGATGTAAAGAAGATGGAGCGGAGGACTTCATATTAAAGCCTCTTCAAACAAATGATGTGCAGAAATTAAAGAATTGTGCCAATAGATGCGTAAAACTTTCCAAACTCAAAACTGGCACCAATTGCAAAATATTGACTTCTGAATTGGACCTTGCATCTCCAATGAACATTATCGAATGGAAACCTCACTTGTCTCGAGTTGTAATGGTATTCTTTTTAATCTGTACAGTACTATTTCAATCCTGTTCCCACCAGAGTGGTACCAGTACCACACTGTACCAATTGGTTGTACAAGAGACCTCGATATGTTTTTCTTTGCGTTGCCTTTTTTTTTGCTCTGTTGGTAGATTGCTGCTTGAAAAACAGGGTAAAGGGGATTACATTTTGTTACAAAATTCATGATTGCTACTAATCCCCTTATCTTCTATATATATTCCAGGTTTTGAAAAGCTCTAGTCTGGACATCTCCCCTTATTTTCCACTTGCATGCAAGTTGGTGGTGTTGTTTTATGCAATGATCTGCCTCAATCAACTGCTCCACAGATGATATCATTTTATAATTTACTAATTGCAAGGTTCTCGAGTTTTAGAAGTTTTAATTTTTTTGTTTTTGCTCTCGTTTCCCTCCGAGGATTCTTGGATGTTGTATTTAGGTCACTAAAAGAATGTTACTAGATTTTGGATCCCTGTTAATTCACTTCTGCTGAGTATGATTTGTATCCCCTAATCAGGTCTAAGTTTTGCTAAGAGAAAAAAAGAGACTGGTTATTGTACAAAGTAATATTTGTTTAGCAATTAAGAATACTTGCTGTTTGCTGATGATTCCTTCAGTTCTCTTTTAGTTCAATTATGGGGGTCTTTTGTTGAAATATTCAAAACAAAATACAATAACAAACGTGGGAAATTGAAAGAGGTTTCTTATTGAATTTTATATTTTTCTTTCTATCAGTGTTGTTATTTTGTTGTTGAAAAACATTTTTACTAGTGTGTTTCTACTCACTCTAATACTGTCTTGTTGGTGTAACCGTGTAAGTTGGGAGTTGGTTTAGATTAGAGTTGCACATTCATCTTTTCATCAGCTAGCTTCCTGGATATGTACTAGTTAAGTTTTAGTTATACTACCAGCAAAAACACCTGATTTTAATCCATATTTATACCTACTAGTTTCTCAGATAAACAGTTCGAGATATATAGTGAGAGACAAGACAAACTCGTAAAATATCAGTAAAAATTATCAACTAAGTTTTCATGTGTATTTAATACACAAATTGGGGATAATAGACCCGTACCAACTAAGGTTTCTTATTGAATTTTATATTTTTCTTTCTATCAGTGTTGTTCTTTTGAAAATTTAGTTTGCACGAAAAGGCACCAGACTTATTTCTCTTAATTCTTTCTTAGAGGGGTAATTTAGTCACCGTTGATCGCTCGAGATTATCCTAGCTTTTAGTTGTTGAAGTTTTGAAAAGATATATACCACATGAAAATTTATATAGTTTTTATAGGACAATATCAAAAAGAAAGGCAAATGAATGTACCTCAACAGTCTCATTTACTAGAAAATTGCCAATGGCTTTTCTGAGACCTTCATCTAAGTATAATTAATGGCAGCTATATGCAGTGGCGGATTCAGGATTTCATTCAGAGGTAGACACAATTATATATAAAAAATATATATATAAATTTCTTTCAAAATATTAAATACTATTAAAAAATATGTTTTATATATTAAAAACAAACATAATATAAAATATAGCAGCACAAACAAAATAAAATTAAGAAGTTGACGGTAAATCAGCTATTCTTGTCTGAAAAAGCCCAAGTCACAGGAGTTTTACAAGCACATCTATGTCATGTAAGATGCTGCAATATTGTAGTAAAAAGTGAGCTGAGAAGTTTATCGAGGGTTACAATTTTAAAATAGAAACAATTGTAGAGAGGTTACAATTTGTCGAGGGCTAAAATTGCAAAATAGAAACAAGTTTTACAAGAATTTAGATTTTCTGTTCGCAGTACAAGCAGCGCAACGCAGAAAAATTTGAACCATCTGAACTACTTTGAGATTCGTGCTGAAGTTGAAGTAATATTTTCTAAAAAATTTTTACATATTCTTATATTTTTCTAAAGTTGAAGTAATATTTTCTAATATACAAAGTAAATGTACAAAAAATTAAACGAATAACCAAATAAAAAACTGAATAAAAGCAAATTATTTCTTAATAACTTCCATTTTATGTGTACTGATGATGGATTTTGTCTCTAATATCTTCTCTTTGTAATTTTCATTAAAATAAAAAGAATGTCAAAACAAATAGATATATTGTCCCTGGTGGTCAGAATTTTGATGGAACAAATATGAGAATCAGTGCCTTC